>OY757279.1:4317050-4583050 GCA_963584085.1 Pyrausta aurata
GAACGATTGCATAAGAAAACGTTACGTAATTTGTTTGTTTGATGTAAAAATATATGTTTAAATCAAATTCTGTTTGGTAACGAAAGAGCCAAACAACTTTAAACTATTGGTTCTATTGAAATATGCATAGTGTCATCAATTAATATAGTGTGAATCTAATTATTGGTGATGTTCTCTTGCCTCTAGAGCCAAATGGTGCATAAAAAGAACAATTTACTCTAAGTTCTAGAAATGTTTTTTAATAAAAGTAAAATATATTTATTCAAAATTGTTGCAATATTCTAACGACACAAAAATCGTTACTATACTTTCAACTTTCGCAACGCAACTCCAACAAAAGCACCACAAGTGAGTCTTTCCTTTTTTTATTTATTCAAGGCTCCACACATTTTAATTTAGTGTTTCCATGTAAGGATTCTTTTTGTGTTTTGAAAACGCTTAATGGGGAGTTTTATATTAAGGCTCTTACCTAAAGTTAATGTTTCATATTGAGATATAGTAGGTCGCAAGCATATCCAGCATTTTTTGTAATCAATTTTAAGGCACCAAAAATAGTATGTGAGCTAAATTAAACTTTGGTTTAATTAAAACTTTAGACGTCAGCTTGACTTGACTGTTTTCGAAACTATCCTTTTAGCTAATCCAACTACAATTAAATTGGCTGTATTCTTTTGAAAATATTTCGTTTCGAAACTAAAATTCCTTGGAACGATCTAAAGTACGACAGTTTTTTGCAACTTTCAGTAAGAATAACGTCATCAATGGTTGCCATAAAGTCTGTCTTTTATGGCTGTCGCAATAATAACGATTTTTCAACCGCCCATTTAACCGACTGAACGAAGACTAGGGCATTAAGTCTGTGTGTCTATGGGTTAGGCGGCTATAGTATCCGTGCCAATTTATATATTTTGACTATGGCAGTCGCAGATTATGCAAATTGTTTTATTTCGAAAAAAAATACGAAAAAGAAGCGTTTTACAGTCTAATAAAGGAAAATGAAAATTCACAAGCAAGTTTATCTTTTTGAATATCTTGTAGTATTCTTCTGAAATAACTACCTCAAGATAGTACTACGTTTTAAATGTGGATAAAATGTGGATATAAATGTACAACTTTAAATGTAGGTACTACATCGTTTCTTCCAGACTAGAAAATACGAAGAGAATTACCTTAAAGAAATACGAAGGTAGTGTGGGAAGATTTTATTTTTCAATGTTGTGGGATTCAAAAGGATTTCTAAATTTAGTTTTCTTGCTTTTCTCGTTTATAGGGCAAGGAGGCAAAAGTATAGGAGTAACTCTATAGGGTCCTTTAATGATGAGCAATGTGTGCCATGTTGAATTGACATACAAATTATGTGATTGGCAGATGAAAAAAAGCCAATTTAATCACATTATAATAGTGCGACAAGCTTATGCGAACCCTGCAACGTGGCATAGACATTAAAAAAGGATAAATTACGCAAAGAGTTAGTAACGTGGTGATAAATTAGTGCAAAAGGTGCTTTCCTACTTAATTTTATTTTATTTAGCTTAAATGAAACCTAATTTTAGGGCCAGTGTTCGTAGCCGCATGAGGCTCACTCCAACATGTCGCACTGTAGTCAAACTCAACTTCTTGATACTTGAACATCGGGGGTCTAAGCTCAGCACCGAACCCTCAATTAAGTGGAAATTACCTTTAATGCTCCCACCTGAAGTGTGTGGCTGTTGGCTTTGCTGGACGTTGCTCTGCGCCTCCAGCTTAGTCGTCACAGAGTTCCACATATCAAACATATTCAACATGTTGGCCCTTGGGCCGCACGCACTACTCATCCATAACACTAATCACTCACTATTGCTACAAACGCGCAACCATTATAGTTCCACACTGAAAATAGTGTCAAGTATCAAGATTGCTCGAGCGTCGTACAAAATTCTTAAGGCTACTAACTGATCCCCAGTTTAATTTGTATTTTTTGTTATATTGCCCTCAATCTATAAATATTTCGTACTACAATATCATATAAACTTTCTCAAATTGTCAACTAATGTAAATACTATAATTTATAATTCAGCTACGTTATTCGGATTTAAATATCAGTCTAAAATTTCGTTCGTAAGGTTGGGTTTACTTGCTTGGGAAGTTATATACTTGTGATCACTAATTTTGTGTAATCTTAACCTTTTAATTATTGTATTAATAATAAAAACTATTTGGTTTTGTGATTAAATATTGCCGTGTATAATAAACCGTGATTATTAAATGCAATCAGAAAACTTATTGAAATATTGTCACTGTTATGTCTTCATACAAAATTTTCTGTGTTTTGTCTGTGGTTGAATCGGTTTTTGAACGTTCCGTGCAGTCTTTTTTTCCTCTTCATAGTTCGTTTATCGTTTTTTTTGTTTGACACTTGGTGGCCAGTTCAGATTTGAATTTGGAGTTCACACACCATGTTTTTTGGGTTATCGCGTTTTTTTTTCGTTTTAACGGTAGTGGTGTTCGGGTATGCACTGAAATGCAGTTGCAGCGCGATGGGGGGTGCAGGTTAGGTAGAGGGGAGGATAGGAAGTGTAGGAGAGTATTGCGCATGCGTGGCATCGATCTCGCATGGCCGGCTGTCTCTACTACTTTCCTTGTTATGTGTATGGTTTGTTATAGATATATCGCCTCTATTATGTCATTCACTTTGATGTTTCTCAGCACAGCTTTGTCTGTCATGCTTTTGTTGAGTGTAATGTATGGTTATTCATTTCGTTCGATTTAATTTCGCGTAGATTGGCTGTGGTAATGATTGCATTAGCTTTAAATGTTTCGCTGGTTACGATATTTTTAAGTCGCCAACTATACCGGATGGCAAAAGGATTTTTTATTCAATATAGGGTTTGGTTTGACTCAGTTGCTATATTTAAGGATATAAATAAAGAAATCAATAGTATCAGTACATTGTTGAGATAAATCTACTTCCTCAACAGTATCTAAATTCGTTTTTTCAGGATTATGGGCTTCATTTCATATTTTACTAAGATGGATGATGATAGATAGATCATTTAATCACCGTCTCAAAAGTACATTCTTTATATACATATTTAGATACATTTAACACGAGTAATTGTAATAATATACTTTTAAATATAGCAAAGTGTTTTGTCACGAAATAAACTTTCTAAATCTTTCAAATAAACAAAATGGTATCTTATTAAAAAAAATAGGCAATAAGACTGGTAAGAGTATAAGTTACTACTAACAGTTCTGCTAACCAATGTTGTAGGTTGGAATCTCGGGACACAGAATATATAATAGCCCGGGAGGTACATTAAAGTACAAGAAAAAAATATATAATGACCAACTCTCATGGAAAATTTGATTTGATATTCATTGTACGACACTAATATTATGGACAGTTTTTAAGATAATACCAACGATAACAGAAAGTAGGCCTACGTCCGATTAGAAGAGTCTAGTCTACGTTATTAAGAGGTTGATAAAACATGTCTGTGATAAGGTGAAATTATTTATTCGTGTTTTTGTTTTGGGCAAACATACCTACAACATTATTTAAAAAATGATGACTATCAGACGTAAAAATATGTCACCATTAAGATAATATTTGAGGGTTTCTCTTGATTACACTAAAATCCCATCATCAGATCCCAATTGTAACAAATGAAATGGGACCAACTTGAAAATATGTTCTCGAAACGAAAAAAAACAGTTTATAAATGAATGCAAAAAAACATACATTCGAATTAGGAACCTCCTCTTTTTGAAGTCAGTTGTAAATATGCTTTCAAGCAGAGTGTGAATAGACTTTTATTAGTTAGACATTATTAATATTTAATTTTCTTAATTCTTTGAGAAATTATATGTCTAATATCGGTTGATATAAGTCGTTAAGCCTAGTCCCTATGGGCGGCTTGATAAAATCTGACAGCAAGGTTGGTCATTTGCCTTGCAAACACCCCTCCGCCAATCCGCACTGAGCCCGCGTGGTGGAGTATGGCTCATACTACCCCACATTTGGGGTAAGGCCTTTGCCCAGCAGTGGGATGCTTACAGGCTAATTTTACTTTACTTTACTTTGAGAAATTACTAAGAGGTACTTGAGCTTATAACTAATGGTTTAATGGTAGAAAACGTCTGGAGAAAAAAGATTTTGATGTTATCACCTCTTTCTGGTGGACTTGACAGATTTTGACATTTTTAAAACTAAAGTAAGTTGGTTAACCGAACCTAAGTAGGTCGATCTATTTATTCTTATATAAAAGAAAACATGAGTCTTACAAAAATAACCCCCTTATTCATAATAACTCAAACGGTCTTTTAAACCTATTTTAGCTAATACACTGTTTTGTCACTTTCTGTGACTGTTCAAATGATGACAGAGCGCCAAGAAAGAATGAAACAAAACAGTGTAATAGCTAAAATAGGTTTAAAAGACCGTTTGAGTTATTATGAATAAGGGGGTTAGTTTATTAGTAAGAAACTCTATATTTAAATATAGAGTACAAGAAGTCATAACTGTGCTTACCAACTTTTTTGTTCTGACATGAAACTTTAATAAAGTACGTAACCTTGCAGCGCTGGGGGCGAAGAAAACGAAAGCGTTACAACGGTATAACGTTACTGTTAATAACGTTATGTGTAACGGTATTGTTTTTATTGCGTTTGTTGGCTATAAAAGGTGAAACAAAACAATGTTTTTAATATGAACGAACTTTAAACCAAACAAAATAGTTTTATGCATAAAGGTACGATTGGTATACTCATAGAGGGTCTCAGATTCGATTCTCGTTTAGTCTCGGAGTAATTCTCGAAGCTTCTTACTGACGACTGATCGATATAGATGACTGGTAGAGATATAAATATAAAAAAAAAAAAAAAAAAAAAAAATATCATTTGGTATTAGCTACGTGTATCTACGCCCCATGTATTGCCAATAGTAAAAAATACAATATTTTGTTATATGATTATTATTCATGTACAACAAATTGTGTTACGTTTATTTTATAAGTAACGCCACGGGATAAAATTCGATTGATAGAGGATACTTTCGGCATTAATACCGTCATATAAAAAATAGTTTTCATACTTTTAAAAAAAATGTAGTGGAATGAAGATTATAGAAATAGTTCAGCAAAATAAACCAAACATTGATAGAAAGGTAAGATACTTCAAGAATTCTAGGAATGCACTATAATTTGCTTACAAAGGAGTATTAGCATAAACTTAACATTTGTAACAAATAGATAATTTAACCGAAGAATAGTGAAAATTTTGATATGATGTGAAATGTGAACAAACGAATATTTTTCAATTATTTACCCCATAACTGGACGCAGATATTTTTGAGTACATTTTCATGAAGTATTTTTTATTTTTTATTTCCCTTCATTACTTTCTTTTTGAACATGAATAATCCAGATAGTATTTATTTTTACGTTATTTGTTAATAATTGAATACAAAATATGTATTATTATCAGATTAATTGTGTAAAAAAAACAAAAAAATAATAAAGTCATGTTAAGCGATTGTTAAAAACTAGTTGAGTATCCAAAAAAAAACATTATTTTCCCAACCAATGCCACGTTTTCGAAGGATACAACTTTGCAAATGCTTACTCAATTTTGAAACCCATTTAACCCCTACATACTCGTAAAAACTTTATCACTTAAATAAAATCTCTAAAAACATCCTTCACAATTTCACACATTCATTTTCCCTTTGCCCAACCGCACTCACACACGCTCACGGCGTCGGCGATATCCATGCGCTGCGCAGGCGTCGCGCGTTACGCAATGTTACGCGCACGACGGCAGACGGGTTAAGTTATGAGCGGCAGCGATTTTGATTCTTACTTTTGTTAATGTAGGATTTAGTATTATGTAAAATTTAATAAAATAAGGTTCGACTTTGATTCTTACTCTTATTAATGTAGGATTTAGTAGTATGTAGAGATTAATAAAATAAGGTTTGGGCATTATCATAGAAGGTAAGCGAGAAAAAGATTAGGAAATTATATGTTTTACTTAAATATTTCAAGCGTGTTAAGTGAAGGTTTATGTGATGAATAAAATCATAAGAAAATCGAAACATCGTTAAACTAAATGGAAATAGTTTTCAGAACCATTTCCTTTTTGGAAGTCCGCTAAACCTGCGATGTTTTCTTTTTTATGTATATAGAACTGGCTAAGAATAATAGTGTCAACCCATACCAGTTCCCATAGACCAAGCTGGAAGACTTTCCCATAAAATAACTTATTTTTTTATATCTTGTTAATATTTTTTTATAAAATTAAGTATGAAAATAATGACGCAAAGCTTCATTGAAAGTATGATTGGTTGCAAAAGACAAGCCCACTCGACATCTTTTAACTTGGACCGGAGTTTTTAAGTGAAAGTAAGAACTGCCAAAATCTCTTGTGAAAGCGGCGAGAGCTGATCGACGCAATAATTATTATTAACCATTATAAGAGATATGCTAAAAGCGGACCCGGATGTGATCGGAGAGGGGCCATTTTGTAGAAAGAACGAACTTTTTTGGGACCACTTTTGTTGGAAAAAGGATATTCCAACTCTTAACCCCTTTGATGACTATTGTATCAAAAAAACAGTCGTTTCCGATTTATAAAAACGAACACGTGGTTTTCCTCCATTTAACAAAACTTTTTAGCAACATTAAAAATATGCTAAAAAGGACTTCATTTCTGTATAGACAGACCATGTAGCCAAGACTTGTAATTTGACAGAGAGATTAGACTTTTTTCTGTTTGTAGCAAATATTATAATGTCATAGAGACAAAATACTGTAGTAAACTATGTTTGAATAAATATACAGCTAACTCATTATACACCTTTAGGTATAAATTAAGTTGTCGTAAAGTTAGGTATAAGTGCATTAATGCAATTTTTCATATTCATCGTAAATTCAATATACGCATACAGGTTTTGCAGTGATTGCGTGACGCAAGGACACACAGACAGACAGACCCTCGTATCTATAATTGCTCATTAATATAGCGAATTCGAGTCTTTTGTTCTTCATCTCAATTAAAAATAAACATCTGCAAATTTTGTATCTGCCTTGATGAAGGGACTACACATACCTACTTACTACTTAAGTTTTTTTTTATTTACAAGTTGTTATATGTGATTTGTTAGTCTTTCTTGATGCTATGGTGTGACTTAAATATGATGATGTAAATGTATGAATGTAAACGTGTTGCAATTTTTTTTGGTTTTTACTTTAACTTTTTTACAAATTTTTACGCCTTAAGAAAAAAAATATGACAAATTAAATAAATTACTAACAGTCATGGGTAAATACCTCGTAATCCCTTTAACATCGACCTAGTAACAGAGCAAACAATATTTCAAGCAGATAACAAACAATCTTAAAAACAAGCATATAAAAAAACTGCCCTTCGACACCCGAAAGAGAAAAATCATATTTCCAAATGGTTTCCCAACATCCTCTGTCTCGTTCTTTCGTAAGAGCCGCATTCGTTGTCCTTCTCGCACGGTATGCAACGTTAAATCTCATGCAACTGAGACCTTGATAAAATGCGAGTTTCGTGATAGATAATTGTTATACGGGTCATTATTATACGGGCGTTTTCAAGTATGAAATAATAATAAAAAAACATTTTTTTTCGTTAATTACATTTGAAAAAAAAGTTGAGAATATATAGAGTCATGTGCTATGATTGTTACCGTAGGTCATGTTTTGTAAAATAAAAAGTTTAAGTAAACAAAAAAGTTTTGTAGAAAAAGTACCCAAAAAGTTTTGCAACATCTGCGACCAAAGTACGACGAGCGAACAATCTCAAAACTTATATTATATAAAACTACTCACGTCCACCGCAATGCATTTGTTACAATCCAAACAGTCACAAGTGGTATCACCGAAAAAAAAACACTAGCCGCTGAGTATGTCCGAAAAAAAGTTTCAAAAAAATAGAAATGGCGGCGAACAGTAAAAACGTTCTTAATTCAAAATTCGCGAATGCAAAGCTTCCAAATTTGAAAGTTCCGACGCGGCGGCCGCGCGCCTGCGTTCTGCGACACAAACTGAATTTTGTAGGCGCAAGCCGCGGTTTGGACGCAAGGACTGTGAAGGTACCGCTCCGTTGAAGAGTTGTTCTAGCCGAATCGACACGTTTTGATTGGCGAACTTTTAGACTCCATATGGCCAGTATAACTTTACTTAAGAAATATTTACAAGAAAAAAAAACAAAGTTAAAAAAAAATGTCATTTAATTTAGGTCAACCAAGATAATAATAAAAAGTTCAAGAATTGCAGACAGTCTGGGGGTTAACGTTTTGAATGTATTTTATAACTATAAAAAAGTAATTTTCCTTGTGCATGATTGAATTAATGAATATTAATTATCATTGCTTTCGATCCATTGATAGTCATTAATACTTTTTCAATTTACAATCATGAAAAAGATAAGATATTTGTAAAAAAAAAACTATTTATCACATATTTCTAAAGAAAACAATCTATGTCACAATCAGACCACCTACACGGTCAGTTATTTATAACTGAAGAATCATCTCGTTAAAAAACATTTTAATAACGGCGCATCAATCACTCTTGTTAAAATGTTTATGTAATAATTAAATTTTGTTTAAGTATGTAAAGTCAGAATGCTACAAATTTAAAACTATTAACTCCCAACACAAGGCTTTCTAAAAAAAACTATGATTTATGTACTTAATATGTAATTGAATATTGTTATTGTAAGCATTATTTACCATTAGAAAAGTTAAATATGGGATTGCTACGTCGCTACCATGTGTACCTTATTTTATTATTTATGAGCTAGTGTTACTAACCATGAAAATTAAAAATAATATATTGTTGATACCATGGTCCATAGACTCATATGGGGTTTAAATATTGATGGCTACGCTTTCAAAGCCGATAAAAAAAAATATTTTTAACTTCCGACAACCCCAAAAAAGTTATGACTTTATAGTACATTCGTACTATGGTACGAATGTACTATAAAATATAATAATTAAGGGTAGATAGCTAGTTTTAAAATTATTTTACACTCGTATTTTATTCTGTGACAGATGCCGTCTTTAGTATAAAATTTTAAAAGCCTTTTCTTATTATTTATGCGTATGTTTAACGACTCATATCCACTCACCAGAGCCTAACAAACAACAAAACAGTACCCTACATACAACTTAAAAAAAAAGTTAACAATGTCAGCAAATGTTTTGCATTAGAGGTACTACGAGCTACCATTATGCATTATGTTTTAGCAGAAGTTCTGCAAATTATTTTCTAACGTTTTTTTAATCGATTATTTTAACCTACTTTTAAAAATCATCCCTTGCCAGGGGTTGAAAATTTAACCCTTCGTTGTACGTAGGATGACTAACATGTAATACTGAAAGGGACAAAATGGTACATGGGGACAATTTATCTTTTTTTTTAAATTACATAAAAAATGTAACATAAGTGCTAGTAACCTTATATTTTTTATCTAAAGATTTAAAAAAAATGGTAAGATATAAACTAATCTAATAATTAAAACATACAAAGACTTAAAATTATAACCTCAAATCGAGCACGAATCAGATTTTTATTCATAAATACGTTGAATCAAAATCAAACAATCATTTATTGGATCTGTTATAATATGTAAGGAATAATGTATATCCAAATAGGAACCCGACAGCGAAATTCTTACAAAACGTGATATATAGGGCTTTGGAATTTTTACTATGGAGCATATATTTATAAATTTATTTTCTTCTTTTTTTCTGTTATTCTGTTATTTAGCTATGTAGTTTATGTGTAAATAAATCACTTCCGAACTATGGAGCATAGCTCACTTGGTGTTTCAATTTCTACAAAATTACGGCCACGACTGAAACCTTCACAAATCAATAGATCACATCAATATTAATAGAAAATTGGTAAATGTCAGGTTTTCGAATTAACTGTTAAAGTCAAATCAACTGACAAAACCTATCATATAATGTTTTATTCGCCAAAAAATATATGTAATAAATCTGTTTTTAAACTTTTTTTTTATTTCGATACTTTCGAACGAAATAAAAATGGCGGACTCAAGTGAGTCAGAAGTTCAATATGCTTTTTATATGAGTAACCAAAGATTTTTATGTCAAACACAAAACTTTTACACTAGAACGGGCTCGGACTTTTTATTATTATTATAATTTATTATTATTGTACCGAAAAAAGGGTTATCCCAAATCTCAACACCCTTGTGGACACCCTACGGGTCCAAATATGTCAAGCTCGCAGGACATGTAAACTCCATCGACCAACGGAAGCGAAAGGGTTAAAAAAATACTACAAAAATATAAATAGGCACTGTTTGTAGGTACAACAATAAAATCCACTCTCTATATTTTAATGAAATTCTGGCTTCTTTAACAAATCGAAAAAAATTGGTGTAATTTTGTTGAGTTTTATTCCAATATTCCCTCAATCAATAAACACACGAAATCACGAATTTTGTCTCAGCGTTTTTTGAGCGCCATCTGGAGCCCTATTTTTGAATCACACGCTTCAAGTTGGCGAGTGATTTTCGTTCGAAGATGAATTAAAAATCATATAAAAAAACTCGTTTTCGAACGAAAACCACTCGTAATATTGACGCGAGTAATTCAAAAATAGGGCCCCTGGTGATTGACAGATAAAACCGAGACACAAGGTAAGGCAGAGTTGATTTTATCTGTTAATTTCTTTTCGCTGCACCCATTGCCTTGCCATCTCTGCATGACCCAAAGGTTTGACTGGCAGAGAATGCTTATAGCATTATGTCCACCGCATATGTATGTAAACGTAGAAGAACTAAGGTAACGGACATAGCCCTGCGAATCAGTGAGCTCAAGTGGCAGTGGGCAGGGCACATAGCGCGAAGAACTGATGGACGTTGGGGCAGAAAAGTTCTAGATTGGAGATTAGAGACCCTTCGACCAAAGGCGCAGCGTAGGACGTCCACCGACAAGATGGACAGACGACCTTGTAAAGATCGCGGGATCGAGACTAGGAACGCTGTAGTACTCAATTGTTCCTCACTTCAAACTTCCATCAATTTCTTCAAAAGATTCGCTTCAAACCAAACACTTCGGAAGTGAGTACGTCACGTCACACAGTAACCTAATTTCGTATGATAAGGCTGATAGCACTGATAGCGTATCTCGGTCAATGCCCGATAGCTGGGAATCTGGACAGCTTTCAGTGTATCAGTCATACATAATAAAATACTAAGTAGCCTACATATAGATGTACTCGTTGCCGGAAACATTGCCGTGGAAGTATGGAAGCAACATTGCTTAAGTTGCCGGCGGTAACTTTGGCAATTTAAGGTAAACATTACTATTTTAATATTTATGCTTATTTAAATAGAAGATTTACCGATATAAAAAAGAAGGTAATTAATTCGACCTGTTTGTTTGTGATATCGTTAGAATTGGATAAATCGTCGTTTATGTGGTGGTGTTGGCTACAACCGTAATTAATGATTTTGTGTAGAGTTTGACAGTGAACTACTGTAGGGCTGCAGTAGGAGCGGATAAAAAAACTGTGTTAATACATTTTACATTTGCCTATAATGTAACATAGTGGCCGGAAATCAGTACCTAACAAAATTTTGCTATACCAAACCGGACTAAGTCGCGGGCGCCTAGTTACAATAACTATAACAAAGTATGCCTATTATCTACACAAAAAAATAACAATTACTAAATAAGCAATTTGATAATTCATTAAAAATTGGACGAGTAATTCGATGCAATACTATTTTTTTTAATGCTAAAACAAAACTATGCACGTGTTTTCTGGTTCTTGTACGTTTGCATAAATCAATTGTTTTACTTATGTCAGTTGTTTTCAAATTTTTCATTAATCTTGGTTTTAGTGTAGGCATGTTTCTAAAACTCAAAAGACTTGGAGCCCTATATTTGAATCAATTGAGACAATATATCGTGTGATTTTCTTTGATTTATGTTAGATTTTCGAAAACAAATCTGTTGAATCAGTCTCTTTTAAACAGAATATGATGAAATCAACTTCGAAAATAAATTGTTCGCCTAAAATGGAGTCATTGTGTATTTGAAGTCTGTTTTTTTGGTTAAAATTAATTTTATCATCCCGTCAATACCACAATAGTTTTTACAATAAGTAAGTTTGTAATATTTTTAAAACTTATAACAAGCCTAAGAAAATCACATACATGTCAGTTTTTTGTCGACACTGATTTTTTTTCTATGGATACTAGCAGTCTCCTTTGTCGCAAGCCCAAATGTTTAATTTTACTGGATCAATTTTTGATAGATCATATTTTGTCAGGAAGTTCGATTTGTTGATTTTGCACTTTTATAGTGTAGTGTTTCCGATGAAACTTGAGACAAGTATGTAATTGAATAAATACCAAAACTTTTACTGTAGCATCTAGCTACATTAATTCATGGTTAGTAGTTTATATTTTTTTATTTAATAATATATTTACTGTTATAATCCTTACTTAAGAAGCTGGAGATCTGCGGGCGAAGTCTAAAGCAAAATGTTTGTCATTTCGCGTAGACAATGCTGAGACAAAATTGGTGTTTTATCGTATTTATTGATTGAGAAGAATTTTCGAATGAAGCTGAAAAATATTACAAATATTTTTAAACATTTATTAAAGTTATAGCTACGTAAGTTAAAGGATAGTTGATGCAGCGAAAAATCAGAAAATTGAAATTGTCTACGCGAAATGTCAAAAACCTGGAGCTCTATTTTTTAATTACTCGCTTGGATATGGCGTGTGATTTTCGTTCGAAAACGAATAAAAAAACCAACGAAAACCACGCGAAATATAGACGTGAGTACTTACAAAATTTAGTTATGTTTTTTTCAAATCCTTCCTGTGTAGATTAAAACTGGGTTTCATTCCAAAATTTGACTTAAATCGATGAATATCACAAGCCATCTTGACGCGAGTGATTCAAAAGTAGAGCCCTGGAGCCCTATTTTTGAATCACTCGCGTCAAGATGGCGTGTGATATTCAATGTTTAAAGTCGAATTTTGGAATGAAAACCAGTTGTAATCTACATAAAAAGGATTTGAAAAATCATTGCTCAATTTTGTGAGTACTCACGTCTAGATTTTGAGTGATTTCCGTTGATTTTTAATGTGTTTTCGAACGAAAATCACACGCCATATCCAAGCGAGTGATTCAAAAATAGGGGCCCTGACTGTGGACACTTTTATACCACTCGCGTCAATTTAATAAAATTAAGAAATAATGAGCACCGCAAACTGCTAATGCGCCTGGCGGTCATATTTTCGATCTTGACGTATTTTCGTTGTTATTTCTTTAGATTTTTCTCACTCTATCTTTTTGATAGTAATAAAATTAACAAATTAAATTTTTAACTAATTATTTTGTTATTAATTTGAAAAGGTTTCAGTGCATTGTCAACTTGCGGGGCTAATAAAGGTAAAACCCAATATGTTTATTGTAAATCCCCTGGGCCCCTAATTTTGAATCACTCGCTTGGATATGGCGTGTGATTTTCGTTCGAAAACACATTAAAAATCAACGGAAATCACTCACTCACAAAATTGAGCAATGATTTTTCAAATCCTTTTTGTGTTGATTACAACTGGATTTTATTCCAAAATTTGACTTTAAACAATGAATATCACACGCCATCTTGACGCGAATGATTCAAAAATGGGGCCCTGTTAAAGATTGGTTTCTTGGTAAATTCTTCATTACGTGGGCGATGCTTACCTGAAAAGAAAAAAAAACATGTTCAAAATTTATAAATTATAAACATTAGGGCATTCGATGTAACTTAGAACTGATTATGACGGCATTCCAATACTTTAAGGTCCAATTAAGTTTGTATGCATGTCTTAAAGTACATATCGAATCAAATTAGACCATCATCATCATTATCAGCCAAAGGACGTCCACTGCTGAACATAGGCCTTCCCTTTAGCTTTCCACAGAGACCGATCTCATGCGGTCTGCATCCAGTTAGATCCTGTGATCCTTACAAGGTCGTCTGTCAAGGTAGATTAAATCAGAAAATATTAAATTAAATTGAATTTAGATTGAATTGAACTTAAAATGAATCGAATTGAATTAAATTAAAAACTCCCTTGCATCGTTTATAAGTCTTTTGTGTATTACTATGTCTATGCCACTGGTCTAGCCTGGAGACAAGAGCGAACCTATTTAAAATTTAAAAAAAAAAACTAACTAAAATAAAGTTTTTTTTAACAATCGCCAATATTCACTAAATACTCAGTTGTATTGTTTTTTCTTGACACATGACGGAAAGATGTGTTGACATGTGTTAACACTGAATTACTCAATCTTAGGGCGTAAAAAACTTTTACGGTTTGAACGAAATCGCGGGCGGAAAGCTTATGATTTATGACTTGCTCCACCCGGTGAATAAAAGCTTATGTAAAAGCACAGAATATATAATAGTATGGTAAAAGCTCAGCTACCACTAACAGAGACATGCAACGCGTGAAAGCGCGTTAAGTACTTTCAAAAGCCCAAATTGGAAAGTCTTATCAAATGTCTCAAGTGGTACGAAGTCATGAGCTCTATTTTTGAATCACTCGTGTCAATGTGCCGAGTGATTTTCTTTCGAAAACGAGTTATTTTCGTTGACTTTTAATTCATATTAGGACGAAAATCACTCGTAATATTGATGGGTAAATAGGGCCCCAGGGGTCCTATTTTTGAATCACTCGCTTGGATATGGCGAGTGTAGATTACAACTGGTTATCATTCCAAAATTCGACTTTAATCATAGAATATCACACGCCATCTTGACGCAAGTGATTCAAAAATAGAGCACCTGAGCTGTTTACTTTTTATTACTAAACCCTAACGGATGTGTTTATCAACATTCTTTTGTCATTCTTCTCTTCACGTGACCGCCGGTGGCCTGTCGATCCCTGAGCGTTTAAAATAGGAGCTTAATGTTCATCAGTAAGAATATCTTGCTGAAAGTCTGTAATGCTTGTCGGTATTTAAATCTAAAACAGCATTCAATAGGTTCATTGGCATACATCAAACAAACTTAAATTGAATTTTAAGGCCCTTAAAATGATCATCTGTCTAAGAAAGTCATTATTATAATACAGTAGCATGAAATTTAATGTTGTCTGACGGTGACTGCTTTTAGCGCTAAGACCGCCTAAATCTTTAACTACGTAAAGGAAAGGTAACGTAAACGTAACATATTATTGATCAACTAATATTAATATGAGTATTTTTATTAAAACCTTGAGATTCCGGCTGCAATCACCAAATAACAAATTGAAATTATCTTTAAGAAATGCATACTCATAAAAAATTACGAATTTTAAATCAATCATACGTGACAACTACAACACTGTTAAAAGATCAAAAGGTTTCAAAATACATAAAAAATCGTACCTCCCTAAAAGGCTATGTGTCGAACAAGTGAAATTACGGACCGTTATGTCAAACTCGAAAGACAAACAATCATGGCGGCGGCAGGTTTAGCGCGTAACGGCACCGAGTCAGCTGGCAAAACTGTGTCAGTGCGTTAGTCCCGTTGCGGGCAGTTTGCGCCGCTCGACACTAGATGGCGGTAGTAGTAATTGGATGTGAGTGCAAAAATATGCGCTTTGGAAGTATTGATGTTTTTTTTGGCTTTTGGTCAGACTACTACAAAAAGTAACGAAATAACAAAATTTATAAATTAAAGGTGCGATGTTTAAAAAAAACAAGTTGAAAATTTTGCTACTTTTACTACATTAAAAACAAACAAGTTGCAATCATTGAAAGACATTTAAAAAATCATTTTTAATTTCTTCCTAGGTTCATCTAGGTTCCTAGGTATAAAAATATAAGGCATCACAATAATTAAAGATAAAGTAAAATTAAAAAAGTCCATTCTGCAAACATCCCACTGCTGGGCAAAGACCTTACCTCAAATAGACTCATCAAAATTATTGTTATGGCGAGGCAAAATGTCAAGTGATCGCTCATTCATGAAAGACGGTAATGCCTACCTAGCTACCTACGTCGGTATTACTCTTATCAATATTTTAGGCAGTTCATATTACAAACACTGAAACACTAGACAAGCGATTGTTATTATATTTTCATCGTATTATCCGTAGTTTCCTGTTACAACCGTAATATTCCTACAGCTAGGCTACGCAGAATTAAAAAACGCGCATAGTTATTTTACCTAACGAATGATAAATACTCGAAGGCTGACTACTGCATTTAAAATGCTAATTATAGTTTTAGGGCTTAAAGTATAGGTAAACAGTATAGGGCCCTATTTTTTAATCTTTCGCTTCAAGATGGCGAGTGATTTTCGTTCGAAGATGAATAAAAAGTCAACGAAAATAACTCGTTTTCGAACGAATATCACTCGGAAGATTTACACGAGTGATTGGAAAATTGTGATTTTCGTTCGAAGATGAATTAAAAGTCAAACGAAAATAAATCGTTTTCGAACGAATATCACTCGAAATATTCTCAATATGGCGTGTGATTTTTGTTGATAAATGTTTGATTTTCGAATGAAAACCGTATCAACATATTTAACTTCAAAAATATTAATTTTAAATAAATCGTGCAATTTTTTTACGTGATTTTTGAATTAAAATGACTCGTAATATTGAGTATTGACGCGAGTGATTTTCGTTCGAAATTCAATAAAAAGTCAACGAATTTCAACTGATTTTCATTTGAAAAGCGAACAATTATCTAAGAAAACCACACGCCATATTGATGCAAGCGATACGCCTCAGTATGGCGTGTTTTTTCGTTGATTAATGTTTGATTTTCGAATGAAAACCGAATAAAATCCACACAATAGTGAACTTAAAGAAACAACTCGATTTTAAAAGTACTCATGTTAATATGATTTATAAATGATTTTCAAATAAAAATCACTCGTAATATTCATAAGCGAGTGATTCAAAAATAGAACCCCAGATACACCAAGGCCCTTACTTAAGTTACGCATATTCGAACCTACCTAGCAATGAGTCATGTTACTAACCTAGGTTTATGTTCTTAGCGTGAAGATTCCAAGAAGATGATTATGATATCAACTATTACACTATTTTATTATTATTTCCTAGTTTTAAGAAATTTGTGATAGAAATAAGTTCTTTTATGTATGGAAAGGAATAAACGCATTTTATTTATTTATTTATTTACACTAATCGTTGATATACTTTTATTGTGTCCAAATGCGACGATTGGCTTTGATGACTCAATGTAAAAAAATGTATTAAAAAATCCCTCAAAACAGATTTAAATTTTGTTTCGTCGGTATTGATGATCACGAGCCCTATTTTTGAATCACTCGGGTCCTGACTCAGGTCAAAATGTCTAATAATTCTCGTTCAAAAATCAATAACAATTGACGCGAAATGTAGAGTACAAGTAGTAACCAAATTGACTTATGTTTTTTTGTATCAATACCGTATGGGATTCAGCTGATTTGGCATCGGAATTCGGCAGTCAAGCGTTAATCAAAGAAAATCACACGCTATATTCACGCAAATGATTCAAAAATAGAGCTCAAGGACATTTTCTATGTTTCTGTTTAAGTTTAATTCAGTAAGTAAGTTCTTTTTAAAGTAATAATTACAGTAATTAAAAAGTAATCAGATTTGCAGGCTCTTAATAAGGCGCATTTATTAAAAAGACGCTGTAAATTCTATCATCAAAATTCCACCTGTATTTCTAAGTGTGTGAATCTAAATTTACCGTAAGACGTCATCAGGCAGCAGGTATGTACGTAATTGGTAATTACTTTCAGAATAATTAAGTATCTCCGGGTGCCCTATTAAGTAGAGGCTTAAGGTTCTTGTATGCGCGTACCGTTACAGCTGGTTCTAATATGTGTCAGCCGGTACTGCTTCTCGACGATAGATGGCGGTGTATAACGGTTTTGACAGACTGATGTGTTTATTGATTTTAACGGAGTTATTAAATTGGTTATTATGATGATGTGAAGAGTAATTTTTTTACACATTTATGGGAAGATCCTGGAGCTCTATTTTTGAATCACTTGCTTTAAGATTGCGAGTGATTTTCGCTCGAAAATGAATTCAAAATCAATCAAGTATCCAAGCGAGTGATTTAAAAATAGAGCTCCTGTGATGTTTTTAAATTAACTTGGCTCAGTCATACTGCCTCATACTTGAGGTAAGGCTTTTGCCCAGCAGTGGGATGTTTACAGGCTAACTTTACTTTTACTTTACAATATTAAAACTACGTAGGACGTCCACTGACAAGATGGACAGACGTCCTTGTAAAGATCGCAGGATCACACTGGATGCAGTCCGCTAACAAACGGTCGCTGTGGAAAACGGTGGACGAAGCCTATGTTCAGCAGTGGACGTCCTTTAGCTAGATAATGATGATGGATGATGATGATATTATTACAACTAAACAAAAATAATTAATGGTAAGCCTAGAAAGTAAAGTGTAAGTAACTTAAGTATAATAATAAATAATAAAAATTCTTTATTGCACACCATAAACAAAGTAATTACACAGGAAAGTATCCTATATATTTGCTAGTCTACACTAATATTATAAAGAGGAAAACTTTGTTTGTTTGTTTGTTTGATTGTAATGAATATCTACACTAATATTATAAAGAGGAAAACTTTGTTTGTTTGTTTGTTTGATTGTAATGAATAGGCTCATAAACTACTAGACAGATTTTAAAAATTCTTTCACCATTCGAAAGATACATTATCCACGAGTAATATAGGCTATATTTAATTTTGAACAAAAATAGGGTTCCGTAAGATATTAGGGTTTTTCGGACACAAGGTGTAAAAAATCAACCAAAACATTACTTATTTTGCGTACCCTGCCTAAACTATTAAAGATAGAACCATAAAATGTTCTAAATAATTGTAGATCTTATAAATATCTACAAAAAAGTCCTCGACACACTATACCTATCTATGTCGAGTGAGGCACAATAACCATTTTTTTATTGAAAAATCTTGATTTTTTTTACTACATTTAAACGCGTTTATTTTACTCATGCTATTAATCCTATTAATGCTATTAATTATCAAAATAAATTATTTCATCACTAAGAACAGTTAATGTAGATACTATTTGGTCGTTGAATGATTAAAATTGGACGTTTGGTTCTGAAATTATAGCGAAATTAAAATATTACGATTTCTGCTGCACGGCCCGTTGCGAAGTAGGCGTTACACATCTACAGAAAGAAAATCACTTCAGCCTGCGGATAGTGACTGCTTCGTCGATGTTAGTGTCGGTGTCTGTGAATTGATCTGGGAATCATTTTGTTTGCTGACCGTGTCTTTCCCTGGTAGGCTTTTTGCAGCGGTAACCGACATCCACGCGGGCGCAATATGCAGCTACAATATAGGCGGTCTTTTTGCTTGAAGCAATTTCTTCCACACAACCTTCAGGTGAGGAAAGCATGAAGAATGAAAAGAAGAGGCATGGCGGTGAAATATTTCAAACAAAAGTCAAGTTGACAGCTTTTTATAAAGAGTGAAGAGTATAACACAAAATTACATATCAATAAATAATCATAAAATACACAACATAATACAAAATACATAAACTAATACACATATTTAAACAAATACGTATGTTTTATTATATTTAACAAGTATGTTTTATTTCATTCCTGAATCCTGATATTTTGTACCTGTATTTGATCATGAATTATCTATCGTACAAGTAGGTGCCTACTCAATTTTGTAAACGTGCACTTTATCATTTATCAATAACTAAATAAGTTATTGACATTTTAATCATCTCTCAAAAAACCGTAACTTGTTTTGTAGGAAATTGAACAAGTTTTTAACAGAAGATTTTTATGAAAATGTAAAGTATGAAAATTGTGCACTAATGCCAAAAAAGCCTGCAGTAGCAATGACTATCCCACATTTTCGAGATGCCATTTTATACCAAAGCTTTAGAATAGTTAGATACGGGATTGCTACCATGTACCTTATTATTTATGAGCTTCCGATATTTCGGCACTGTTGCAAGCGCCATGATCACGGAGTAACTAAAAAAAATATGTACCAAAGCTGTCACGACCCGAGAATCGAACGCAAGACTCCCACCACTAATCCATAGGGCAACAAACTGAAGGCCTTCGCTACACAGACATCCGCACGCAGTCGACCATCGATCGATACGCGCTCGGATACGGACGATTCGCTACGTAAATATGTATATACGTTTAGTGTGTTTTGTATATTGCCTCATGTATACTTGTATGGATGTATTGTAGTTACGATGAAGCCAATGTTCGTAGTAAGAGATACTAAAGCTAATTAGTAATTACTTTCTTAAATGGACAATTACCTATAGTACTTAGTATCGTAAACTGCGTTGTGGAAAGGCAAGAGGGCAACTACTAATTCACTTCTTTAAGAAGATGTTTTCAACAATGCCAAGACTATGTACGGTTTCTCTAAAAATTGCTTAAAATACAGGTAATTAGACAAAGTAATCTTAATTTAATTCTTAATTTTTGGGTAATTTAAATAATAAAATAATAAACTTATAAAAAACCCTGGCAACTTCTTCCGTCTATACTTACTCCAAAATATGTCGAAACGTGCAAAAAAAGTCTATCTGTCAATGTCAAATGTCATTTTGCTAAATCTGACAATGTCAAATGTCATTTTGCTTTCCGCTTTCGATCTTTTTTAATCTATTCAAACAGTTGATTGGCTGACAGGTATTTGACAGATATTAAACATCATGAAATATTGCTAAATTTTATTAGTTTATGTTACATTTTACCCAAAAATTAAAAATTTTACAGACAAAAATAATTCTTAAAATGGTTTTAATCTTAACATAAGCTATTTTTAGTGTCATGTACTACAAGGTGTTGGCATTTCCCCCATACAAACGAATACATATCCTTTGATGATGATAAATTAATAAGTTTTATTTAATTAAACACATTTTTTTTTTAGGATTTCCATCGCAAATAATAGAAGAACGTCAAGTTAGACATTTACTTGTTTTGTTAGGTTTTTGAGTAGGACCACCTAGAAAACGACTATCTTTCAGTTGAAGATCTGGGGCCCTATTTTTGAATCACACGCCTCAATATGTCTGTGATTTTTGTACGACGTTTTCAAACCAATAAAATTTGGCGATACATATTTTGTTTATGACGTTTGTTAAAAGTTCGTGAAGATGTTCGTTAAGTTAACACATTGATTAAGTGTCATGTCAAAAAAAAATATCACGGGATTGGACATACCCACCGTGGAATGGTGGGTATTCTCTTTAATATAAATCTTAGAGCTTTCTTATAGTCAGCAGCTCTATTTTTGAATCACTCTCTTTAAGATGGCGAGTGATTTTCGTTTGAAGGTGAATTAAAAGTCAACGAAAATAACTCGCTTTCGAACGAAAATCACTCGGAATATTGACACGAGTGATTCCAAAATAGAGCTCCAGTTGCGTGATGGTTAACTCAACTACTTGTTAAAAGTCGTTTGTTACCAGCGGTTGAATATTTACGATTGTGCGCGTTTCTAAGAAAAAAAATACCCTAACTTATAGATAGTCATTAAAATAGGCATTCTGACATTTGGTTAAGGTATTTTTTAGGGTTCCGTAGCCGAATGGCAAAAAACGGAATCCTTATTGTTTCGTCAAGTCTGTCTGTCTGTCTGTCTGTATATGTCCGTCCGTATGTCACAGCCACTTTATTCTGAAACTATTCGCTTCACACCGCTGAAACTTGGTAGGTAGGTGTATCCTCTTTACCGCTTTCCGATTCAGGTACAAAAAATTTGAAAAAATGATATTCTAAGATATTCATGTATGGGAGCCCCTCCCATACATGAAACTAAAACCAAAAAAAATTTTTTTACTCAAACCTATACGTGTGGGGTGTCTATGGATAGTTCTTTCAAAATGACATTGAGGTTCCTAAAACCATTTTTTCTAAAAGTCTAACGTTTGAGATATAGACGCTTCCAATCCAAAGTAGTAAAATGGGCGTCCCCCCCATCTAACTTTTGAACTAAGGAAGTGAAAATTTTGAAAAAAATATGTAATGTAGATCTCAACATAAACTTTCAACGAAAATTGGTTTGAGCGAAATCGAACTAGCAGTTTTTGAGATAAAGTAAATTTTTATCAACCGCAAATATAACTTTCATACAAACACTATGAAAAACAAAGTTATATTTGCGGTCAACAAAATATTGTGGTATTTTGGCTAAGTGGAAGTAAGAATCCCTAATTCAGTTAAAGTTGGCACGGAACCCTCAGTGCGCGAGTCCGACTCGCACTTGGCCGGTTTTTTCTTCAAAAAGAGCACTGTCGTAAAAATTCAACAGCTGGTAACGAACGACTTTTAACCATTAGTTACTATCGATCACGCAACTGGACCTTAGTAGTTTAGTATAGAAGGGTAGAGTCTATTTATATGTTTGATATGGGTATGACGTTATCAGTTAGTGAAGGCACCTATTTACTTGAAATTGCATAGGAAACTCTCTGGGGACTATTGAAGTCTTTGTATTTTGATTTACATGAAGAGACTTTTGTATTTTGATTTAAATTAATTTCCTTGAGTAATCCTACACCGAGGTTATTTTTTATAAGAACCACAAACGACTTAACGATAAAAGCACTCGCTGAACGTCCATTAATTTCCCATACAAAATTTTCATCCCCATTTTCCCCCCTCAGGGAATGATTTCCGGAATCAAAATTTTTGTTTATTCGTCTTTATATCAACTCCTAAAAATCAGTTCACGTTATACCTTACTGTATCTACTTGGATCTATTTATACGTCAATTTGTGTCTTCCAACGAACTTCCAAAGTTCTCTATTCCATAATATCAGTGTACGAAGTAACCCAAAGATTACGTAACGTTCATTCATTCACTCAGACCCACTGATCTAACGACCCGCAGACCTATATTCAGTCGCCGACTGACACGCTAAGAACGAATGATTGAATGAGTTAGTGACCGTCGTTTATTTCGGTTTTTGGGTCAGTTGTTTGTTTATGTTTTTGTTTTTAATTAACTGACATTTAAAAATTAAGAATTCATGCAATACCTTGATTTAAAAAAAACATAATCATGTCGCGCGTGACTAGAAATTTCAAGAGATTATTTGCTACAAATAGTCTATCAAATTCACGTTTTCTTAATAATAATAAAGTTAGCTTTTCTCGTCAAGCTTATGTATAAGACTCATTATTACTTTATTGATGCCCACATCATAGATATATAATAGTAGGCTAAGCTAAATCTAGTACCAAAAAAATTAATTAACTATAAAATATAATGATAAGTTTTCAAGAAGAGAGTGAATAGGCTGTTACTAGGCAGACATGGTCCATCTTAGGCTACATTGTCACTTAACATCAGGTGCAATCGTAGCCAAATGTCTGGCTATCTATTATATAAAAAAAAATTGCTTCTGTGCTGTAATGAAGAGTCATAGGTACAATTGCTTTCTTATTTTTGAACTTTAAGATCATTTATGTGTTAATTAAAAAAAACATATGTCTATAATGTAAAACTCTCGTTTATCTGATCGCTCAACTATTATGCCTACTTAACTGAGTTCATGAAGCCTATTAAAGGTGGAAAATTTTAAAAGCATGCTTTCTCTTTCATGTGTACTAAAAGGATATGAAAAAGAAGCCTTGGAATCAATGAAAAAGGTACTTGTATTTTCGGTAAAATATGTGATACTCATGTAATTGATCATAAAATACGAGCACCTTAAAGCAGGAAATAAGTAAAATACTACGAAATACTGAAATTCAGCAGTTTCATAGAACAAAGGACTTGTAATGGCTTTCCGCCATTACAGTAGTTGAATCCTGAAAACTATAACCGTTGCCATTTCCTGGAAACCCGCGGAATCGTAACTAGGTCAAATATATTTAGACCTATTTATATTTACCAAGGACATTCAACCTTTTCGATGCCTTAGTATTAGAAAAAGCCTAGACTGTCTGTTGTTTTCTTCTTACGTACTGTACCGCATATGCGTAAAAGAGAGATAGGGGACTGTGCTATCAAATATTGACAAGGGGCTTCCGAATTGAAAATGTACCTTCATGTAACGAAATTAAAGATGCGTATCGATCGATTATCACTTCATCCAAACTTACCTGATGCAGTAGTGGTGGCAGCTGTCGAGATCGATATTGTGGTGGACGTAGTCGTTTCCGTAGTGGCTGTGATATCTACCACCCTGTCCGCATTCCTTCCTCCTGAACTTTCAGCTGGTTCTGAGGCCTCCTCCTCCATTTGTGTAGCTGTCTGACTCAGATCATTTGCCACTATCACATTGACTGTCGTCAACGACTCCAAATCTGAATTCTCCCCAGTTATTTGAGAGTTGTCGATGTAAACAGCAGCAGATCGAGCTCCTAGCGTCTCCATCACACTCTCTGCCAACGATCTGGTGGACATTTCATCCATATCGATGTCCTGTTTGATATCGATGATAATCTGATGCCGCTTCGTCCCAGAAGCGTTCTGGACCTGATGTACGCTGACCTGAGCCTCTGCTGGTGCCACATGATGGATCACATTCGCCAACTGCTCACTCTCTCTATTCCCAGCCATTTTCACTTATACTAACCAGACTCTAACGTCAGTCGAGATAAATTATTGCGTATTTTTTTTATACTAATGAACACATGTATCACTTTGCTAATTGGGTTAGAGGTGAACAAACTTGGGTGACATTGTGCAATTTGGCAGTGATGGTTGTTGGTCGGTGATCACTAAGGCATGGTGATGAGGCGGGGCGACTGCCCGCTCTCTTCGTAGCACTGCGGCCTACGGCGTAGCGGTCCGCCGTTCCGTAGTCGGATCGAACGCTTCCGTGATTCGTGGGAGGGGATACGTCGCGAGATATGATGCTGAGTTCAGATGGGCGAAGGAAAATATGTATTGTATCTGGTTTAGATACTTTTGTTATCACAGTTTTGGTTTTTTAGTAGTCGAATGGGCATGATAGAAAGAACATTAAGTTTTTTTTTCAAACCCTTACGTTATTTAGAAAAATTAAGTGTGTTAAAGTTTAAAATTTTGAACACTTTTTAAATAAAGCTTAATTTACCTAATAACAAATATATTTTTTCTCTGATCTTTGCTTTCAATTACCTAAGTCTACTCACATTTGTTTATATTTATCACTGAACTCACCTACTAAATAGTTAAATAAACAAAATATAACTTATACAACCAAATTATCAACCCAATCAACGTAACAACCACAGCCTATCCTATCCCCTATCTTCAGACCATCCCCTCATGTATTCCGACTTACTTTTGGCGACACGTGCCCGCGCATGCGTAGCTCGCATTCCGCCAGCCATCTCTTTCACCCGCGCTACATCCATCCCTCTCTCCTCCCTTCGATCGTCGTAGAATGACGAAAAGCATTATAATCGAATTTATGCCTCTGTACCGGGGTAGTACGGTCTGCAGCGAAATTAGGTCCGCTGTGTCCTTGATCTATATTCGATAAAATGTACTAGTTCAGCCTTTTCTAGGTACTGCTGGGTGCAATTGCGATTTGTTTAGGTTTGGGCGTATCTGTTAATGTGGTTTTTGGTATAGCCTGCTTGTGGAAAAGCGAGCGCTAGCGCTCAGCGGGAAATTAACTAACATAAAGTAAGGCTGTAGGAGATGTTCCTTTATTGTAAGTTGGACATGATTTTATTATTTATGAAACATTACATATCGATAACTAAAGTAGTACTGTAAATAATAATAAATCGTGTCAAATTTGATAGTTTGAGAAAAAAAATACAAAAATATATTTTGCTGTGGCATCTTTTCTTTTCACTAGCAAACAAGTATTTATTTTAAAATTCATTACAGACGTATCTTTCCCAACTTTTGCTTCTGTAACTAGGAAGGAGGCCTACAAAAAGGTTATGTTTACAAAAAATCACGTTTCTGCTGACGCTACCAGCCGACACCGTTATGTAACGTAGTATGTCGACTGCCGAAAACAAGTCGGGTAAACAATGATTTCACCTAGTACTACACAATAGTTTAATTAGTGTTTTAGTACTAGATTTTCGTGTAAACTATACTTTAACTTTTATCGACATTAGTCCACAATAGAAAAGTGATAATAAATGAAAATACGGCTTGCAGTTCTCCAGACGTTAATTTACGTCAAATCGAAATAATAACGCTTTCAAATATTCATTTTAAATAACAATCACAAGATGTCCTATTTATGGAATGATTTTATAATCTGCCGTGGTATATGTAGTTTAACGGATATAATTTTGTATCTTAATCAGTCTGGTATCAAACGGCACCTGGGAGTCGCATAACAATAGAATTTATATTGTGTCTCGTTTACACATACTTGACGAGTTAATTTACTTATGAAAAATTTGCTCGTGCTTTTTGAAATCATGAAATATTATGTGGGGTCGTTTGGTCTCGTTTCTTTCTTTCAATGGTATGGTATAATAGTTTTATCTGCAAAGTAATTTATCTACTAGCTAAGCAATCAGGAGTTATACAGTTCCCTTTTTAACCATAAGTTTTGACAATTACGGTGGTATTTATAAATTGAGTGAGTGAATGACATTTACAATAGACTCCATTCACTCTTTTAACTTAATTTTGAGCTGGTACCTAGGTAGGTAGGGTAGGTAGGTACCTTCATTTACAAAAGTTAATTCTATAGAGAAGCTGACTAAAAATATTATTAAAGAATGAACGAGTGAGTGAACGATATTTTTGTGTTTTCAATTGTTTTCTTGTAGTGTCTGTATATTTTTTTCTATTATTAACTTATTATTTGTAAAACTAAAGTCGTTTTTTTTTTAAGTTTTCTTAATGTTGTTTCTTTATTTTGCCCTTACAAATAACTCTTACGTAAGAAACATACCCCCAAATGCGTAACGAAAGGGCATAGACCTCTACGGGCCGCCGGCGCGTCATACTGACCCACTGAATGCGTTGAACGGGGGTAAGTAGTCTGACTGACCGGGGAATCAAACCTTTGCCGTTGAAGAGTGGGATACATAGTTTTTATTGAGCACGTTGAGAAATTTAATTGCAATATTATTTAATTGTGCCTAGTATTCTCTAATACTACAAACCACCGTCGTTAAGTCTACATTATAATAAAATGAAAAATGCTTAATAAACAAACGGTACAATTGCGCCAGCAAACCAATACAAAATATCATTTACGTGGATGTATTTTTGGCGGTACGATGTGTAAAATAATCTAGCTTCTTATTAAAAATAATGTTTCACATTAATATGAAGCCTTCCTAAAAAGCTTTCACACTATCTGAAAATTAAAAATCCTCCATCAACCATTTTTAGATTTGAAACTGAACTCGCAGCAAAGCTGGAGAGGAGTGGGGGAAACTCTCTCCCCCCCCGTTCCCCCTTTCTCCCCAATCCGCTCGTCCTTGGCGGTATCCGCATAGCGTAATATCACTCACACTCCCGTGTTTTAGTGATGTGCCTGCTAGAGCTCACTAACGCTGTGAGCTAACTAATGAGATTGTTGAACTATGTTTAAATAATGCTCGAAGTATCTATACCGTAGTATTACGTGACCCACTCCTGTGTTATAGTGATGTGCCTGCCTATAGAGCTCACTAACGCTGTGAGCTAACATAAAAGATTGTTGAACTACGCTCACATAATGGTTTTTAAAAGTAGATACGCTCCGCAATCTATAAACGCAATTTATGAAGCAAAGTTTAATAAAAACTGAATTCATTAGCACGATCAAGGAAAATTGCGATGCTTTTTAGTATTTAAATATATTTTTTATCTTCTAGAATATCCTACTGACGTAGTATACTTATACTTCACGGAATAATTCGTCTTTACATCGTCACGACTCACGTCCCATCACTAGGATTCACTTTACTATACATTTCATTTACACGAGTAAAGCTGTATGTTGTTCAACAACAAACAGCGCGCATAAGAAATTAGGGATTAGTTTTAGCTTTTAGTTTAGTGGACTTCGGAAAAACTGTAGGTAGTAGGAGGTACTTAAGTAGATATTATCTTAGATTTTAGTATGTCGTTCAATATCGTGTAGTAGAGTACCTTTCTATATTAATGTTTTTTTTATTTAATATCAGAGAAAAAACAATACTAAGATCAGTGACTAAAAACATGTAAGTAAGTCCAACCTATTACTTACATGCTTTTTTGTACTGTTAAAAAAACCGGTTAAGTGCGTGTCGGACCCGCGCACTGAGGGTTCCGTGCCACCCTTAACTGAATTCAGGGTCCACTTACTTTCACTTAACGAAAACATCACAATATATTGCGACAGCAAAAATAACTTTGTTTTTCATAGTGTTTGTATGAAAGACAAAGTTATATTTGCGGTTGATAAAAATGTGCAATATCTCAAAAACTACTGGTTCGATCTCCTTCAAACCAATTTTCGTTGCAAGTTTTTGTTGAGATCGACATCATATATTTTTTTCAAAATTTTCACTTTCTTAGTTCAAAAGTTAGATGGGGGGGGACGCCCATTTTACCACTTTGGAAGCGTCTATATCTCAAACCTTACACTTTTAGAAAAAATGGTTTGAGAAACCTCAACATCATTTTAAAAGACCTATCCATAGACATCCCACACGCATAGGTTTGAGTAAAAAAAAATTTTTAGGTTTTAGTTTCATGTATGGGAGCCCCCCCTTAAATATTATTTTTTCTTACTTTTTGTATCTGAATCGGAAAGCGGTGAACAAAATACACCTACCTACCAAGTTTCAGCTATGTGATGCTTATAGTTTCAGAATAAAGTGGCTGTGACATACGGACGGACAGACAGACAGACAGACAGACAGACAGACAGACAGACAGACAGACAGACAGACAGACAGACTTGACGAAACTATAAGGGTTCCGTTTTTTGCCATTCGGCTACGGAACCCTAAAAACACTTCATATTACATTAATGTATGTATATTAGTGCGGTATCGCTTTTACACGAAAATAAGTACCTACGTACACAAAACAAGTGTATGTATGTTAAAGCTTTATTTTTTTTATTTTGTTGATTTTTTTTTACTACATAAATATATTATAAATAATCTACTTGTACGTTTTTTTATTGATGCAATAATAAAGTTACTCTAAACAACGTTATAAAAAATCAACAAAGTAAATCTATCATTAAGACTTAGTTACTACCTAATAAAAGCTTTTCGTAAGCTATGTTTCTAATTTCTTCTCTCAATAGAAATGGGCAAGGAGAGCCATCATATTAGATTTCAAAGTAAAGTTCAAAGCTCTTTTTGCACACAAATTACGAAACACCGTAAAAAAGTCCGCAAGCAACGGCGTAATGTACGTGCGTAGCGCCATCTCTTGTCCGGTAGCGGTACTACGTTGCAGATTTTAAAAGTAAAACCACCTGCAGTCACGTGCGCCCCTAACGGAATAATGCCGAACTGCGTGCGTTGAACCCGCGTCGTTCCGTTGCGCAACTTTCGAGTTCTTACGGTGCTTTGCTGTCACGTACCGCGGATGCGGCGCGAATTTTGAAAATGGAACGGTGCTTTTTTAAATATAGGTCGCGATTAAAATGGAAGGCGGAGGCGTGTGGCTGTACGGAGAAACAGTTTTTTTGTAATGCCTAAGTTTGTTAACCTCGCAAGGACGTGTGAGGTAGTTCTTACGTCACAAAGGTTCCACACTTGGTTAGGTTATTACTTATTGCATCTGAGATTTTAGTGATAACTGCAACTGTAATATTGGAAAAAATCGTTTACCTATCCTTGTTTTTTGCAACACGCTGCTGGAATTCAAAGTAAAATTATACTATTTCAAAAGATCACAAACTTCCTCTATAATCTTAAGAGATTTAGTTAGTAGTAGCTAAAACTAGTATTTTTAATTTGTTATTATAATTATTTAAAATTAAAAATACTAGTTTTAATATTTAACTAACATTTTTTTAACATTATTAAACCCTTTAACACGTTCCGGAACAGTGAACGCCTACAGGCGTAAAAACAATAAAACATTTTTGTGTCTGAATAGTGTCCCGGAACTTGTTAAGCCCAGTGCAATTATGTTGTTAGAAAAATAAATATCTTGTTTTCTTCTCCTCATAATTATATATGAATATCTATCTAAAACTAGGATAAGGATACGAATAATGCGATGAATATAATTAATTTAAAAAAAAACAATTTAACCTGTATTATGCTGGCAAGAAAAAAATCGCTGGCAAGAATTTCTTCCCGACAACCTAATAATTAATAAATTTAGCATGCACTGCTATCTTTTTATTGCTCGAAGTGCAAAATTTTATCAGAAAGATTTAAAATGGAATCAGTATACCTACCAACCTTTTATTTAAAAAAATTACAGCATCATCTATAAAAATATAAAGTACCTACCTACGTACGTTTCTAAGATTTTTATAACTGTACAGCTAGTAAACTTAAACCGGTAGGAGTCAACAAACTTTGTTCAAATTCTATGGCGCATTCATAAAAAAACTTATATAATAATAACGTTTGAATATTTTAGATAACGCATATTTCATTCGTGTATTAATATGTTATTAATGTAAATTAGAAGTGATGGTGGATCTAAATAACCGATTAATTAATATGCAGAATTGATTTCATTAGAAGACCAGAGCCCCTATTTTTGAATCACTCGCTTGGTTATGGCGAGTGATTTTCGTTCGAAAACTATTTTTTTTCTATGACTTTTGACACTACGTCGAACGAAAATCACTCGCCATCTTGAAGCGAATGATTCAAAAATAGGGGCCCAGTGTATCGTAAATAGTGTTTTAAGTCCACAAGATGACAACTTTGATGATTTTTTTAGATGACTTTAAAAACTTTTGTTAATTTAATACGTTTGACATAAATTCAAAAATATCTAAGATTTTTAGTACCTAAATGCGAAGTGTAATTACATTTTTTATATAAATTTTATCTTTTGATCGAATTTTATTTGATTTTTTCGTCCAATTTTATTTGGAAACGATTCAAAAAAAATTATTTAAATATCAGTGAGCCTGGTTCTAGCTACGCACAGACTATAAAGTAAAGCTAAAGTAAATGTTTCTTTCTCTTCTAAATAAATAAAAAGAGATAGACTACAATGTTCTAGAGGCGTCAAACTAATCAGCTGTCAGTTTATGAACCCATAGAACAATTTAGCAGGGACATCAAGAAGCGTCACTAAATTAAGGACTGCACTAACCTATGCAAAAAAATATATTTTCGCGAGCAACTGACAAGTTTGATTGTTCTAAATCATTGTAGGCCGTCTCTTTTTATTTATTCAGAAGAGAAAGAGACATTAGTTTTAGATCAAGTCGGTGCAAACCTAGAAACAGGCCCAATATTACCCAAAAAAATTAAATTAGCCTAGTACGAATGAAATCAAGTCGCATTTTAAGTCCTCTTTTAGTCCAGACTACAGAGCAATGAACTTTCAGCCAAAAAATCGTGTGGTCAGTTTTTAGATTAAAAGATACAAGTCTAGACAGGCTATAAACAAGGCTGGCTGATGAAAATAAAGATTATAGTATTTCTTTTAACTTAAGCACCTGATAAAATGAACTAACACCTGCCAAAAATAATCTGTAATTTTAAAAGTAACATTCTTAATTTTATCAAGGTATTTTATCGTCGTGTTCGTTTTACATATGTATATTTTGTTTATTGTAGGTTATTAAGTATATTTTTAAATTTTAATTAACATTGTTTTTACGCTAATAATGAGCAATAGAAGTAAAATATTTGATAATTTAATCAAGGTGCATGTAAAATTAGGTTGCACCTGTAAGTAGTATTGTATTAATTTATGAGCTCATTTAACTATGCATGTAGATTTTAATATGATTTGAGTATCATTATATTCTCAAAAAAATTTCTAAACGCCCACAGCATGCGGTTTTATCATGAAATTTATAAGTACAAGTCGTATAACACCAAGATTTGCCACATGAGCAGTATCAATCAAGTAATAGTTAATTTACGCACTGCTTGGCTGGCATTCAACTATCTTACGTTTTTGTCTAATTATTTTCTGTTTTTGTTTTGTGTACATTATTATTTCTGTAAATAAATGCTTTTTCTTTTTTTCTTAATTTAAAAATTCGTAAAACCGCCTCGCGACTTCTTTCTCCCGTTTTTTACACATTTACCACTATATCTTTGCTCCTATTGGTCGTAGCGTGATGTTATATAGCCTATAACCTTCCTCGATAACTGGACTATCCAACACAAAAAGAATTATTCAATTCGAACCAGTAGTTTCGGAGATTAGCGCGTTCAAACAAACAAACAAACAAACAAACAAACAAACAAACAAACTCTTCAGCTTTATAATATTAGTATAGATTTTCCCAGCAAAGACACACAGCAAACAGCCAGCCGGTCTCACGCGCACGGATCGCGATCATGTAACGGAGCGTACAGTTAACCAGTATGTGGGTGAGCCGGGGCTAACTGCCGGCACCGTTAGCTACGTCACGTCACTAGTTTAGGGAGGCACCCCTTGCACGGTCGATGACAATTTTTTTTTTACTAACTGTGTCACCGGATTTTTCTCCAATGCAATTATTGTTTATGTAAATTACGTTTGGACTGACACAGGTACTTGTCAATGTTATGCTCATGTCTGATGCATGGCTGTGAGTGATGGTGTGGATAAAAAGGCTACGACCATGAAAGTAAAAAGCGAAATCATGCGTGATATTTTGGATGATCATGATTAGATTGAACCATGAAATCTATACCCGAAATTGTGGGATAAATAACACTACATTTTTTATCTTACAACAGACTTAACCGACAACTATTTGTTGAGCCTGAGATGGCTATCGGTACACGTACTATTTGGTTAAATCATAATCATCATTATCAGCCAAAGGACGCCCACTGCTGAACATAGGCCTTCCCCCACGGTTTTCATCGACTGGTTGTGAGCAGTTTGCATCCAATGATATCCTGCGATCTTTACAATTGGTTAATAAACGCACATAGCATTGTGTGTTCATAGAATCAGGCAATCGTTTTTTTTTCATTGACACCCAATTGTCACGAAATTTTCATGTGTCAACGACAAAATCTGTCACTCTCCGTGTGCATCCACACATCACTAGCTCCAAGTACCGTACGCTACGTCACGAGCGAAGAAAGGGATCGCGTTGTAACTGTACAGAGGGCCTGTCGCAGCCGCGGAACTGTCGCTTTTCCTGCGCAGACGCAACGGGATAACGTATCTTGGTATTTGTGATGTTTTATGATGGCGTACTTGATATGATCTTTTCTCAGAGAAAAACGGCAATTTTCATTTGACTTTTATTTAGGGGCCTGTCGTGAAGCGACAAATGTGAAGGGAGAAGATTAAGAAAAGAGGTAAAAGAGGGGAACAGAATTTATATAAAAATAAAAATAATATTTACAATACCGATTAGTGAAAAAAAGATGATGAGTGAATGTATGTGTGTAAGAAGAGTGTAGTGGGCGTGGGTAAGTGTCTTCAGATCTTCTATATCCTGGAGGCAGCAGAGGGCGGAGTCGGAGTGCAGGGTCGACACAGCAGAAGTAACAGCGACGCCGATGTGCAGCAGTGTCAGGCGCCGTGAAGTAGTAGCTCTCAGCAGTGAAGTAGTAGCTCTCAGCAGTGAAGTAGTAGCTCTCAGAAGTGAAGTAGTAGCTCTCAGAAGTGAAGTAGTAGCTCTCGGCAGTGATGAGGGTATCCAAAACTATGTAGAAAATGTAATGATCAGTTGGAGTGCCAGAAGTACTTGGTCTCGGATCCTCTTCCGAGAACGGGACAGGTCCCTCCCCAAGAGCGAGGAGGTGTTACTACAGTCTCAATATGGACTCGGATCCTCCTCCGAGAAGGAGACAGGTCTCTCCCCTAGAGCGAGGAGGTGAACTGCAGTCTCAATATGACTCGGATCCTCCTCCGGAAATGTGTCCGGTCCCTCCCTTAGTGCGAGGAGGCGTTTCAGTAGTCACCGGCGGTTCTTCAAGACTTCTTGAGAAAAATGTAGAGTATTGAAAACTGTTCGAGATTAGAGCTCGTAATTCAATGATTGAATGAAAAAAGTACAGGCTTATATAGGGGCCTGGGCCGTTCAAATTTAGAACGAGGTAGGTTCAAGAATAGAACATGAATACTGATGGTTTAAAGAGGATTAAACCCGAAAAAGTAATAAACTTTGATAGAAGTTGTCAGACTTTGAAAGATATTGTCATAACAACCATGTCAACAAAGATAAAAAAATGTCAAAAATCCAGCAAATTACTTATTAATAAGGAAAACGAATTATCACCCAATGCAAATTAAAGGAAAATTGCAAACAAAGGTAAAACACAGCTATTTTTACAGTATTATGTACAGAAAAGTAGAATAACAGAGCTTTGAAAGTTTGACATTTTTAGATTCACACTTTGATTAAAGTAAAATAGCGGAAGATAGGTGACGCGCCACTCGAAAGTGGACCGCTAAAATCAGGCCCCCGTCGCCTAATTTCCATTGGATTGCGTGTGCGGGTGACATTTATAAGACGTGTGACGTAAGAAATGTGTAGTGCCATTTTTTAGCTGACAATTAGTATGACATGCCGTATCTACCGCTATTTTACTTTAATCAAAGGATTCACAATAAATATTGTTCAAAAAGGATTAGAAAACAACAATGAACCAAAAATACAGTGTAATAGTATAAGAAGAGTAGAAAGGCAGGTAATGCCTATAGTTTAATGTCTACAGTACGACATTTTAGGGAGGAAATACGAATTGTGTTATGGTAGATAGAATCTAAGATTAACTCTATGTTCGTGTTTACAGCAAACAGACTCAAATAAAGAGTAAGAATTCAGCAAGAACCCGCAATCTTTGGATGGGAAAAGGAAATGAAAGCATGGAAAAACAAAGATAATGTTAATTTGGATCCGATGAATATTAAATATATTAAGGTACTCAATTTATTACATGAATTATATGTACATCGGTACAGGCCCTATTTTTGAATCACTTGCATCTATATTACGAGTGATAAATCAATTCAATACAACTAAATTCACGCATAACGTTGACAGTAGTATTTAATATTTTTAAATCACACAATGTTAAGCACACTGAATAGATAAGATAAGTACATTAATCAAAGGTAACGGGGCCCCAAGTTTGTATAAAACGGGCTGCAAATAAAGCCTATACTTTATGGTGCGAGCTTCTTATTTTCTCGTGCTCAAATTGAAAGAAGTTTTAATTATACTTTTTTGAATCCAGCATCAAAGACCTTAAAAAGTTCACAATCAATAGTTTTCATGCAAAATCAAGGATTTTATTGTTTTAAGCACTTAAGATAGAAAGTCTGCTTCAACTGAAGTATAGGTGTTACCTTTTCTGTAAATTCGAAAATAAATGTAGGTTATCAATGTTATTGAGCTTGCCCGTTGATACAATTTTAGCAGACCACTTTACAATGTATCTGTCAAAATACGTAATCAAAACTAAGGGCTGGTCAGTTTTGAGGAAATAAACAACCGATTTCATTGCAGTGGGTACCTAACAAAACCTTAAATTTACTTTTATAAATAACAGGAAAATGTCAAGGCTACTACGGAACTAAAAATAGATTTAAGGCGGTGTCATTACATCGAGCTCGAGTGAATGAACCTAAAGTGAACTGGTCAACCAAAAGCACAACGACCCACAAAAGAGGCTTTAGCGGATAGGTAGATCTATGGAAGCTTAGCGTGATGAAAATTCCGTTTGCCTTTTGTTTACATGAGGATAGCACAGGCTAGATAGCCCTGATTTATCTTTGATTATCAGCACACAAACCTAGTGATGGTAAACGATAGTAGATTTTAGGATCCTATCCTATTTCAGGGTATTTTAGGGTTGTTGTAAGGTTTGAGATAGGTACTTTATCTTTTCAAATATAATAATATTTCCTTCATAGCCTGCCACCAAAAAAAATATCAATAAGCCTTATCTCATCTCATCGTCACATAGTAGGATCTTAAGTGTTTCAGAGAACTTTAGTTCAAGTCCTGATTTTTCTCAAACAGGATTCAGTTATCCAGCCTAAACTTTGTAACAACAACATGAAATCAAATTATGACGTAGCACGATAAGGTCAAGCAACTAAGTATGCAACTTCATCTTAGGCCGTTGACCTATCGGTTTACTTTTTTTGTGCGAGTAGACTGTAGACCACGAATCGACTGACTCACCGTCGATAAACTTAATCTGAGAGTAAGTTTGTAACGTGTTAGAACATTAAATTGTATGTTCAAGAAACTTCGTTTTCTTTACAGGAGGGGAAAAAATGATAACTACGTGTGACCACGTGGACTCCAAATTTTATATCTGTTACTTTTTTTTCTCGAGTGCTGAATATTTAATTTGGTAACTTACTTCAGTAGACCTAAAGTTAAAGTTGTTAACACGTTCTGGGACAGTGAATGCCTACAGGTGAGAAAACAATAAAACATCTATTGTGTCTGTAATAGTGTCCCGGAACGTGTTAAGGGTTTTTATGCTTTATTCTTATTTATTTAAATTATAAATTTTGAGTAGTTGTCAGTCATCATCACAAGCATAGATTTATTATTTATTGTATTTTTAATCTCTGTAAGCATAGCATTAACTGGGAATTGAAACCCTAAAGGTTAAATTTTATGCATAAGCTTAGCCTTATAAACTTTGCAGCCACGGCCAAAAAATTACACATGAAAAAATATTAAAATCAAAAACGGAACGACTGATGCTAACAATGTAGAAAGTGACAGATATCAGATTTAAAATTGTAAATGTTCAGCTGGGCCATGAAATTAAAATTTTACCTTTGTTAGTCACATAATATACGTTTCCGTCAACAGAGAGAGTACGATCACCTTTGATACCAGAAAACTTTGCCCATGTAAGTTGCAAAATTTTGTTTTAAAGGGAAAGGAACATTATCTTAAAACGTTGTCAAAATACAGCTAACCACAGTCAACAATATTTGAGCGAACATAGTAGTTGATTGACTTTTCATCGCATCAAAGATAATAAAAGGTTTTGACAAAACTATTCCGGTGATTTTTATATTACCCAATAAGTACCTACTACAAAGTTATAACTTTTTTATCATTCATAGTACCTATTCGATATGATTGAGCTGTGATTAAGGAAACTGTTAAATTAAATCATGCGCAATTAAAATCAAACCACTTGAATAAACAAATGTGTTACCCTGATGACAAACTACTCGAGCTTTTGTATTTCAAAAACTTTGTAACTTAAATACACAGCTTAAAGTTTACTAAAATAGTCAAAAACATGCAATATTAAATCTTACCTCTTATAGTACTGGGCATTTTGACAAAATCCTTTTAACGTGCGTTCAAAAAACAAAACAATCCATAGAAGTCCACACACAATATTATCCAACCTCAGACATGTTCACATGCAAACACAATTCGCACACTGGCACTCACTTGTTAGAATTTAAAAGAAAAAAGTTTTGGCGCCAAACGAACTGTCAATGTCAAGTTTCCCGCGCTCCCGCCGATGCGTCCTAGTGACGTGCTGTGGCGGCGGCTTGTGCTTTTTTCGCTGGCGCGCGCGACCGCGGCTGCAAGTAACTGTATTTTTTTTCGTGATGCGAACAGTGTGGTAACGGTGAGGCCGGTTCCGATGGTGGATCTTCTACAGCATCGCCGTGGAGCCGATGAACGTGTCTAATAAGTCAAGTTTTACGGTCGATAGCAGTTGATAGTTGATTGCCTCCCGATTAATTTGTATGAAGGCACAGATTTACCGCCCAACCAATCCGATTTTTGCCTTAATGTTACGTACATTCAGGCTATTTATTTCCAAATTAATTGACTATGGTATTTTTATAGGAAAATGCCCTGGCTATAATTAAAAAACTTAGTGGGACCCGATAGGCTAACTCAGTACAAGCAGAAACACTATAAAATAAAAATTGTTAAAGATCAGGAAAATAAAAAGCACAAATCAGCACAAATCGTAGACCAAGTAATAAGTGCCAATTGATAGAGCTGCTCTGTCCGTAGGCTTTAACACGTTCCGGGACACTATTCCAGACACAATAGATGTTTTATTGTTTTCACGCCTGTAGGCATTCACAGTCCCGGAACGTGTTAAGTCTGCCTATTGTACAAAGCAGTCCAATATTTATAGGAAATAATTTAAAGTTCTTAAAAGTTATCTATGTTTCAAATTTGACGGAGTATGCTTAGATTCTGGCTGATGATTGTTTTCACTCTGACTGGTATGACTTAACTATAACTTTATTCATTCTTTTTATGACTGGAACTTAATGATTTCATAATCATTTACTGTTTTCAGTTGCATTATTAAAGAGTACGTAAAGAATTTTGCCGTGTAAATCGTCGGTTTCATGGACGGTAATCTCGGGCCCTATTTTTGAATCACTCATACATATTATATTTTAAATAAATCAGTAAATGAAATAAGAAATAGAATGATTTTCATAAAATAAGTCTATGTAAGCTCGTACGTAGCCATGCAGGTAGGTAGTACTCTGTATTTTGGATATTCTCTAATATAATAAGGTTTACAGCACCCTGAGCTATATTTTTGAATCATGATTGAAAATATGATTCAAAAATAGATATAAAAATATGGCGTGTGATTATCGTTTAAAAACGAATAAAAAATCAACAAAAACCACGCGAAATATAGACGTAAACATAACGTAAAAAGTACTGCAAAAAAAGCAAAATTTATTCAAATCCCTCCTGTGTTTATTTCAATTGATTTTCATTATCACACGCCATCTTCAAGCGGGTGATTTAAAAATAGAGCCCCCTGTCTTTTAACTTAATTCTGACTGACTGACTTTATAATACTGAATTTATTCACAGAAAAACTTCGTTACCTAACCTAACCCAATTTATTACTAAATGTAAGAATTCTTGTCCACATTCTCATACATCTAAACATTTTATGTGTAATTTTTCCTAAACAGCTATAATTCATTATAATCTGTGTATCAACCGTTATGCGGTTTAACAGTTTCCACAGTGAGCATCAATGAATTATTAGTCACATCTCCGTACTTAAAACAAACCAAGATCAAATGAAATGCTTTAAAAAGTAAGAACCGTTAATTGTTATTTTAACAACTTTAAAAAGTTCGTGTGAAACGGAATGGTCTCACCAAATTCGAATTTTGAACCTTCTGCAGTCGAATTGCCGCGTAAACAAAACACGCGGGAGGTCAGTGAACTCAACGGTACTCTGGGTAACTTGACCAAACCAGTCGAGCAACGTTGTTGTGACGTCATCTTAGTTATACCATCCGACCATAGATGGCGATACAATTTTACGTGATGAATGTGATGATGAATGGTGAGGAATCTTAAAACTACTAAATTGTATTCATTTCATTTGTAAATTAAACAAAATTTTCATAATTATTGAGCTCGTCCGTTTCCTCAAATTAGTATCACTTTTTACGAGTTAACCTAGTAAATAATTTTAATTATCATAACTACAGGAAACTGTTGTGATTTTATTTAATTCATTACAATAAATGAGTAGGTAACAAATCTTTTCATAAATATTTTTTGTGCGGTTACTTTTTAGCGCCATCTTGTGTCGAGTAGCGGAACTACAAGAAACAACTGATTAAAAAGCATGCCAAAAGCTTAGATTTTCTGCAAATTATTATTCGTTAAGGAGTCAACTAGATGTCGCTGGCTGCATTTGAATTGGTGTTGTTTTCAAAGAAAGAAGTACTGCTGGATGCATCGTTTTTCGCGTAGTAATAAAGAATCATCGGTATTTGTTTTTATTAGTTACTTGAAGGTGTATCTAGTAAAAGCAAACAAATAATAACAGAGTTTTAATTGTTAGTGTTGTGATTGTTATTGTTATTGCTTCATCAACCAATCCAGCCACTGCGAATCTGTAAGTAAGCTATCATGTTTTGGTTTTTGACTAGTTTTAGCAAATTAATGTGTAACCTAATCGTAAAAGTTAATTTTTGATCCATAAATTGTACGCTGGCTTTCCTAACGCTGATTATATGGTATGGATGTTCTAAATAATCAATCCAAAAGAATTTACCTGTATCGTATATATAGGTTAGGCAGGGAGGCAAGGTTACTTTGCAATTTAATTCGCCTGCCTCATCTCAGTCAGTCGAGTTACCTATCTGTGAGCTGATTAAGTGTATGTATGTATATCGGCTTGACTTGATCAGTCCGATGAATAGGTATCCATCTCCATCTCATATCTGTGGTTGTAATGTGGTGGTCGTCGAGCTGATAGGACATGTTAATGAAGGCACAAGGACATAATAAACATTTTTTATTCTCTTTTCTGAATATTTTTACAAATTTTCCGTATAAATAGCAATTAAGGCCATTTATCTAGTGGCCAGTGAGCTTTGTTTAAAAATAAGGTGACCATGTTCCAAGGTTTTTGTGGATTTTGTTGCCACTCCACTCTCCACTTCATTATTCAGTAGGTACCTATTTACGAATATTATTACAGGTTGATATTTGATTATGCATAAAAAAATTGTTTCGCCAGTAAAATATGCCGTATGTAGGCACTCTTGGTACTTATTCTACGAGTTTTCTTGAGTGCTGATCTCGTAAAAATTTTCTTCAACAATTCCTTGTTTAAACTACGTCCAATGCTGAACATAAGCCTCTCCCACGGTTTCCCACAGTGACTGATCGCAAGCGGTCTGTATCCAGTGTGATTCAGCGATCTTTACGAGGCCGAGGTCGTCTAACCATCTTGTCGGTGCAGGTCATACGCTGCGCCTTTGGTCAAAGGGTCCCCGATTTGGAACATTTCTGCCCCAACGGCCATCAGTCCTTCGTCAAAGGTTATAAGCGCGACGTAAATAGATCCATTTTACGACAAACCAAATAATTCCGCAAAGGCCCTCTGTCATGGAATGCATCTCATACAAATCATGTTTCCTTGCACAGCACAAAATCTTACCTGTTTTCGCAGTCTTTTTGTCTTAAATTACTAGAAAAAAAACGCCTTTATTTATTGTCTTTTACTAATATGATTGATGTATGTGTGTCTATGCCACATAAGAAAACGTACTTAATATAAGCATTAATTACATACATCTTGCTTTGACTCAACCACGAAAAGCGTAACAGGCATCAAATATTTGTAACAAACTCGTTGTAAATCAATACGAAACAGCATTATAATTAAAAACCATCCAAATTTACACAAAGGGAGTAGAATGTAACCAAACGAATAAATAAAAAAGACCTAAGTACGGCAGGGTAAACAGCCGACGTATGTTTGTCTCTGTCTGTAGTACTGGTAGCTGTTGCTGTCCTCTTTTCACATCTCACTGCCCCTCAGACGTGTGACATCCCCGCGGGCTTCACTCTGTGGTTTAGGGTTGAGAAAAAGAGTTTAATTGAAATTATTGTGATTTATGTCCTTCAGTTAGTCTGTTTTCTATCTAGGTAAAGAGATAATGGCCTACTTGTCACTGGGCTATAAATCTTCCATTTATAAACTTAACATAGGTGCTGACCTATCAACAAAAAGTAATATAAACATCGGCCCAGTAATTTCAAGGCTACGGCTACACCTGTCTTAGAAAACTTTATTTTGTTTAAAATAAAATAATTATGTCAACTTGTATAGTTGTTTAATTTAACAAAACTGTTACCTATAACAGCAATTAATATTTTACTGTCTTGGAATAAAGCATGACAATAGAAATCTTTATAATACCCTCAAACATCAGGAATTATTTAGTGATGTGGTACAATAATTACCTTGGAGCGTTCATTGGTCCTACGAGCCGTATAAATTTGAGGTTTGGTCAACGCAGCTACCTGTCATTTTTGGCAACCCTGCTGTCCGGCCGCCCCGCTCGCATAAAATCAATATTTATGGAGCCCGATATATATTTCACCTCTGCCTCGGATCGTCTCCCAGATATCGATCACCTGCTCTTAATTTTGCTAACAACATCAAAGGAGTAAGGGTTAAGAAGAACGCTTGACTGTTTCGGCCATTTGTTTTAGGCGAAACCTTTTAGATATACCATCTTAAGTAAGGTTCTAGCCATTTATTTTAAGCTGAACCTTTTAGGTACGACCATTGTTACGTAAAGAGGTTTTGCAGCGATAGAGCCTTTGTTTGTAAGACAAACGTTGCTAAGCTTCGGACATTTTGCCTGAAAGACGTTTCATAACCTTCATGATTGCTGTTGATTAGTAGTAGTAACATGCCAGATAGGATTGTTTTATCTTAGTTAAAGTTGATTTCTTGCTATGAGGTGACATTTAATTCATTTAATGGTGAAATCTATTGAATTAGAGTAGTACTTATGCTATGAAGTAAATAAAAGTTAGAGATCACAATTGGAAAGACTGTTTAAATGTTATTGAATCTCATGATGTCTTTGTGTTTGGAATCTTTCACAGCGTTGCCATGGTACTTGTGTTTCTGCTCATTTTAAAAGTGGAACTGGTCCAGTTTAATGACAAAATGGACGTTTTCTGTTTTTTGCTGCAATAGTCCGTGTAAATATTAGCTAATTAATCGCGTATGCTACTAAACAGCATCCTGTAGAAAGCGGTCCCTGCAAAATACGTGATGTCTCCGTGGCAAACTGCCTTTACGAGCGTAAAAATAGCTGTCATAATCACATTGACTCTGATTTTACAATATGCGGCTAAAGTACATGTTGTATGTAAATCAGAAACAAAGATGGTACTGCAATAATTAGACGACCCTAGACAATTATTATAAAAACGTGTGTTCTATTTTGAACATCTAACTCACCGAAAGATAGAATAATGTGTATAACTTACTACATGCACATGTATTTGTATGTAATGTTGAGGATGTCTGAGCTACTTACCTCTCTCACGAAGCACAAGAATATTGCATGAAATATACTTTGTGTGAAGTATGTAAATGTCTGTCTCGCCAGGAACGGTTCTCCTCTGCATTCGCATAACATAACCCCCTTGTATTGAATGTCGTGTCGGTTAATAACATTTTTTCGATCACCAAATCACAGAACGTGTATACGAATTTCCGTTTGGCTTATGTCAACAAATAAGGTGACCATTAGTTTGGTTTGGAGTCAAGTCATTTCAAATAATATGGCAGCATAATACACCTTAAGGCTAAGTTTCTTACATATTCTGCCATTTGGCAAAGAAATTAAAAACATTGGTGTTGAGTTTTGATGACACACAATAATTACATACCTACCACCGTTACATACAAATTTTTATCATAAAAAATTACATTATACTCTCAAGAAGTTGATTAGTCATTAATTTTATGTTAACATTGTGTTTAGAAATTCCTCAATTGAAACCTTTTTTTTTACGAGACGTACTTAAATCTTCCAACTGGCAAGGTTCTTACTCCAACTGGCAACTTATCAAAGATTTTAACAGCTTTACAGAACACATTGTTTTGCTTAATCAATCAATTGAATAACCATTTTATGTTTTTTTTATAGGCACGGATATCAATGCTAAGGTGTTCAAAAGATATCTGTAAAGTACTAAAAGTAGTTATTAGATAACACAATCTAAGCAATTTCAATTGATACTTATGATCATTCGTTTTCTTTCTGAGGGCTTTTGTTTAAATTTGGCTTAGCCCATAATAGCCCACGGCTTTATGTATGACCCAACCAATATGGTGTGGTCCCTTTAATCAATTTACCAATGAGCAGAGTTATTAACGTTTTAAAAAAATATGTACTTACTTCGTAATACTATTCTAGGCGAGGACATTTGATATTATTATATGAAACTTATAAGATTAAGAATAAATATTTAATTAAAGTAATTTAATCTATAAATAGTTTATTAGCATTTAAGAAAAAAGACTAAACTACTTATGAATTTAACAAAATATCTAAACAATTAGAATAGTTAGATACGGGATTGCTACCATGCACCTTATTATTTATGAGTTTTGCGCTTGCAACAGTGCCGAAATATTGGAAGCTCATCTATACTTAATATTATAAAGCTGAAGAGTTTGTTTGTTTGTTTGTTTGTTTGTTTGAACGCGCTAATCTCCGAAACTACTGGTTCGAATTGAATAATTCTTTTTGTGTTGGATAGTCCAGTTATCGAGGAAGGCTATAGGCTATATAACATCACGCTACGACCAATAGGAGCAAAGATATAGTGGTAAATGTGTAAAAAACGGGAGAAAGAAGTCACTATTCCACGCGGACGAAGTCGCGGGCAAAAGCTAGTAAATAATAAGGTACATGGTAGCAATCCCGTATCTAACTATTCTAATGTTAGTGACCATGAAAGTTTAAAACAATATATATCTAAACAATATTTTACACATATCCAAAAAAGTCCTCAAAAAATCCCGCTCTCTCCGCCAATCATGGTCGCCCTACACTTTCGATGCGGCACCCGTCACGCGACAGCTGCGAGATTTATATCTTGTTACATGCAAAAACTGCACATTGTGACTGCATATTGCATTCGGTCAAAATGCATTTCGGATTCGTTGCTTGGGTTTCTGGTTGCTATTTCTTGAATTTTTGCGACAATCATCAGCTTAGACTAAGATCATGAGTAGCCCCTGCCTATTAGATAGGCTCTCATTCTAATTGACTTTCAAATTGATATAATCTCGTTGGTAAATGCATAACGCTCGTGTTTAGACAATCTGGTTCTCAAGATACGACGAATACAAGTGAAATGAAGTCATGCAATAAATTATTTTAATAATTAAATAATTCATTTGTCAACAATCTCCGACTAGGCACGCTGGCTCACCGCTCCACAGTACGTCTCCAAGTCGTTTACAGTGACGGCAACACGACTGTGGAACTCTCTTCCCTTGGATGTCAGGAGGACCGAGTCCAAGTTATCATTCAAGAGCAAAGTAGGACAATTCCTTAGAGAATAGATGATTGCATAATATTATCACACACACACACACACACACACACACACACACACACACACACACACACACACACACACGCACACACACACTAAAACGTGCCACATACCTAAGGCAAGTAATTGTAACTTGTCTCTGAAAATACAGGCATAGCCTAGTTTGAGAGCCTCTGGTAATTTGTGAGATTTAAAGGTGCTTGTTCATTCATACTTTAAGCTTATTAATGTAAATGTCTTGTGTGGTCAATAAACATAATTTATATATTTTTTATTTGTATTTCATGTATTTATTTTGTGTAAGTTTAAGTATGTTTATAGAATATACATATGTTATTGTAGTAGTTTATGTAGGTTTATTTGTTACAATAAATATTAGTTAATTCTGCACCCATTGCCATCTCTCTGCATGACCTAGGTTTGACTGGCAGATGAATGATTTTAGCATTAAGTCCACCTTTGTACACCATGGTTTATGCAATAAAGTCTTTAAATAAAATAAAAAAATATATAACATTTGTCTTCTATTTAGTTAAGATAATGTGTCGGTGCATGTTTGTAGAAACTGTTTGTGTACGTACGTAAGCTTGACATCATCTTGCACCAACTCCAAAATAATTTGTTCCTCCTAAATTCTAAATAGAAAACAAATGCGTTATTTTAAGCATTTTAGTCAGTTTTTTTGAAGTGTGGTTTTGAATTTTTTAATCCTTTTTTATTTCATGATTTTTAGTTATTTATTAATACTCATGTCTCAAAAACGGGGCCGATTTTGATAAAATTATTGAACTAAAAAAGAATAATTTCGGTATGACTTCTCGTTTTCGAGAAATCCTTGGACAATTATACATACATACACTTTCGAAATTTTGCACACGTGTTTGGAAGCCTTAATAGATCAACATACTTAAATATTATCAAATCTCGACGATATCACAAACATACATGTCCCAACGATATCACATAAGGATGTGGACCCTATAAAATAATTATTGTAAAGAAATATAAGTTCTACTGAGTTACCTTCTAACCCTACGCAAATTTTAACCTCTACAAGTCCATAAAATTAATTATTTATAGCTGCTAATAGCAAACCAAACGAAATATCACCCATCATTAGAGTACGTTCGTATTTCCCTTCATTAAAAGGCAAAAACGGAGCCATCCTCACATATTATGTCAACCTGTCAATTTCTTCCAACCGATGACCAGTTTACCAAGACCTCCAACTGCCACACATCCCCCCCTTTTATGACCAAGTGGTGCTCAAGAAAGAGCGGGGAGGGGGGTCTGAAATACTGGCCATGCTACCTTGGTCGGTGCAACGACCTTTGGTTACCATTGAGTCATGTTTGAACTACACTTTACTCGAAGGATGAGTGGATTTCTGTGTGTACTAGTTTGATCTAGACTGGACTTAACATTCACGTAAGGCAGAGTTTAATCCAGCAAGAAAATTAAGAATTAAAATCTATAATGGTACTACTGGGAGTTATTTGTCATTTCGCGTAGAATAAAATCGCCCGCGATTTGGCATCTTCTGAATTTACATTTTTTTTGTAACTCGCGGGTTTGTGAAATTCGGTCGTTTTTCGGTAGTACAGCCAGCTACAAATCGTATTATAGTTCTAATGACTGACTGTACCGAAAAACATATTGCCTATTTAGTACAAAAACATGGATTTGAGGCTGAATAAATATTCATGGCTTGTCAAGGATTGTACTAAAGCTGCCAGTCAATTGCCCATTACTACATAATATTATTGTTTGAAGCGAAGTTTATTTTTTTTAAAGGTCCGCCCTTATTCGTTGTTAGTTTAAAGGCCCATTTAAATAAGACGAGCGAATGCTCATTCTATCCCCACTTCATTAAATTCTTCTACTCAGAGAATTCGTTCGTTGTTCTATTGCGTTCTATAGAATATTCTAAGAACGCTCGCTCGATATTTTGGTGTAAAACGCTGAAATCGAGCTTCCGTTTAGAACAAAAGAACGAGAAAGAATGTTCTTGTTCTAGCTCTAGTTTTTTGTTCGTTTGGTCTAACTAAACCCACCTTAAGATAAGAAGACAAATGAGTTAATAACAAAAGAATTCATATCTTAGGGGTAAAAATGCGGGTGACGCCGCGGGCGAAAAATCAATATTTTAAAACACAATTATTGCATAGTCATCATCATCATCATCATCATTAGCAGCCAAAGGACGTCCACTGCCCAACATAGGCCTCCACAACGACCGGTTGTGAGCGGTCTGCATCCAGTGCGATCCTGCTATCTTTACAAGGTCGTCTGTCCATCTTGTCGGTGGACGTCCTACGCTGCGCTTTTGGTCGAAGGGTCTCCAATCTAGAACTTTTCTGCACCATCGGCCATCAGTTCTACGCGCTATTATTATTGCATAGTGAATGATCAATTAACCAACGTGGTCGCCTTTGTCAAACCTTGCTTTCTTTTAATGAAAGTCTGGCCTGCACTGGCCAACTTCTGTCACAGGAGCAACTTATGAAGGTTTCTCTACAAGTTCAGATGGCGTATTGCTTTAATCAGTTCAAGTTCCAGGAAGTTCAGTTCCCACTCAGCTAGCTGAAGCGCCAAATTGGTATTGCGATCCAACTTAAGAAAAGTTAAGCGTAGGTAACTCTTTCTCACTCACTCATATAGTCAAAAATTAAGACATGGAAATTGGGCATGGCCATGGAAAACGAAATTTGATAATCCATGCAAAAGCAGAGCAGCTTAAAAACTTTTCCGAGCCAGATCGCACCTAGAGCTTAACTTATAATCCTAATACGTAGTTTGAAAACTAGAGAGCACCCAAGCATTTGCTCTGTGCCTTATTTGTACAAATTCTGTAAATTGTAGGTCCTAAAAAAATATTTACAAATCTGTCCACAAAGTTATGTTACTGATGCAAACCTTCGAACAAAAATCTATCTATTTATGTTTGTTAACAATTTTCTTAAATACAATCGTCATCTTGATCAAAACGTAATAAGCCTTAAATCGTTAAAAACCCATTAAGCGTATTAGCGTGATTCGAAGGTCATTGACCCATAATCATTTATGTTACGCGTCTTTTCGAATTATATGTATACTTAAAGTAACTTTTTTGCAGATTTTTAAGACTCTACATCAAATTTGTAAAGAACCCCAATATGTGTTTATTTTCAATTTTAGAGAAACCAAAAATTTCTGGCCAGTATTTTTCACATTTTGCTTTTTAATGCTCACACACGAAATGCAAAAAGTTTTTATTTAGGTGCAATAAACATAACACTTGGATTCACTAAAATTTACGGTAAATTATGAAATATTATTTGTTTCCTAATCCAAGGTTTTTTGGTAATCTAATATTTTAGCAGTCATGTTCTATTGTACAAAAAAAGGATCCGATTTTTATGGTTCCGTTTTGTGTCCCAATGGTGCCAATTTTATCAATAGTTTAGGGCTAAGCTAATACGCCCGTCTCCGTCTGGGTGTAAGGCCTTTTGAATTCTTTGTTATATTGGTAGCAGTAGACGTATCAATTGAAATATTCACAGAATATTTTAGGGTATGTATGTATATCGTTAATTTGAATCTTGTTAATTTTTTTAATAAAGCTGCGACAACAGTCAAATAGGTATACATAATATGTGGATTGGATATTGCTAATTTTATAAATGTTTGTTGTTCAAGTAAGTATCAAGAAATAAGGCGATGATAGTTGTCGAAATAAATTTAAAGTCAAAGTCAATTTTTTTTTATTGGCATTAAGTGTAACGGGATCTTAAAATTAAAATGAGGGCTTAGATACTTTAATATGACGGATGATTATGAATATGCACTTTTCACGTCATCAGTAGTCCATCCATAATATAATATACTCTTATTGGTTCCTTTGTCATTCTCTATCAATCATCGTACTATGAAATCTGCTCTACATTTACCTCATGCTACTCTTCTTAGCTCTAGCCAGTTATCTATAGTAAATAACTCAAAATATCATACAACAGTGGTCCTCCTATACAGCTCTCTTTCGCATTAGTCCGTTTTTGAGCGCATTGTAAAGTTACAGGCTCAAAATGGTCGAGTTACAGTATAGAGTTCCGTGTTCATGTTGTATTATTTAACGCACACGTCAAACTAAAGCGCCCGAGGCTGCCCTGTCCAGGTAAACCGAGTGAGACAAAGCATACCCACATTTTAACACCGCGACTTTCTTCAAATCAATACAATAACCGGATAGGAATGACATCAGACCGAAACATAGTCAAAATTCCTAAACGGGCACCGAGACGGCTTCGGCGACTCAACCGTTGTGTAAAACGGAAAAAATTAGCCTAAATACGTGTGCGATACGATTATAAAGCGTTCCATAGCCGTGGGTCGCGATGTGGCTTAGGCTTTGAACGGAGGGACGCGGCAGTAATCTGCAATCAAAATGGAAGCGGCGGCCATCTTAGTTTGCGAGCGAGAGCGCGCTCGTTCGAGAATTTGGGAAATTGGTATTTTTTTTTGTAAAGAGCAGTATATAAGAGGTTGGTAGGCAGAGGACAGCGGGGAGGGGGATCTCGCACGGCTAGCGGTGTGAAGGGAAAGAACTGAGACGGTCCGCACGGTGTATACCGTTGAGATACGTCGCGAGATATCAAGCACGTTTAGAAGTTGATTAACATTTCAAAATATGTTAGAGGACATGAGAGTGTCAATTATATACATTTGTTTCGCACATGCCAACATAAAGTGGTGTGCATGACGGTGTGAAATTTAATTTTACAATCGTGATATTTTAGATTTGTAATCTTTCACTACTTAAAGAAAAAGATCTCTACATTTTAACAACTGCAATTATTGATTAGGGTTTTATAGTTGTTTTTGGCATCATTTACTGTAGGGGGGAGGTCCGGCTATGTAACTAAGAATGTCATTTCGTAAGAATCAGGGTATAATAGTATTTTCGTAAACTTTAAACTCTAGCTAGTACTAGGTTTCAAAGGATCTATCTTTCGAAGCATCGTTACAAATCTTTCACCTACGCCAGCAGCGAGCTTGACTACATCCGAGATCCGACCACGGCAGGACAACGGGCCTATCCCGGGACCGGTCGCCGTTCTCCCACCCACCCGTGTGTCCGCTGCCTATCTTTCATTGCACGTACGAAGCGGGAGGGGGGCGGCGCGGCATACGCGCCCCGCGGAGCCATCTTGCTAGCGACCGTTCGTATGCTCGCGTCTCGCGCCACAAATCGCTTTTAATTCGCACTAATTACCCATTAAAAACACCCAAAAACATAAATAAACAGTGCCACAACATCAAAAAACACCCCCGAAGTGTACTAACAAACGTTGTTGACATAAATCCAGTGTTGTTGATATAGATGTGTGCATTCCAACATTTTCAACTGTCTAGGTGAGTAGTCAGTAGTCTTTGTGCGCGACAATTATCATTCTGATCGATTCGGCGGCGCGGGGGTGTGCACCGAACTCGTTTTATATCTTTTGTTGTTTTGTAACGGTCTGAAATCAATAATTTTAGTGGCGAGGAGGCTAGTTCACCGGACTGAAGTGTGTGCGTTGATATCGCGATTCGATTGAGATTATTTCTCATCTTGTGAAAGTACTGTGACTGTGTTTTAAACGTTTTGATACGTGTGATCGTTGCTGCCACTGCCGAGTTGTATGTAAGTATTTCTTATTTGTTTTTTCCGAATACGTTTGTGTGCGGCTTTCTTTCGATGTCTATATTTAGAACGGCAGGAGAGCGTGTCAGTAAATTATGCAGTTGACGTGAATGAAAGACAATTCGTTAACTCACAAAACCGGATGGATTCAGAAATAGAATCATGTGCTCTATGCTCTATGCTTAATTCAGTCTGGGCCCTGTTTAATAAACATTACAATCCGACAATTTTGTAAATAACTTACATATTTGTTAAGTTTTTTTACAAGTGCTGTTCAATAAACCTTACAAATATGTAGAAAATCTACAAGTAAAAACCTTACAAATATTGTAATTATAAATGCTGTTTAATAAACGTTTACATATGTAGAAAACGCCTGTAGAATTCGACGACAAAATTGTAGTTACAAATTTGTAGTTGTAAGTTACAATTTACATAATATGTAAGATTTTGTTGGGGTAAATTTCATAAATCATGAATATTTAGTGGCATTGATTTATAAAAGTACTTTCTTATTTGTTGAATTTGTAACGAAAGTCATGGGCATAGTGACAAAATATTGATTGTGAGAATAAGGATATTTTTTTCGGTGGGTTTAGTGAAAAACTTACGATAATTATAAAAATAAAAATATTGGAGACATTTTTTTAAAAAAACCTAAACTTTTACAATTCATTGCTAGTAATGGCCAATTTTAATGATAAGAAAAGTAAATACTCACTTATAATTAAAATTGGCAATTATTAGCAATTAATTGTAAAAGTTTAGGTTTTTTTTATAGAAAAACATAATAAGTATTTTTTTTTAAATAGCGAAACTTTGTCTATGACAACCATGGCTCAACAAATGGTTCTAAATGCTCTATACTACTTTCGCCTCCAAGCTTTGCACCCATCTTCAAGTCACCCTCCCCTGTATTATTATCTTTATATTTATTCAAAATTTCTTTATTTGTTAGGTCGAGGCAAAATTGTAAAGTTCTGACACAAGGCGAGTCTACCTGTCGGAATTGTAATACAATTTACAAAATATGTAAACTTGTAACTACAATTATGCGTTCAATAAAGCAGTTTTCCCTACAAATATGTAAATTGTCACCTGTAGAGAGAAAATGTTTATTGAACAGAAACTTGTAAAATTGTAGCTACAATTCTACAATTTTGTAGATTTTCCACCATGGTAAATTTGTAAGTTGTATTGTTTATTGAACAGAAACTTGTAGAATTGTAGCCTGTAATTTACAATTACAATTTACAATTTGTAATGTTTATTAAACAGGGCCCTGGTCATTAAGCATGTCATGTTTTTGAACGCATCAGTTTTGTAATCTGTGTCAAAAAGCCGCTAAATTAAAAACAAAAACATCAAGGATGTTTTCGGTCTATTACTTTATAATAGTGTTGATAACAATACATATTTTATAATAATTTCAGTGTTTCCTTCTTCATGTTACCTACCTAAATATCTGTAATGTTTATTTATTGTAGCGGAAAAGTTGCTAGTTTATTACTGGTAGAGTAGCTTTACTTACTTGAAATGTAGGAGCATGCTATTCCTAATCGTTTAAAACTTACAAATATTAATGTTACTTGCATAATTCTTCAATCAGTTTATGTAACGTGTCGTCACCATCATAAACTTCGATAAGCAAAGAGCCAAAGACCTTATTAAAATGCATCCAAAAAGCGGTTTTGTGCAAAGACATCATTGACAAGCAGCGAAGTAGCCTAAAAGTGTTTTTTACGAAACAAACATAGGCCGCGCTGGTTGGTTTCCTTTGTTCGCGAAACGCGATCTCGAGCCTAGATCTACAATACTATAACTAGGTACTAACCTACTGTTACATAGGAAATGTGCATAAATCGTTAAGTGTTTTTGCAATTATAACCGAGAAACACATTTCAATTAACATCATTAATAACAAGATGCTGGTGTTGTGAATAAATCAAGTTAGAGTGACCTTAGCTGTGTATGAAACTATGCTGACGATTATGTCAGATCAGTCCATCAATTTAGTTTTAGCTATACATAAAACATCATCTAAATAGAGTAGGTAAAATGCCGATATTGTTTTTGTTACCATAATGAATATTAATATAGATTTATTATCATTATCACCGAAAATTATGAATTTGGAATTAAAACCTTGGGTTTTTCAATTTCATTTCCAGTTTGTCTTTAAAAGCAAGAGTTAAAATTCAAATGGAGGATTTGACAGTATTTGATGATTTCCCCCGCCCATATCATTATCGTCATGTTCGAAGATTTTATCGATACAAAATTGTTGTAGATTAAGCAATTCCCAAGAAGTGCTAGATTACGCTTGACATGTCATTTTGCTAATATTTACATGTGCCAAATGTCCGTGGGTATTGCTTATCTGTCTAATCTACATAGAATGCGGTTGTGATTGTGTCATTCGTAACGTATGAGCTCTAACAAGACTATTTACATCAAAAGATAGTAGAAAACTTGCAACAAATTACGTTTTAACCAAACTAACAAAAAAGTTAAGAAGACTTGCAAAATAATAGACTATGATTTCTGACTGACTGCCCATGCTATGACTGTGACTCAAAATACGATATCTTTAGGTACCTACTTTCATTTTATCACAATAATTTGACACTCATTAATCTCAAAACTCTTTTTTCATTCCTTAAACAAGGACTTTTTACCTGACCTAAAAATATGGTTATTAATAACTTGAATATAGACAGACAGCTCTCAAGAGTAGCGATACGAGAACAATGCATTATTTAATTAGTGTTCAATATTTTCAAGAACTCTACATTTACATGACAAGACAGAAATAGGAAACAAAGCTCATCATCTTACGAAATAACGCAACGTGACAGAGAAGACCAAAACCTCTTAAATACTTTACCAGATATAAAAAAAAACAAAGTTATTGTTAAGTAATCAAAGAAAAAAGTAAGCGCTGAATACAACTATCAATAGAGTTATCTTTCATTCATGCAGCGGCCTCATTTCATTAAGTAATGATTAAAATTACGCCAGTGGCCCAGAGCAAAGATAACAGTTACATCACCTTGATAACGCTAAGAATAAATTAAAATAAACAAGACACAATAAATTCTCATTTCTGACGTTCAGACTCAAGCATTCGTCATGGTCATTGTCAAAAAAAATAAACATTCAAAATTCGAACGCGTTCGCTCGCTATCATGGCGGATAGCACATGAAATAATTGCATTCACGACCGCGCCTCGCGGACGGCCTCTCAGCTTCATATTCACTAGATATACCAGTACTTAACCAGAATTACTACCTATACACTTACGTGTATTACCCGGTTGTGTTAAACGCCGCACGCCGCCTGCCGTCCCCCGCGGTCGCGCGGCCATCTCGAATTTGTCGCGTTGCATTCCACAGACAAGGCGGGTCATCGTTTTTTTTTGTCGGCACTGAGGTGCCCAGGCAACTGCCTATTATGCGACCCGCCAAGAATGTCAGTTTCCACCACAGTCCGCCGCAATTATTGACGACGTCCATAAAACGTCCGTCTTTTAACGCTGATTCATCCTCGCCACGAGGTTTTATCTTCGAGTTTTTTTCGACAATGACTGATCATTTGTTTATTGTTCAGAAAAAGCGCGGTTGCTAAATACAATTTATTTCGTTGCGTAAAGATTTGCTAATGATGCGTTTAACTGTTAACTATTCATTTTAAACGTCTGGTAACGAGGTGAAATGTATAACAATCCTGATTAATTACTAGCAATTTTTAAATTATTGCTTACATGTGCAACTGGTCTTCAACTACGATACATGCTTATGTGATTTCTTACGTAATGTTTCAAAGAATCTGAATTCAATTTACGAGCATGATTTACTTCAATATTCCAATAAAAAAATCTCATGTAACTAAGTTTACAAAAGTAAAAAGAATATAGAAGACAACAATTAATATTAATAAAGCTAATAAAAGCTGAACTTCTAGAAGAAATAGCAACTGTCCTGCCATGCAATACGTTATATCAATCAAATGACAATTAATAAAACAAGATTCTTGACAGAAAAATTATAAACAGACCTTCAAACATTGAACTACTATTACTAGCGTATGGAACTGACATCACGAACAAATTTTGTGCTCCCTAAATTGATGGCCCGGTAATCAACTCGTAGTACAAATCATGATTCGAAATTCAAATTTTCAAAGAAAACGTCACAATCTTGTCGTCGTTTTTGCGACACATTTTTTGCTTGGCATAGCTTCTCTATACGTAGTAGTAACAACTCACTGCCTTCAAAGGACTATTATAGACCATCACCCAAATTGATCAGTCAAAAAAAGAAACTTCTCAAATTAGCCTTTAATCTTTATAACAGAGATTTAAAACTGTTTTCGCAAATTCGCATGACAATTAATTAAACAAGATTCTTGACAGAAAAATTATAAAACAGACCTTCAAAGAACTAATAAAGACCATCACCCAAAATGATCAGTCAAAAAAATTAACTTCGCAAATCAGCCGTTTAAAATCTTTATAACAGAGAATTTAAACTGTTTTCGCTAGGTCGTTACCGAGTCCATACCAAATGCGTCATTGTTTCTAATTTTTTGCTATATCCAAAGACAATAATTCAGTCAACAATGACAATAAATCTGCTTGTCTATAGCCCTTTTATTTGTATCCTAGAGACATGTAATGCCGGCTTGATTGCTTTGACTTGTAGGGATAAACTGGATATACTAAATTGAAGGGAAAGAAAAGATAGAAATCACATTTTTTGCTGTAAGTATGGGCATAGGATGGTTTTTCAATGTTCGAATTAAATCGTTGACTACGTGTAATCTTCTTCTCTGTATGTCTTGGGTACGGTATACTCTGAATTTTGACAAGACAATTATTAACATTAATTTAAGTTGATTCTAAAAAAGATAAGGATACATATGATTCGGCCCTTTCGGGGCACATTTTTTTTTTTCACTGTATTTGACTTTCATAAGTGTCATTTAATGACATAAAATTTAATAAACTTTTTGAATTTGAATTTAAATTAAAACAACTGCGGTGGCTAAGCTTGTTTTTTTTTTATTCCTAATTAATTTGCATCTATCGACCAGAGGCCTTACTCTGGACACAAAACCCGATCCAATGGTTATAGCCATCCTTGTCACTCATACCAGGCCGTGAATGCGTGTGACAGGGATGGCTATATTCATTGGATCGGGTTTTGTGTCCAGAGTAAGGGGGCAGTAAATGATTAATGTAAGTAATTAATATATTTTCCGTTACAAATTGTAACCTTGACTACATATTAAAGGATTTTCTGAACTGTTTCCATTACTTCAAACAAATAACACGTTTTTCCTCCAATAAAACACTTAACATTGGCGAGACTTGATTGGAGGCTAGGACAGATTATACTGCAGTATCTGTTAGGCTAGATAAAAATAATTGTAGAGCTTGGTTAACTATTAACTATTATAGATATGACGTTGACAGAAATGACGTGAGTATGAAATAGTACTCATAATATTCATTCGCACAGACCCGCCCGTCATGTCTAATAATTGGTCTGATACGATTGTAATGCAATGTGAATGTTCAAAACCGTAAGTAGAGCTTTGTTTTATAATATAAATATCCGCCAGGCAACACCAACTGACTGGTTTCGAAAAGGGATGTTCTTCCTTGTGTTACGAAGTACCAGACAACGATTATTATAACGGGGGCATCTCCCATAAATACTTATAACATCCATGACTTAGGTACAAGTGTTCGTGTTCATAATACAAGCATTTGCCCATTGCGGGATTCGAACCCGCGACCGCTGGTTCAGTGGTCAGGAGCGCTGACCACTGCAATAGTTTTTATTATAGCTACAATCACCTTGAATAGTCTCTATGATCGTCTGCCGGGTGACCTTATAAATATTGCCATTATATGAATGCAGGCCACATTGATTGATCAATAAAGAGTACGTGTTTTGATACCCAGAAATATAAGACTGCAGATTTTAAGAATAGAAGAGTATGTGTTTGAAGTTCCAAAGATGTCCTAGAATCTAGGACATCTTCCATCTAGAATCTAGATGGAACTCACCATTTGTATGAGCTCGTTCCACCATCTACAGCTTGAGACAACTTATTAATTTCTCGTATGGTAGATAGACAGACTATGTAATTATTGAAATCTAAAAAAAAGTTATAATATTTTATTGTGGTCTCTCAGATTCCTCTTTATCGAGTCATTGTCATCAATCTGTCTTATTTATTGCTTACTGTGGCGGTCTCAGCAAATTTTGTCCCGTCCACGGCCCCTTCCTGCCCCAGCCCCGCTAATAATGAAAATCGGTCCACCCGTTCTGGAATTATGAAGTGGTGAAACCAACACGACCTTATATACTAAAGATAGAAGATAAATTCTTTGGGTTACTTAGGCATCGTGACACTGTTTTATCTATGACATAGCCGTATTTGATTTGGTTAACTACACAGTACCTTGATGTGGAAATTTTACCTGATCAGCCAAAATTCTCGTCCGATTTCGGTAGCCATGTACCTATGTGAGTTGAATTTGTATCGTTGTTCGACGGATTAACACACTGTCATGTCGGTAAATGGTTGCGTACAAAGGCCTTGTCCCCGATGGTAATGCTTAGTGCTCAGTCACACAGGGCATGTAGATCAGTAAAGCAAGCTGATTGATAATGATTCTCGGCTACGCAACGACTACAACCAAAGTATTACACTTTCTATTCTAACTAAATGAAACGAGACAGACTACAATGACTAAAAAACGTCAAACAAAACAAATAGAATCGAAACACATGTGCTAGCTTTGCTATCCATGCCAATGCTTAAACTATTCATCCATACAGACGCTGGCAAGTCTCTTGATATGTCCTATGTGTTGGTGTATCTATTGACGCTAGAACAAGACGTAGAAAGGGATCCGGCAGCCATTATATGCATTGAACATTATTGATGCGTATACTAAATCGACGTGGCGTAATGACGATGAGTTCGACGCAAATCGATATAGCTTCCTGGCTCTCGATAGTATGATAGTACAGTGAAGATATGATTTATTGAGAAAGCAAGTGAAAGTATGTATTACTACTTCCTAGTGATTGAAAATGTATTAGTTTAAAGGGCATGTCGGGTGAGTGCATTACTTTAATAAGACACTTGCGCATTATTACATTGTGGGAGCAAACAGCGAGGGCGCCGTACTGTAAAAGAAAAAATATCTGAAATTGCTACGCACGGCAGGAATGTAAAGATTAACGAAGACAAAGACGTACGAACAGAAAATCTATAAGTTAATATTCTACTACGCCATCAATCAAAGGGAATGGTCATTCATCATGTTCGAATAACATTTAAAACAGTAACACAGTAAATACACGGCAGTGATATATTAAAGACTAGATGAATGATACTCAAAAACTCAAAAGTAATTTACTAATACCTCGCTTATTTCGAAAGATCTACAACTAGGTACTACAGATACTCTTTATTAAGACAATTTGTGATTTACACAGTGATAAAGTCACCTAATACAGCTATAGGTGAGAAGTATTTTTGCGACCCTAAGATCGTAAAATGTAGAGTGATCTTATGGAGTCAATGATCTCGTAAAACCCAGAAAGGTATATGTATTTGCGAACAAAGAATTTGACGATGTAAACTAAGGATATGAGAGCAAAAGCAAGCCAAACAATGCAATGCAAATATTGGTAGAGACTATCACTTTTGAAGAAAACGATATTTTTCTTCATACGTTCGATTGCATTTTGTATGGAAACGATAAAGATGAGGTACCTAGGGCCGTTACCTCGCCCTCTATTTGTCGAAGCCATTTTAAGAAATTTTGACATTGACAGATTTAGTTTTATTTACAGGTTTCCAGCCTTGAGCAATTTACTTTTTAACTAGAAATGACAACTCGGGCTAACTATATTATTTTTTAAATTAAAATTACCTATTAGTATTAAATCATACTGGATATTTCTTCTTCATATAAATAATTACTAGTACCTGTAGAACCTAATCCAGAAACCTAGATTATTGCTTGTGCTAAACCCTGGATGGACATATAAATTCTGCTCGGTCCCAGCAAAAATTCTAAATATCTAATCTACCCACTGAATATTCCTGTCCATGCTCTGCCCAGGAAATCCTGCATGAAATTTCACCTGTTATAAACTGCGGAGGTTATACAACTCGAATTTGGGTCAACGTTGAATAGCCTAGATCCCTAGATCACATAGTGCTTTATATTCATCCCACGTCACTTCTACTCCGTATTTTTCAGTTGGCAGCACTTTTAATTGGAACGAAAATTGGACGCCATTTTGAAAAGTTGACATGAGATGCAATTAGGTAATTGGCGTTGACAAACTGCAGCATGTGAGTTGTATCAACAGAATAAGGAAGTTGAAAAAGCTTATTTGATAATAGCAAATATACATAATACTTATATACTTTACGTAACCAATTTATTCTGAAATACAATCCAAAAGTATTTCGTGTTTAGATTAGAAACATCTAAAGAATCGTCAAGGTACTCCAAATTTGTTTTTTTTTAAATCTATGAATAAGTTTCACTCTATAAAATCCGTTATTTTAGTCCTCCTTTTGACATCGCTTTAGCCCAATATAAATGAGATACACGAACCAAATCAAGCTAACTTGAAGTTAGGTTACAAAACGACACTTTGAAATCATTCCCTCACCATGTCTTTTGCCCGAGAATAGGCAACTATTTCTGCCAAACACAATTTATCATGTGACATGTCTTCTAGACGTGTCATCGCCTGTCCATCGTGCTAATTAATGCAGTAATTAATCTTTAAGCAGCTGGTACAAAGCGAGCTATACTGCCAATGATCAGAGGCTTTGGATATTTTTAAGGTCAGAGTGGGAAACAGTGTATTTACCATTTCGTTCTCCGTGCTATTTTTATTCAAATGGGTTTGCTTGTTCTTGACTAGACTCGACCTGACTGGCCTTAGACATACAGAGTCAACGATGTAGTGAGCTCACCCAAAAGAAGCCTGTTCACTCTTATTTTGAAGTGTCCAATAAAAAGGAGATGACTACTATAGTAGTTTGATACTTCACTACTTCTTCTCTTGATGGTGTGGACTGTGGAGATTATGTATATTAAGATAAAATTAACAGAAAAAAAATCATCGCGGCACGCAGCCAGCCCAGCATCATAGCCTCCTTGCCACAAGGAAACAGTTTAGTTTTTGAATATGTTTTAAGTTTATTGTTTATGATGCATGTCTTAGTTTAGATTTTTTCTTTACATGGTTTATTATTTTGTAGTAGTCGCTACAATTTGTAATAGAGAAGAGCCTAGTGCGCATGAGATATTACAGTGCACATTACTAGCACGATTTTTTAAAACCATTAGCACAGTCTAACTAATATAAAGAATAAGGAAACGACATTTTGGCAAGTAATATTGCAAACAAGAGTCGCATATTTCACTTCTTTGCATAAACACTTAGCGATTCTAATCGGCATGGTTATGCTTATGATCAAATATAGAGGCTCTTCCGAATATTAAAGGAGATATTTTAGAGTCGAAATCTTAAGCACTATCACACCTACCTATAGTTTATTTTGTATGTACAGTCGCCAGTATATCAGGTTACCCACTTGTGTTGCAAACTAGCCCTTATTACAACTGCATAAGATACCGTGTTTACCTTGACGTGCTGTCGTCCGTACCTATATTTGATTTCGTATTAGAATGTTTTGGCCGACTCGGTGTTAATAAAACTAACCACTTAGCTGTGTTTTGTGTATCATTTATAATGTGCTCAGCAAAAAAGTGGAGCTCTCTACCCGCATCAGTGTTTCCATTGGATTTTAACCCTAAAATTTCAAAGTCAGAGTGATTCCTTGTTGGACTACATAACCCTACAAAACAATACTTTCCCAGTCAACTCAGAACCCAGGTTCTCATATTTCAATCATGCCTGTAATTAAGGTCTAAAACAAGCTGAAACTATGGAGAGAAGTCACGGTAAAATCACAATATCTAAGTGCACTAAATGCAGCGAGCCACTTTCCAGCGAACCTTAGGTGATAAATGCAACGGTTGCGTACTAGTGCCTGTCTGTGTTGACAACTATCGACTAAATGTTGGTTGATTTGTTAAAACTTTTTGAATCTGAAGTAAATAGCACCTTAAACCCTGAAAAAATTAAAATTTCGGTTGGTTTTATGAAACTATGAAAATATTTGACACACCATTGGTTATTTAAGCTAAAAATATCCTGGCATCTGAAGTGGAAAAAATGGTGGTAATTGCAGTATTACTTTGTGTACGTCAAAATAAGTAAGAACCTATCAAATTTAAGAGCTATGCTCTTTTCGGCAGAGTTTTTTTCCACTCTTTAGGCTTTTCCGCCATTCCCTTGACCTCTTGATACGACGCGACATTTAACTTTTGTTTTTTTTGCGTCCGGCTGATTTTCTCCATCCTCAAAAGCTTCCAGTCTCTCCCTATATTATATCCTATATCCCTAAGAATAGTGATCCTACAGTATTTTGTCACTATCTTCGTTTTCGACCCCTTACACACTGCGACTTTAAGCATCGATGAAGAAGTGCGTTTTGAAAACGCAACGGCATTGCGACTCACGATTTAATTTGGCATCGATACAGTCGCTGGTTACTATCGATGCAGAAGCGCGTCTGCATCGATGCTAAAAGTCGCAGTGTGTAAAGGGTCTTAATGCCACGGTAATCAGACTATCGATAGTATTCTATAGTATAAATAACTTCACTGCAGCTAGCGGTTTCTAAAGCGAAACGTATGCAGATCTGGGTCGCGTATTGTGTTGTGATCGCGCTCTAATGTGGTCGCTGATAATTTAAAGTGCCATTTTCTTTGCTTGTCGAATATTGTAAACAATCTTGACATTCCTTTTTAAAGAAAATATTCATTTTAAAATAAAATCAAAACCAAAACTCATTGGTAATTCAATGTTGAATGCTGAGATCTTTTTAAATCAAATAGTCAATTTATTTTATTTTATTATAGTGTATAAAACAGCGGTGAGACCGGCATTGACATACGGTGCAGAATGCTGGACACTAAAGAAAACCCATGAAAACCAGCTACACACAAACGAAATGAAGATGCTGAGATGGGCAGGGGGGGTGACCCGGTTGGATAGAATCCGAAATGACTATATCAGGGGGTCTCTCAAAGTAGCCCCTATCGTAGACAAAGTTAGAGAAAGTCGCTTGCGATGGTACGGCCATATCATGAGGCGAGCAGTAGATCACCCAGTTAGGAAAGCCCTAAATATCCCGAACAAACCCAGAGGCCGAGGCAGACCACCCGCCACCTGGCTAGCCAATGTGCTGAGAGATCTGAAGCGAGATAACCTACCTACCCAGACAACCCAGAACAGAGCTCTCTGGCGCAGATGTACTAGGAGACCCGACCCCAGATGAACTGGGAATAAGGGCTGGAAATGATGATGATGAGTCAATTTATTTTATTCACTGATATTATTTTAAAAGTTTAAAAAAACGAACTGAGGAAACCAAACTGACTAATTTATGAAAACTGCAAGAAAAGAAAGCTGTTTTGGTCTAGGTACATTTTAAGAAATCTGCAAGACAATAAAAGTGTTGTTGGTAAAACAATAATTGAAAACAGAAGCCTTAAATAAAATGAATTCCTTGTTTCTGTGATTAATTTGTTACATTTTTAAAGATAAGATTGAAGTCTGAAACATAGCACTGAATCTATGTGAAAAAAACCTTCAAACTCAAGAGATTGCCAATGTTGTCCTTGTTATCTTGAATTACTATTAGTAACAACTTACTCTCTTCCATAAAAGTACATTTCCACTCTCAACCTGGAGCTCTATTTTGGAACCACTCGCTTGGATATGGCGTGTGATTTTCGTTCGAAAGTGAATAAAAAATCAACGAAAATCAAGTGAAATGTAAACTTGAGTGCTCACAAAGTTGAGCTTGCTTTTTTCAAATCTCTCTTGTGTGGATTTCAACTGATTTTCATTTCAAAATATGACTTTAATCAATAAATAGCACACGCCATCTTGACGCGAGTGATTTAAAAATAGGGCCCCTGTAGCTCTATTTTGTAATCACTAGTTTCAATATGGCGAGTGATTTTCGTTCGAATATATGAATTAAAAGCCAACGAAAAAATAACTCGTTTTCGAACGACAATCACTCGTAATATTGCTGCGACGAGTGCTTCAAAAATAGTGCCCCTGACCTTCCTTAATCCATATAAGCAGAGATAGGAATAGGTAGGGCTTATTAGCCTAAACTTCGAAGAACAAAGACAAGAATCGGAGACTCCCTTACTACATTTTTTTTTCTAGGACATCTGTTGGGACATCATTTATTAAGTACATAAATAATAATAATATTTTAAATAAGTGATCGGTCTTTGTTAACTTTAAGTTTACGACTGGATAAAGTGTAACAATACCTCAAAAAGTATTATGGCTACTACATCTATCTTTCCTCTTTATAATATTAGTATAGACAAATAAAATTCGACTCACGTATTTGATGTAGACAGACAGGAGCAATCTTAAGGCAGCAAATCGTGTTATATAAATTCAAGCCAAGCCGTGGTCTTGACCACGGGCCCAAGACCGTCAAAAAACACAAAAATGTGATTGGACCAGTGCAATATTGAGCATGTACGCATGTACGTACTTAAAAAAGTGGAATCAACTACTTACAATAAATTCACGATAGCAAATAATCTGTCTGGTAATAACTTACACTGGGCGCATGAAATTATCTGAAGTCATGCCAATTTTGTATTGCTCTGAACACAGGTACTCTGCTACACACCGCCTCCGTAATCTACACTATTTTCAGAATTAAATACCAACGCTCTGTTTCACGCACACTCATTTCAGCTTCGTCATGTCACTCCTATATATCTAAGAACCTGCGTCTACGATCATTGCTCATGCGCACGCATCCCGAGATAACCATAAACAAATAAAGCACTTGACTTACTAACCGATATTTTTATGGATGAACACTCGTTATTTGAAAAAAACACGTTATCAATGTGCGAAAGTAACAGATAGTGCGGCCACCTAAGTTCAAAAGAGACAAAAGTTCTTTTGTTCGGTGCCGGGTGGCTCGCAACGGCGCTAACCATCTGTTTTTGTAGCTTTTTTATGAATGAATGAGGTGCGCGCAATCTTAGATGTTTTTGAGTATGATTTTGTAATGCTTGATTTAATTTTAATCAATTGTTATTAGTGAAAATAGCATGATCATTATTTTAAAGGACGCCCGTTTGGATAGGTGGGCCGTTAACTGTTCTGTATAACAATTAAATGCAAATTAAAACTGTATCTAGGAAAAAATCAAGATTTTTTTATATATTTTTCCTGTATTCTAGACTCGACTCTTAATCACCTCTTTGAATTTGGATAGTACTTTTTTCACACCCAGTATTATGTCCAGTCACAAAGTTTGGTATACATAACTAATTACTTATTCCAAATAAAATTTATTTTTGATGTACTTAGATGATGTCCTATATGAGTCTTGATATGAATCTTAGGAAAAAAAATACTATCATAAAAAGACTCCGATTCCTCTCTGTTCTGATTCGAAGTTTAGGTAAATAAGCCCTACCTATTCCTATCTCTGCATATAAGTCTCGCATTATTTACCCCTTCTATGTATTTTGATTAATATTCAATAAAATGTGAAACAACTTGTTTATAATAGGTAATTACGGCTTTCGTGTCATTTTCAATTTCATGTATAATACATGAGCGACGCTTAATAGTGAAAACTCCATCAGGTATAATCAGCACATTCTCGTGGGTAAACAATAAACAAATAGGAAATTGAATTCTATTTAACATAGGGCTGTCCCTTGCTGGGCTGATTTTGTTAAAGGTCGGTGCATGATGTCAAGATTACATTCAACTGTCTATATGCGCATCATGCACGCACCGACTCCAACAAAAAATAATTTATTTCGCGTAAAATAAAAACAAATGCGTTATTTTAAGCTGTTTAGTCAGATTTTTGAAGGTGGTTGAATTTTTTTGTTCAAACTGAGTCCAAAGCTTGAAGTCCAAGTGCTTGAGGCGTATTGCGAACTTGCTTAATCCGTTCAATTTTCAGGCAGTTCAATTCCCACTCATGTATACTAATATTTTTAATATTATATTTTTTTATAATATTATTATTAATATTAATGTTATTATACTACAAATACCTATAATGCAAAATCGCAAAGCTTCAAAAGCAGAGCAACTATCAAAGAAACATCGCAATACGCACGCACTTTCAGTCTCTTTCACGTTGTTTTTTGTAGACAGCCCTAATATAAATACTAGCCGTTTTATAAGGCGTATAAATAAAGCGTCCCGCTTATTATAATAAATATCGGTAGACGGACCACAAGGTGCGTCCAAGGTCGCGCAGGTACTGATCAAAACCTTATTGACATTATAATAAATGTAATTTTGACGAGCCTCGTTAGAGGCGTGTCTGCGTTTTTACTCTATGTCTGGCATAGACAAGACCTCATCCATCAAGTTTCAGACTAAAGCGCTATTCACAGTCACAGACACAGAATGAGCTAAGGGATTAAGGTGGCATGCCATACATACATGGAGAGATATGTGTGCATTTTGGAAGAGGAATGATAAAATGTTTGATGATTATTAGGCTCTCGTCGCGCTATGTGACCGAAATAGGGATTATGCGCTGATAGTACACAGTGGAGAGTATAGATAAACCGCTTCATTGGGCTTTGCCTGCGGGGCACAGGGGCGCGGGGGTAGGCGATAACGGGTCACTCGAGTGGTGCGGGCGGCGCGGAAACACCCGTCCGCGCCGCTCACTAACCGCGCTCTCGTGTCCCCCCGGCCCCCCCGCACCTCTTTGCCCCAAAGGCGAGGTCTCAATTTCGCGGTCTGACTATAGTTTTGATATTAAGCTGGTCAGGAATCGACGTAAAACATCACGCTGCGATGGAGGAAAGTGAGGAAACTTAAAACGCGCGGACGCAGTTGCTTGTTTGACAAAAAGTAACAAAGTGAATTAAATGATACAATCACTAAACCAAGAACCAAGACCAGTTCCATCAGGCTTAAGACTTCGCAGAAAGTTGTAAAAACGCTGTCACGAGAATCGGTCTGAACGTAGATGTTTACCGCGGTATAATTACGCGTGGATTGTTCGGGCATTTCCGATGACTGGACTTACCTAGAAACGGATCGATGCTGTAAATACTTTATTGCAGGCTGGTGGACTCTTGGCGCCTATGTTGGTATATTTGAAGATATAAGCAGCAAAATCGGCATCTATTGCTATTTCCATAGTGTTACCACCATATTGTATGAGAATACAATAAGTCAAAACAAATTTTAACTTTGATATCAGAGTACAAAAGCTTTATCGATATGCTTAACGAGATGAGAGTGGGAGTGGGGGGGGGGGGGGGGTTTCTAAGCGTATTTGAGCGCCACCTGGTTCTGTTACCGATAAAACTGTCGAGACTTGCATGGTGGTCTAGCTCCAAAACCATCGTGCCTGATACAATCACGCATGACATTCATTAGTGTCATTATATTTCAAAGCAGTTTGAATAAAAAACAAGAAATTACCAACCAAGACAACTTCGGAGCTATTACCAAGTCCCAAGGTTGTACAAATCGTTGACGAGTTGGAGAAAACACAGATAATTGGGCATAATTTTTACGATGTTGGTTTTGGAAGACGCTCATCAAATGTGTTTTCATCTATTGACTATGGAAAATTTCAAATATTTCGAAGGCTCTTTATACTGGCAATACCGTCTTGTGAATCGTAATGTCATTATTTTATTTATCAACTAGCGGTCCCAGCGAACTTCGTTTCGCCCCCAGCCCCGTCCCGCCCCGGCCCCGTTTTATGGGAATTTTCGTTGCTACCTCACGGAGCCCGAGACCTTTCCAACGAATGCAAAACCGTGGAAAAAGGTTGGTGCGTTCTGAAGTTACTACAGCGTCAGGAAGGAAAACCCGACTTATTTTTATATAGTATATTATAGACGTCGCTAAAATAAAGCCTAGTCATACTTGTGTCGATTTTTAACTTTGAGTATAATTATTTTAAGCATACTTAGATTTTTTCCTTATAAGAAACCTACATGTATCCTATTGTCTTGGGTCCGGGTGTTGTGATGCCAATGTTGTTTCTGATTTTCATAACACGTGCATAAGCTCTTTACTTTCGGATCAGAGCAATGTACTATGTTATTGGTGTCCTATTATTGTAATCCCTTATCAAATGGGGTGTCAGCGTTACGGTATACCCCAATAACTCACCTCCTGGCCACTCCAGCGTTCATCCGTGATCGATCCCGGCTTCCGAGTTGGCGAGCTAACCTGGACGGTCGCCAGCATCCGCAAATTGATTCAACTATTGCACTCAGTTTTCTGTAGTCGCTATTTTTGAGGGGACAAACTTTAGGAGAGGTGATGGAAATTGCTAATTAGTTAAGTTTGACTGAGTTTTAGACACGGAATAACTATCTAAGTTGAGGACGTCAGTGTATGGTCTTCGCGAGTCAAAAAACGAACTTACACGAAGTGCATTTGCACAGCATTTCTCGACTTATACAGCGTTTTATTTAGCTCACGCTCCAAAATCACCGCATCTGTGAATGAAATCTTCGTTATTGAATAATTATTAAGTGAGAAATTTACATTCAATTTATCTAGTTGGGACGGACAAAGATTGTATGTCAACTGTGAAAAAGCTTTCTTGATAGCGTATACATTTAGTTCAGAGTTCTTATAACTTACAATATCTAGAAAGATTAAAAATAGGCAGTCATATTACTAAAAGCAGTCATATTACACGCATAATCTTGTTCTTTATGTGCTTATCGGACATTAACTTATTAAAACCATAACTTCCCTCAATACACAATACCGAGATGAGTTTGGCCTTTGGCACGGAACTCTGCTACTGAAGCGCTAGCAATAACTTACATATCTGCATAAAACGATCTATCTAGGTATATTTACAATATCTCGTCTGGATGTAGAGAAATTTGGGCGATATACGATATTTCAAAAATACAACAGAGGCAGTAATACTTACATCTTTAAAAGATTGGTTACTTATAATTATAACTAAAGTAGAGATCCAGAACATAGACTGTTCCATTACTTGGATTTATCTCACAATTGTGGAAACAGATATTAAAGTGCAACTATGAAATCCTGTGACTTTCTTTTAATCATTAAAAGCGATAATACTCCATAATCTGGGGATTATGATCATTTGTCTGCTAAAAATGAGAACAGTAACCTAAATAAGAACAAAAATAAAACCTTCAAATGCAAATAAATATATTTATATATCAAAATACCTACACTACAGCAGACATGAACTAACGTTATTATTATTATGCATTATTATAGCAACTAGTAATAGCTAGATTTCCGCCATTAACAAATTGTTGTAACTGGCCTTGTGCTTAGGATTGCAATCATTCATCTGTTTGTTTTATTTTATGCAATACGCATTTACTTTGCTTATTGTGTTTTACTATATCTTGAAATATGGTTTTCAAATCGTGGTCATGTGTAGAATTTTATTATCAACTCCATTCGACAACGACTACACTACAAAAATGGCAATACTGTCTTCTAGTAGATAATACTTTACAGTTAAGTCCCCCTTCGACGTTATTAATGTTTATAAACAAAACAATTACATAAGGCACCTAATATCATTCCAATCGCAATAAATGTGAGTCAAATTAGATTTCGGCCAGTTATTTAGATGATCTCCTCGTTTATTGTCACAAATGATTATGTCGTCTAAATAAAAAAAATAACTATCAAATCATTAGAAAACCACTACGTTAAGACCCATGTAGTTACTGTAATTTATTTTCGTCTAAAATTGGACTAGATTATACATTTTTAACAAAAAATATAGAAAAATGATGCAGTTCTGAACGAAGCGAAGTGCAAAAGAAATGAGGTCAAATCCACGCCCTAGCGCATAATATTTGAAGTACTGACACTGACTGAGGCGATTGCCATGTCTCTCATGTGAAACTTGCTTGAAGCTATAAGATGGCACAAGATATGTTTGAGTGAGATGAACTGTAATGTTTGCTCTTGAACAGGTTTCAGTATGACGGAAGTATTTTCGGCTAACACACATAATAATATGTAGTTGATGGATCTCTAATGTACGCTGGTATTCTGAATCTGATGGACTTTGATTATATTTCTCTGTTAATATTATTTACCTACTGGTTATTTTCTGTTATTTGTTCTCTCTCAGTCAGTATGACTTGCAATATAGATAACTGCTTGCAGAAAGATGAATCATTTGTAAATTTAAGCTTAAGAAAAGGAATCGACCGAAAGCCGGGACCAACTGCTTAAAGTGCCTTTCGAAGCAAGAAGATGCTTGTGATATACATCACTTATATGGTCGGACCAAGATACACGTAAAATATTCCTTCACAGAACATCTTGTTGAAGTCTCGCTCCACCGCCGTCGAATGCTAATTCCTTTCAAACATTTAACCCAGCCAGGAACCAGCTCCCGCAAAAAGCGACCGATTTCCATCATTCCTCGGATCGTCCGTGCGCAAGCGATCATTTTTTGTCGCGATCCCGCGCCATTCTGTCCCTTTCCAACACGTTGAGCCGGACAGAGAGCACGCGCAATGCAAGCCCGAAGGACATTGACTGCGTTTAACAATTTTTTTCATCTTCTTCGGGAATTGCAAGGTCTTATGGTTTTGTGTTAAGGGTGAAAATGCGGTGGCAAGTGTAAGAGGGTATGCAAAATAGGTCTTTTGTAATTTCTGACACCTGGATGGATGGGTGTGGGAGTATTATTATTTAATTTCATGGGATTCGCTTAAGCTGTAAGCATAATTAAAGTTGATACAGTAGGCTGACTTTTAACCAACACAAGTACATAACAGTAAGCTCTTTGCAGTGTTAATTATGTTTTTTTACCTCTATGATGTAGAGATGTTAAAATATTTTGATCGAGGGATTGACCTCGTCATTTGTCTGCTACCATAATTTCTTAGAAAATGTATTTCCTTCTGAACATAAGGAAAGATGAGGCAACACTAATAACAACAAAAATATTTTTATCCACATATAGCTAAGTGAGCTACCTGTCCAACCATTCCCATATCCCTAAAGCCTTCTGAAGTTATGACATTTGACTCATATTGCTACGCTGAACGCTACGCCTGTCTTCAGAAGCAGAACATAGTTTTTCGTTTTTCCTCGCAAGAAATCTATCTTTACGTTCTTCTAGCTTAAAAAGGGCTTCTGGTTGCTCTTGATAAGCCTTCTGTGCATTTCTATTATGTGTGACAAGCATAAGCTAAGGGTCCGGCAATGAATGCTGGTCTAATAAAACAGGGCCGTAGTCTGAAGATACAGTTTGTACTAATCTGCAAGCAAATATTTTAGCTATTGGTGTAAAATGAGGGGACGTAGGAGCCCAGCTTACCTATTCGACCTTTTTTAATAGAGTTTGTAGCTGCAGTAGGTGGTACATATGTTTAAAGATTGTTAGGTATAGACTAATCTAATGTTTTAAAATAATTGACATAAATGTGATCGCAATGTAACAGTCCAATGAAAAAATATTTATCATTCGTGGATTGAATGAACTGCTTTTGGTCGATGAAATTTCGTGATTGATTCGAATCGAAATGCTCTACAAAGCTCAGTAACATTTTTTTCAAACTATAATTATTATTGTTGTTACAAAAAGGCTCTGCTTATAAGTTTGAATGTAATATTAGACGACACATTATTAAAATAATGCTCTAACGTCCCTTGTGTTGTTTCCCATGACCAACCCCATCTTTATAAATAGGGGATGACTGGGCAATCTTAATGCTATTGCAATAAAGTTGATTTTTGAATGGCAATTGCTATTTAAGAGGTGAAATATAATCAATCAACGAAGTCGTGTGTTTGATGGATCCAGAGTTTTATACGATTTATTTATATCCTTACTGATTCCTGCGACTATGCATGGGTAAAATATTAACTCTTTTGGTTGTGGTGATAGTTTGGCTCCTTGATAGAGTCGATGCGTTTGACGATGCGTTTGATGTATTGGTTAGCGCGGACACACTTGCAAGGAACAGCTATTAATTATATTAAACTCTTGGTCGCCTTTTAAAATATAAAACGCAATGTAAGCATACTCAGCTACCGTCAAGCGGTGTCAGAAATCGGAACTACAACGACGCATACAACTCGTTTAGATAGTGGCGCCACAGCGAAACGTGGAAAGAGCTATACAAAATCACCTAAGAGCACGATGGTTGAATCATTCGCTTCGAGACGAGCGCTAGATTTCGATTGATAATTATTTATTTCAAAACTTGATGCGCAAAGAAAATATTGTATTAATACCTAAAGCATTCTTTACCAGTCAACCAAAAGAGTACATAATTGGTATTGTGTGACTCGAGTACAACGAATCATCATATACCGACGCTTTTCAATAAGCAAAAGATAGATTAATCGTCAAACGAAATCATAAAACTATTTTAATTTTTTGTGTGATTTAGACTTGAAAACTAAAAGTCAGACCCACCTACAAAATTTGTCATAATTTGTTTAATGTGCGTTTATTGAACAACTAGCAGTCCCAGCGAACTTCCTTTCGCCCCTGTCCCGTTTTATCGTTATTATCCTATTCGGGGTCAAGACAAATCAAAACAGTAAAAATCATGAAAACCGGTCCACATTTCCTTGAGTTAAAGTGGCAATTTTATGACCACTGGTCACGTAACCATTGGTTGACATTACTATCGAAAACAGGCCCTAAGACATTACGAGCGATATCAAAAATAGTTCCCCAGGGCGTTCCCAGCCAACATTAATCTGCACACAAGTAAATATCTCCGACTAGCCAAGAAGTGACACCTGTCTCACTCGCACGCACCGGGGTTGACCTGTGCCAGAAAAGGACGCGGGCCAGGCTCGGAATCAATACCATATGACAGTGTTTTATTTGGTTGGGACATCTTTCAGTTGTGTTTGTGGTACGTACAAACACTTCGGTCCTTTTGTCCTCTCAGTGAAACGAGGTATAATCGGTGTCGTTGGTAGCTTTGCCTCTTTTTGAAATGATTCTGTGACAATTTAATTGGAGTCCTTAGATTAATGTATTACATTTAAAGCTACCTTTTTTGATGCTTCTTACTTTTTTGATGAAATAAACACATAGACTTGAATAATTTACATGTAAATTCTATTTGTATTTTATACTTTAATTGAATTGTATTTGATATGGTGCAATAATTACTCGACATATTTTTTTTTACAGTAAAGTAATTTTTATTGACCTATTCTTGGTTCATTCGTGTAATTAATACATTCAAGGCATTGTTTTAGAAATGATAGCACTTTGCCAAAAATATATACATTATTGTCTTTGTGAATAATTCGTTACCAGAATGCAAGCAGCAATGCCTTAAGTGGGAGAAAAGTACCGACAGCAAAAAAGTTCAAAGTATTTTTTTTCTATGTTTTTCCATTTATGACTTTCAGCCGTTAAGGCTTAAGAGAATATAGTGACTCCAATTTATTATTATTATCCTATTTTTTAATTAATTCTCACAATTTTTATCTCCAAAAAATATAATAATATTCTATACAGTTTTCATCTTTCTAAGACTGTGCTGCAAAAAGTTACCACGAATTTACCCATCACTAAAAACACACTATTTTATATTTGAATAATTTTTGAGGTTTGCTTCAGTTACTTTACTGTATTTTACGGTTGTAAAGCATAACAATATGATAGCATTCTACTGTATTTTAACAGTAGCATAACGTAAACTTAATACAGGCTCGTGTTTCTAGGATACAGTAAATCAGGAGTGGGCACAGTATTTGGGATAATTTGGTAAACTTTGCGACACCCCATCACGGGGGTGTCACCCCTGCTAGCTAACAAATCAATATAAATACAGCTGTCTGGGTAGCAGTCCATCATTTTTATTATGGGTATTTTATTGGTTGAATCGTTTGTTGGTTGGAAACGGAAAATGCAATTGTTGCTTTGGTTACATGGTAATGTTTTAGGTATCGTTATTTTTTTATTGTAGAATGCGTTATTTGCTTGTGTATGTCATTTTTGTAGTACATGAACTTTTTTTGTGAATTGCAATCCATTCATGATTGCATGTTTACTAAAGTAGGGAGCTCTCTTTTTTACTTTACATACGAACGCGAACTACATTATTAACATACGCTTGATGGTTTGACGATATAGTAAAAATCTCAGCAAAAGACTGAATTAGAACTGCCGATACAATAAGTGGGAAAAATTAAGGATATTGAAGGAAGCCTACACCCGAAAATGTCTATGACTAATTATATTACACTCAAGTGCTTTAAACAAATTTTGTGAAATGACATGAAAAACCTGTTTATTATTTTGACCAAGTAAAGGAAAAAGTAAATGTCATGTGGCAAACAAAAGAAAATAATGGCAATTACTCCACCGACAAGAGCGAAGCTCTTAAGTTTAAGAAGAAGAAGAATACATGAAAAAAATCAGGCATAATTAAATAAATAAACATACGAACTAGGTCCTTGCTATAAAAAAAATCTTGAATCTTGAAGAAATATTTTGTAGCTAACCGTTTAAACCTACTACATACACGGCTAATGCTATACTTGTAGAATACTAATTTTAACATCATCATACACGCAATAAACAAGCTCTAAATCTTTTGAAAATGCTTTCAACAGATAAACTTTTATTTTTACCTATTCCTCTATACAGACCATCCATTGTCTTTTTACTAACTACTCAACCCCTAACTACATTTGCACTAATAAAAACAACATAAGCGCTAAAATCCCGGTAACTCCAATCCATAACGAGAAAGAGACATTCACCAGTACCGTAAGTGCGAAAGAGACGACTACAACAGGGGTGAGAATGCCCTGTAGGGTCGTTTCCATTGTGACGAACAATACCGGTGATTTGGTCAACTGTTATTGAATACATTTCATTCGGAAGCTATTAATTTTGTTCAAAAACCGTAATGGCGAATTATGGATTCGGTTGGAGCAGTGAAATACCGGTTCTCTTTTAGGCTTTTGTTACTATGATATTCGAGGAGTTGAAGAATTCACCGCACGAGAAATCAATTAGTCTTATTGCACTTCAATTAAATCTAATAAAATTATTATCAGTTCTTAACCTAGGTAAAAGACTTTTTGAAATTTTGATAATCCTTGAGAAATCTTGCGTTGTTTTAATCCCAAAATTTTCGAATGGAAAGCAGCCATCCTTGATTTGTCCCTTTTCTAAATAGGAGATGCTAATTCTAAACCGGTTACATGTGAATAGCTAGAGGGAACCTTTAAAAAAATATAGTTCTGCGTATTCTTAAGTACTAGATTCATTGGATTTTACATAACAAATATGGTAATTTCCATGCACAGGAAATCGAACGCTCTGCGTTTTCCTTTATCATGCGATCTACAATAATCTACATAATCATTGACTCTCCAACACGGCTTTAAATGTATGTGGTACCTACACAAAGTGTATTAACAACTACAATACAGTAGAAGTGTATTTAAGCAATCTGAATCATCAAACCGATTTAACTCATTCTCATGATGGCAATGCAAAAAAAAAATGTTCAGGGTCTCAAGTATAAAGAACAGGGCTCTATTTTTTAACATTTTATTTGAAATGGGGACGCTCTTGTCTCCAGACTAGACCAAACGTGGCATAGACAGAGACGACGATAGATCGAGCTCACATAGAAAATGCCTGTTCACTCTGACTTTGAAAATTTTAGGGAGTTTTAATCCATTTGAAACAATAATGCGGGTAGAGAGTTCCACATTTTTGCTTTGCGCATTATAGAAGTAGACGAAAAGCGCATTGTTGATCAGTGGAATGTGAACTGTCATTTTCGTCAATATAGCGTATAGCGTGGTGTGTGATTTTTATTGTTTTAAGTTCCATTTTATAATGATTATTTTTCCGACCCAAATATCGACCAATAGAATTGCACCATTCGACGTCACGTGGTACAACCTACATGGTATTATACCGATAATTTTTTGAAAATTTTCTCTGGTAGTTGCTAAACAAAACATGAACCAGTCAAATTAACCACACGTCAAACTGACAAGTTGAATTCAATTGTGAAAATTGGAGATTTTGCATGAAAATGATTCAATTGGCCGACATTTGTTGGGACATTTGGGACGGAAAAATAATCCCCCGAATACCACACGAGCTTCAAAATTATCTGGCATTTCCCTCAAGGTTCCCTGCAAACAAATAAATAGAGTATTATAAGTGAAAATTATCTCTCGTAATGTAGAAGCTAGTGATTTATTAATAGGGCCCCTGTGTGAAAGAGCAACACACATCCAGGACAAACTTTCGCATTTAAAATATTCCAGAATATCCAACCATGATCTTCATTCTTACCAATCGATTAGAAATTAAGATCATACGAGAAATCATCATACCATTTGGTCATTTAAGTCATATTGTTCATAATCCAAAACTCGCTTCACTTATCCACGTAGACCGTATAGATCCGTCTGCATTGCAGTATATTTCGCTTAGTATTCCTATCTCTATTTCTTTTAATATGTCCACTCTAACGCTTTGCACCGTGGGAATAAACGGTGGGAATATTCTTCTTCCGCACTTGTCAGCGGGCGTCCGTTTAGAAAACTTGTTGGCGTCAATGTACTCCCGTTAACTACTATTAGGACCTACGTTTTATGCTTGGATGGTCCTTAGTGCTGGATTTGTAACGGTTGTCTTAAATATTACGGCTATCGTCGAAACATAAATGTTAAACTTTTGAATCTGTATACAGAAAAAAGTCGAGCTAGGCTAGACTGATGACTTGGCCCGGAATAGGATAGTAAACATAAAACGGGGCTATGGGTGAGATAAAGTTCGCTGGGACCGCTTGCCACAAGTTAACCCCAAAAAGTCAAAATGGTCTCTCAAGATTCAGGCATAGCCTAGTTTGAGAGCCTCTGGTAACTTGTAAGATTTTAGTTACATTTTAATGTAATCGTATTGATTTATGTCCGTCAATAAACATATTTTTTATTTAATTTTAATTTTATATAAAATCTAACAAATTAATTTCTTCTGTTACAGGTACAAAATTGGAGGCGCAATGCGCTAAGTGTAGTGCAGTGAGTGTTGTGATCGGTGAATCAGTGAGTGAGGTGACATGAAGTGACATAATGAGTGACAGTGAGATGGTGTTCCGACTCGTGAGGTCCTGAATGAGAGCTACGGATAACGGTAAGAATCTACTAAACTGTATCCTATTTCATAAGTGTGTGTCCACCCACAAGATGGACAAACGACCTTGTAAAGATTGCAGGATAAAACTGGATGCAGACCACTGGTGATGTGTAAAGCCGTGGGGGAGGCCTCTGTACAGCAGTGGACGTCTTTTGGCTTATAATGATGATGATGATAAGTGAAGTGTCAATGCTGGTCTTGCTTGGGGAAAGAAAAAACTACACATAAATTAATATTTGCGCCTTCTAAGAGTATGCAATTCATCTACTATCAATACATCTTCCCATTATTGAAATTTAACCACAGTCAAACTCAGTACTACCAAGTATTTTAGTTCTATAAGGTTTGGTTAAAAGACTAGCTGTTTATCCTATTACCTATTAATAGAGTAAGGCCGAGTTACGTCATAGATAGTTAACTTAACCAATGGTTAAATATCGTTTCTAGCGATTGAAATTAACGATTGTGCGCGTTTTGAAGAAAAAAACATCTTCATCAATAGTCATTTAAATGGCCATTCTGACTTGTGGTAAAGGTCTTACGATTGTGAGCGTTTTGAAGAAAAAATACCTTCCCTGGTCCTTAAAATAGCTTTTCTGACATTTGGTTAAGGCATTCAACCGCTGGAAACGACGTTTCACCATTGATTGAGTAAACTATCGATCATGCAACTAGGCCTTAGTAATACAATTTTTAAAAGTGGAGATCTTGACATGTTCCACTCTACTAGTACTTTTACAAGACGGCTATTGGGCGAGCGCTTTTTTGATTTTTGATTGCGAGTTGCTTAAATAGTTTTCAATTTGTTTTTTCTGTTTGTATTCTGTTGTTTTGTTGTTGACCGATTGTTTATGTTAATTCATACTATTTCTATGTGTGAGGACCTGTAAGAGGTTTATGAGTTAACTATACTATCTCATATTGTCTGTTTAAAAACCCTGGGTTTCCTGTAATAATAAAAATAAATAAAATACATATTCAGAAGTTGACAACTATTTCCCGATCTACATCCAAGGAGGATGCTATTCAGTATCAAAGCGTAACTATATTCGTATAATAACGTTAGCTAACACGTTACCGACGTTATGCAACGTCCGCTGACCTACTTGCGATCCTCCGTTTGATCTTTGAGTGCTTTACTGGGGGCGTATTGCGATCTTGCGTTAAAGTTCCAGGCAGTTCAATTTCTACTCAACTGGTTATGTCGCCAAATTGGCATTGCGATGCAACTCAAGAAAAATGTAAAGTACTGTTATTTCACTCACTCGTGTAGTGCTGTCTCACGCTAATCTGCCGAGTGTATTATACAAAATCGCAATACGAATTTGCTAATCTGTTTAAAAGCAGATCAAAGTAACATCGCGTACGCACCCATAGTGCCCAAATCTACTATATAAAAAATAAGTCGGTTTTTCCTTCCTGATGCTATAACTCCAGAACGCACGAACCGATTTCCACGGTTTTGCATTCATTGGAAAGGTATAAGGTTATAGCAAAGAAAAACGTTTATAATGTTAAAGTATAGATGTCGGAAATATTATGAGAATGCTTGTCTTACAGAGTAGAGGCTCTGTGTTTGTGTCTTTATTTGATGTTTTAGGCGGCCCTTTTAAAACGTTGGACGTCGTAAATATCAGAAACAGTGTAAAATACAAATAGGAACAACAGTTAAAACTCCAGTTAAGTTAGATTATGGGTAGCAGTTCGTACAATGAAATATAGATCGTCTTTGCAGTAATCCAGATTTCCAGAAGTATGTTAAAAAAAAGTGTTTTTGGCTCGCGTTGATTACCGAAGTACTAAAAAATATGTTTTTTTAATCAGTCATTATTTGACTACATGAATTACACGATATCATTTGAAGATAAGGCTAATCATTTTGCGTATATGTATCTAGTTGCATCTTATGCAGAATATCTGGGTGGCTCAGCTTCACTCGGTAATTTGTTGAAGAAAAAGACATAAAAGGTTCATAACACTGATATAAACAAAAATAATATTATAATCTAATCGAATTCGAACCCGGGTAACACTACTGCCTGCAAAGCTGACAATGTGTCGTTAGTATAAAAATCTTATTACACGCCTTAAAAATGAGAAAAACCGATAAGAGCGTTGCATTGAATAAACCCAGCCATAATTGGCTAAACAATCGCGATTTGATAAGGCTGCGTTTCCACCAGAGATGTGCGATGGAAATGTGTCGTAAGAGGATGTCTAGCTGTGCTGTGAAAATGTGTGGGTGTTTCCACCAAAGCTGTGCGATGAAAATGTGTCTACGAGGATGTGTAGCGGAGCTGTGAAAATGCGCATTAATGTGTGGTGCGAGGATGCGTTGCGAAGCTGTGAAATGTGTCGACGGGGGTGCGGTGTATGCGCAAACCTATTCAACACACATTCCTCGCACACATTCCTCGCACACATCCCTCGTACACATCCCTCGCACACATCCCTCGTACACATCCCTCGCACACATTCCTCGCTTGTTTTGTATGCGGAAAAACCTAGCTCCGCTGAGCCGTTTCCACCAGAGCTGTGCTGACCGAGGCGAGGTAAATGAAGCGATTCTATTGGTTCTTTACAAACACATTCCTCGCTACGCATCCTCGCACATCTCTGGTGGAAACGCAGCCTAAGGGCTGTGTTCCAGCTTTAAAAAACTATGTTTTAACGCTGTTGCATAAACAGACGGGTAGATGGCGCTAACGTCACGCAATGACGTATCAATGAGACCAAGAATTTCGCGCGGTCGGACCGACAGCACAGTAGCTCAATTGGAAGAGCAGTTGGCAGTTGGTTTTTGGTTTCATATTTCTTCTTTTAAAAACTATATTTTTCAAATGTGTCAAAAAGCTGCTGTTATATAACATGCCTTTTTGTTTCGAAAAATTTTAAAAAACACATTGTAAAATAAGTAAATAAAAACAAATCCCTTTTTTTTATTAATACTTATCTTTAAAAAAATTGAGTAAAAAGGAAAATCTTTTTCAAAAGTTTTTTTTTGCTGGCCATCCTTTTACCCCCATAAGTAATAAGAATGAAAAATCGCTTAGGTTAATATCTTAGCATTCTCAGTGATACAATCTTTACCACAACCTAAATAAATACTTCTACATGGTACGCCATATGTTACGGATACCATTAGAAAATAGGTCCATATTTCCATGGCTGATGGTCGAGTATAATTTAAACACAAGGTCATTAGAGATATATTTTTTTTTATGGTTTAGAATGTTATTTTAACACTCATAGTGTCATATTTGCAATTTTTGGTTTCTTATTTCATCTTTTAAAGTATATTTTTTATGTTTAAAGCCGATATGTTCACTTGATGTTATACTTTAATGATAATTTTATGTTCGTGCTAAGTAAAAAATGTGCATAATATTTCACTTTACACTGTCGAATATATATATTTCTTTAATATATCAAATTACAATATCAATATACAATTCCGCCACTGATTCAACTTACTGCATTCCCAAGGGGTTTGCTGGTAGAGAATGCTCTATGACATTAACTCTGCATTAATTAACATTTTTGTGTACTTTCGTAAAAATTACATTTAGGTCAGGATAATTTTTTTTGCCGACCATACTGACCACTTTTAAATGTATGATGGTGCTTGAGTGATCACCGACTCCGAAAATAAATTATTCGCTTAATACGGATTCCATTTGTTTAAGACTATTTTATTTTGAGTTTTGTTTTAGTCTGCTTAAATTTTTGTTGTTTAAAAAAATCTTTATTTCAATTTAGGTCATGAAATGACACTTATGAACGTCAAATATACAGTGAAAAAAATGTGCCTCGAAAGGGCCGAAACATGTCTCCTTATCTTTTGGGCTCTACCAGCGCTTCGAGACAGAACACAGACAATTAGGCAAGTACTGAGAAGAAACGCCGGAACAAACTCATTGAAAGTATACTACAAGTCAGTAATTTAAACCATAACCACAAAACCCAAAAATAAATAAAACTACTCATAGTGTCACAGTCAATTTAAATAATTAGTCATCCAGTTGAAAGCCGATGCATCGATTTAAAGTGCAAGATATGCATCGGTACGATTATTCGAGAAGTGGGTCACACAGTTGTTTGTATTCGCCTGTGCTGCCACAGTCCAAATTGAAATCGGTAATCCCACTGCAAAAAAAGATTAATGGAATTTCTTTATCTTTTTTTTTTGTCATATCCATGTCACCGTAATATTGTAAAAACCGCGAGTTTTCTGTTAAACGATGACGGCGCCAAGAAAGAATGGGACAAAACAGTGTAATAGTTAAAACAAGTTTATAAGACTTTTCGAGTTTTTATGAATAAGAGGGTTAATTTTTTTAAATCCGGTAGATTGTAATATGTTGATTTATTGCGAACAAGCAGGACATGGTTTAGCATTTACGCTTTATTGGTATTATTTATACATATGTCAACTTAACACGAAGGATAATAAATAACCCACCACTTTGCCCAATGATTCTTCATTTCAGTTTAGGTTAGAATGTATGAAGTTCGGTACAGTTCACAATAAATCTACAGATTACAATTTAACGCATTTCAAACCGTTACACATTTTCGTTACGTAGGTAGAGGTTGAGGCTAGAAACCCTCGGTTCTAGGAATAATATAAAATGGGTCGATTTAAAAGATCCCATGGGCGATTTGCACCGCTAAACCACTGGCGGCCGGCCAATTCTGAATCAGCACTTAGACGATTCGCACCGCGGTCCGAAAACTTTGCGGTGCGAATCGTCCCAATATTTCTAATTTGGTGATGTTAAAGTGAGTAATACTCTACTGCATTTGTTTCTATTATACACCGGTGATGGCAGATCGCAAACTCAGAACTAGGTTATGTAACACATGCCACTTCATTGTACCCATTTGGTTATTGAATTGCTGAATTATCAATAAACTAAGAGGTCAGTAAGTAACTATCACAAATGCGTGATTATTATTTTTATAGAAATTAAAATTGATTAAATCGTGACAAGATAAGTGGATTTTTGTACTACCAAGATTGTTTTAAATGAACATAAACACATTAAACAAACTAAATCATAAAGTATGTCTGTTAATTAACTCATTGATAGCGCTGTCAATTTAACGTTCATTCATTTATCTCACTTCATTCGCTCATCATTTCATTCGACGGATTATTCAAATACTCGCGTCCCCCCGCGACTGCGTTCGCGCGTTTTGAGTTTGCCCCCTCCCCTCCCGTTGCAGCGTGATTTTTATAGCTTTCCTCGATAAAAAAGCTATTCGACACAAAAATATTTTATCAAATCGGTCCAGTAGTTCCTGAGATTAGCGCTTTCAAACAAAGATAAAACCGCTTCGATCTAGAAGAAAATTACCTCTAACGGCTCTAAATAACAATTTTGGAATGACAACAAACCCAGCGACTGAAGTTTTCCTTACAAACTTCGTATTTTATCTGTAGGTAAGACCATTTCAAGAAAGATTGGTAGATCTTACCGATAGATATAACAACCCAACTACGAACATCTACCGTGTACCTACAAGTTACAACTACAAAACGCACGAGACATTAGGATGTCATCCTCAAACCCGTTCGACTTGTTAATTAAAATCCTTTTAGTCCAATCCGTTCTCACGCCCATCGTTTTCTAAATCTGCTATAGTAAGGCGATCAGACAATGTGAGGTCGATGAACCGGCGACCGGCATGACCAGTGACCAATAGCACAGTGTAAGGTGAAGCAGAGAGATCAATCCACAGACCTAATATACATCATCAGGAACATTAGGTATCCCGAATTAGTTCTGAGGATTCATAAATAAATTGACGGCGGGCAGTGCATATTAAATCTACCCTACGCAATTATGACGGTAAAAAAGTACAGTACCTACATTTTGTGAAATAAACTTATGGAATTCACTGATTGAACTCTCTGCATTGCCAAGCGGTTGAATGGTAGAGAATGCCATAAGGCATTAAGTCCTCTAATTGTACAAATTACAGTGCAATAATGTTTAAAATAATATATTACGCAGACAACACAAGTCCCTGACTGTATGAATATCACGCGTGCCAATTTTTACCGCTATCGTTAGAGTGACATCTGATAGGCACTAATAATTTATAAAGCTGAAGAGTTTGATTGAACGCGCTTATCTCAGGAACTACTGGACCGATTTAAAAAATATTTATGTGGTGGATAGCTTATTTATCGGGGAAGGCTTTAAGCTGTAAAATATCACGCTGCGATGGGAGGGGGGGGGGGGAGCAAACTTAAAACGCGAGGACGCAGGTAGTGATCGTCCGTCCTAACTCCTAACTGACCAATACATTATTATGTACTTGTGACTTCGATTTTAGTTTGCAACCCACCTACATACAACTACACGTACCAAAACCTACCTACAACTCCACAGGACAGCTTTACTGTTCAACATGTGACCGACTTTTTAAGACGATGTTTGGTTTCGCTAGCCATATCAGAGGGTACCACCACCAATAAACTAAATCTAGAGTGCAGAAGTCGCCGTTGGATACGGTGTGGACGACATGATGTTTTTTTTTATTGATATGGGTTTGCTCTTGTTTCGAGACTATACCAAAGGCATATTACTTTATAAGGCATAAGACAGGGACGAAGATGAAGCGAGCTCACCCAGAAGAATCCTTATTTTTAAAAGGATGATTTACTTGTGAAGTACATAATTATCTATTAGTCGGTCTAGAACAGTGAATGAGTGAAGAAAAGTGGAGCTCACTGAATGCTTGTTCATTGTGCTAATAGTGGAAGTTAAATAGAAACTGGGTTGGTATCGGAGACATGGTATTACTTGGACGGGCTAAATGGTTAGTTGTCTTGTGAATCAATATAGAAGACCTCAAGTTTTGATCCTGAAAGTAACTGTTATATCAGTTCAATGTTACAAAAGCACTACATCAACACACGAGGCACACGAGAGTCCTCGCACTAAAATATTGTGTATAAGATTTATTTGATACACCAACAGGTTGACAAGCATTGACATAATAAATAAATTAAAAGTTGCATCGAGTATGCAACCCAATTACAGGTAAACACAGCATTGTTTAAAATGTAACAGATCAGTGAGTGGTTAGCAAAAACGAAGACAAGATTATGACGTATTCCTTGAAATTTGAATTTCGAATATGAAACCATTTGTTGACTTGATGACAAGCGGCGTCAATTCATGTGGCACGAGATTTGTTCGTTATGTCAGTTACATACGCTAGTAATAGTAGTTTATTTTTGTTTTTATAGTGTTTTGTCACCATACAAACTTAATAATATAAATTGCACTTGTAAAAAGACAACTGTGAACCTGTGACAGACGAGGAATTGAACCCCGTGTCTTACGCAATCATAGATAGGCATACGCCCGGATTGCGTAAGACACGGGGTTCAATTCCTCGTCTGTCACAGGTTCACAGTTGTCTTTTTACAAGTGCAATTTATACTAGTAATAGTAGTTGATTGCATAAGATAAAGTGTATTTAGAAATATACTTTGATCGTGTTTTGTTTGAATCATAAATGTGAGCATGAAACGTATAATCCATCCGCTTGCCACTTTCCCATGGTCGCCTAGTCTGTACCGGAAGGCTATGTTATGTTCACTAGTAATCGTAAGACGCCATCTGAACATAGACGACATCTATTTTACTCATTCCCACAATTTATACATGGTTGCTTGCTAGTTAGATCTCCTAATTCGTGCTCCATAAATGGACGACACTTGTCATCTACTCTTACGAACGTTTTCATATTCGAAATTCAAATTTCAAAGAATACGTCACAATCTTGTCGTCGTATTTGCAACACATTTTTAGCTTAGCATAGCTTCTCTATACGTGGACTCCCTGGACAAAAATGAAATTGTACACTAAATTTGTGCAATAAAGTCTTTAAATAAAAAAACTTGTACATTTGCCAGCGCACCAGGTTATACATTATGTGAAAGTCAGTGTTAACCACTATTGATATTAAAAATTCTTGTAAGCAATTTTAAATAGGCGTATTACAAAATACTGGCTATTATTAACATTTGATAAGTAAATTATTATAATTTGTCACCATATTTTTTATCGGTGATAGCAAGTTAGGAGAGCAATAAAGTTACTTACATATTAGTTATCTTTGGTCCTAAGGTATGATTGGTAGATAATGCCATTCGGCGTTAAATTCTCTATTGGTTGTGTAATAAAGTTAAATAAATACATGTTTCTTATATTTCATAATGCAGTTACGGCTTAAATTGAAAAAGCCAAAAGTTATATTATTTTTGTAAAAAACGTGGCAACCTTTTTCGATCGTGGCGCCATGCTGTCATTCTTTAGATGCAGTGCGACATGGATCTACTGGCCAACGGTGACAGTCGGAACTAACGCTGTCAAACTCAAAAATGCAGCTGCCAGATAGAGAGTAGCGAAATCTCCCCAATATTACAATACCAGAGATTTTAAGATTTCCCTTTTTGTTTTATTTTCGTACGTGTTCTGTGTAAACTATTAAATGATTGTTTTTAATCTTGTCGCACTGTAAGTTGGTTGCAATTATTTAGAGACGTCAAACTTTACTGGTTAGCTTACAATTTAGCGGGGCCATCGAGAGGTCGCCACTAAATTGTCTATGGACTACAGTCACTAAACGACGCAAAAAAAAACCAAGAAACTGACAGCTGCCTAAACTCCATTCATCTTGGCTTGTCCAACATTTTATTTAAGCAATCTTTTTGTAACTTTTAAAATAATATCAGTTAATAAAATTAATTTACTATTTAATTTAAAAAGATCTCAGCGTCGAACTATGAATTAGTTACGTATGTTGTAAGTTTTGTGTTTATCTTGTTTTTAAAGGAATATTTTCGCTTAAAAGGAATGTCAAGATTGATTACAATATTGGACGAGTGAAGAAAAATTGACTTTAGTTTGACGTTTCTAAATCATATGGTCTGTCTCTTTTCATTTATTTATAGGAGAAGGAGACATTTCAGTTTTAGTCAGTGAGTGAATCAGACCCAATGTGGGCGTTTCCGTTTATCGTGTCAGAGATTTGGAAAGTGTTCAAAAGTCAACCTGAGCGACTGTTATCGACCTACACACTCTTTGGGAGACTGTTATTTTATGTGAAACGGCAACCAAGTTATGATGTACAGCGCCAGCCATTTTTGTTGAAAAATAGCCCATATTCTAACAGCATAAGATACCGCAGTGTTTAGTTGCGGTGCTGTCGTCAGTACATTACCTGTGACATTACTCAAATTACGAGCACTTAATCTTGGCCAAGTACACTACGTGCACTTATAATTGATGTTATTATTTTTTTTACCTATCATTTAGTATATCCTTAAATCGAGATATCTTCTTTTAAATTCTGTGTTGAATGAAAAGCAAAAACCGGCCAAGTGTGAGTCGGACTCGCGCACTGAGGGTTCCATGCCAACTTTAACTGAATTAGAGATTCTTACTTCCACTTAGCCAAAATACCACAACATATTGTTGACCGTTGTTTTTCATAGTATTTGTATGAAGAACAAAGTTATGTTTGCGGTTGTTGAAGATGTGCTATATCTCAAAAACTACTAGTTCGATTTCGCTCAAACCAATTTTCGTTTAAAGTTTTTGTTGAAATCTACATTATATATTTTTTTCAAAATTTTCACTTCCTTAGTTCAGAAGTTAGATGGGGGGGGGGGGGACGCCCATTTTACCACTTTGGAAGCGTCCATCTCTCAAACGTGACACTTTTAGAGAAAATGGTTTTAGAAACCTCAATGTCATTTCGCAAGACCTATCCATAGACATCCCACACGTCATCCCAGACAGACAGACAGACAGACAGACAGACAGACAGACTTGACGAAACTATAAGGGTTCCGTTTTTTGCCATTCGGCTACGGAACCCTTAAAATCATCTACAAGCTACCTTATTAACTTTCGTATTATTTTTAAAAAATAACTTTTTAACATACAACTAAAAATATATAGACCGTAGTATACAATTTTATCTACTAACATTCTATAAATAAATTCATTCACTCGAACGCGTGACGTACGTATAATGATTTTACGCAAAATGACGTCAGACCACGACCTACACAACTTCATACATAATATTCAAATGGTGAGTGCGTTCCCCCCACACCTACCAGCTGTGAGGGAGGGAGAAACTCGTTTCCTTATTGCATTATCCTGCCAACCTTGGGGTGATAGTGAAAAAAAAAACAGTTTTGGGAAAATAGGTCGAATATTTTCGCGTTCGTATTTTAAAAACGTTTAAAAATCGTTTTTATCCGTACAAGAGCAAGGTCTTGTGGAATCGTCTGAATAGAAGTGGAATGATAATTAATAAATAAGTGGTTTTTAGAACTTTTGGGAACTTTTCTAATTTCTCTTTCTTTATTCTGAGATGTTACTTTGTCCTGTTATTATAAGACTTGCTTACAATTTTAGAAATAAAAGTAAATAATGTCTGTTTGTTTCAAAGTCTTTCTAAGTATCATTTAATACATTTATTTGGTCCTATTTTTAGAATAGTTTAAAAATAAATAGCATATTTATTATTTATGTTCCCATTTAAATCGTTCATGGAATGATTAGCAGACAATAGTCGTAAGCATTTTCATCATCCCACACAATTTTCCCACCCATCCATACAAATACATACAATCTTACAATAGGCCGTAAACTCCTCTACATACTACCCACTGACAAACAGACAAACAAATGTGTTCTCCATGATCACAGCCTGTATCGTAATGTTCATTAAATTTGGGATGTTTTTATTTAAAAAAAGTTTTCCCTTCCCCTGTTGGGTGAGGGTGGGGTGGGGTTGCTGGCATGAATGAAACCACCCGGGGTGGGACCCCCCTGCCGAAAACTGGGTAGATCTTACGTGCTATAGTATGCATGGAGTGCATATTAAGATTAAGTTAACCAATTTTACCTATAGTCAATGTGAGTAAAGATTGAAAAGAAAAGGAATTACAGATCTGAGGGTAGTAGCATACAAATGTTTTTGAAGCACTTTCGTTATTTCTGAAAGCTATAAACATCGCCTGTGACTATCAGCAAGTTTGGCATTCAACAATAACAATTTTGTCAGATGTTTTACCACAATCTACAATTTGTTATAATTTTTGTCCTGAGGACGTTATAGATAAATTTAATGTTACTACGACATGTAAAGGTTTCCTAGTGTTTCCACACGATACGCTCATAGTATGTTTTTGAAGTTATCCTTACCCCTTTGTTCCAAAATTTTCAATTTTTTTCCTGTTTTCTAGACTCAACTCTTAACCACCCCCTTGAATTTGGCTCGTACTTTTTACACCTTGTGTAGAATTTTAGGGATCCTGTCCACGGATTTTATCTTATAAATTCTGTTATTCTTTCTTAAACAGGCTGTAAAAAAAGTAGGAGCCAAATTCAAGGGGGTGGTTAAAAGTGAGTTTTTTTTTTTTCATGTTTTTTAAAATTATTTTTCCTGTATTCCATCCAATCTCGATTGACAACCCCCTTGAATTTGGCTCGTACTTTTATTACACTATGTTGGTTTAGCTCAGAGACTTTTGGTTCTAGAATACTGATTCAGCTTAAATGTTATGTATTACTTTGTATCTCCTCGTCCTAATGTTGGTTATTTTTGTTTCAGGCGTGGTATGGACAAGGAGAGCGGGGATGGCGCCGAGGCGGGCAAGCCACCGGCTCCCCCCGATGGTCTGCTGGACGCCGCTGGACTCTTTGGAGGTGAGTGTCTTCATCATCGGTATAAACAATCAGTGTAAAAAAGAGTGAACAGACTTCTTCTGGGTGAGCTCCCTTCATCGTCCTCCCTGTCCATGCCTCGTCTGGTATAGTCTAGAGACAAGAGCAAACCCATATCATATAAAAAAAACATCTTCGTCAGTATCGTAAACATCGTCGTCTGTATCGTAAATACCTTCATCAGTATCATAAAAATCATCATGAACTTAAAAATCTTCGTCATCATTATCAACATATTCTTCAATAGTATAAACTTCTTCATCAATATAATATAATCTTCTTCAGGAGTCTTCGTCAGCATTATAGACATCGTCGTCTGTGTCGTAAATGTCTTCATCAGCATCATACACATCTTCTTTAATTTAAGAGCTGCGCTCTTTTCGGTGAAGTAATCGCCATTTTTTTTTCCTGCCTGCTTTTATCTTAACTTCCTGATACTGAAATAGCTTATCCTAGGCTAGGATTACAATGAATATCATCATCAGCTTATAAATCTTCGTCCGCATTATACACATCTTCTTCAGCAGTATAAACTTCATTGTCAGCCTCATAGACATCTCTCTCACCATTAAAAAGATCTCCATAAGCATGATCAGTTCAATCATCGTCAAAGTCATGAACATCTTCCACATTATTAGCTATTTACATTCCACCCTTACCTTTTCTGAAATTAGTATGATCTGCTAACCAAACATCGTGGTCAGCTTTTTATATTGGTGTGACCGCAGTAGCGCTTACCTATTTAATTCAGAAGTATTTTTTCGTAGTTCTCTTTTTTAAGAGTTTTTTTTCTGGTGGACGGATCCCCCAAATATTATTTTAGTTAGGGAATAATCGTTTTGCATAAAATACATTACCTTCTTGCATGGAATCAACAATCAATTATACAAAATAGTCAATCCGATGACTATTGATTGATATGAAAAATAAAAATTTCTTGGTATTACGATATACGAGAAGTCTCAAACAAAAACTGTGTTATAAGAACACTATCTTTCATGAAAATTTAGAACTTGTTTTATTTTTGCCACAACTCAAGACCTATCTGCATATCATTCAATTACCCTTGATACGGTTTAAATAGTCAAGGTCAAATTTAGAAACCTGATTTAGTCACCCACTTCAACTAGCCTGCTCTGATTTTTTCTTCTATTATTTAGCTCATAGAATGCATAGATGCTATCAGCAACATCGATTACGTTTATGTTAATCGACTCTCATAATTTATCGATTTGGCAACTTGAAATGTAATCTATGGAGTTTTAGACGTACACAAACCTTAGTAATTGTTCTACAATTATATTATTCTTTCTAAGACTAAGTTGAATTATTAAAAATGGTTTGTGGTGACATTACTTAATATTTTGGCCTAGGAGAAAAATGTGTCTAAATTCCTGATGGTTGGCCTCATAAAATCACAAAGGATTAAAATAAGGCTTAGAAGAAATATTTTTTCATAAAATTTTCGTTGACGTAAATTTTATTCAGAATCATACTTCTTCTACTGGACTGTTCATTGCACCAGTTAACGATTTACAACGCACCGATAGCCAATTACAGCCGACACAATAATTCGTCTTCATCAAAATGTCGGCAAGCGTTACGCCATTTTGAAGTGTTGAATGCGAATGCGTTTATGCCAATAACACCGCGAATGGGTTTTATTGCAAGGGGGTGCCAAATTTTCGAAGGTGTATGAAACCTTCAATATGAACAACTTTTACTATGGAGTTATGGTCAAAATCCTACTACTATTATAAAGGCGAAAGTTTGTAAGTATGGATGTATGGATGTTTGTTACTCTTTCACGTAAAAACTACTGAATGGATTTGAATGAAACTTTACCACAATATAGCTTATACATCAGAATAACATATAGGCTACAATTTTTGAGGTTTCTAATGTGAGGTCGTAAAAAAACACATTTTTTGCGCTACTAGACGGGACGAACCTGAAGTCCACGCGAACGAAGTCGCGGGCAAAAGCTAGTCTTAAATAAAATTTCAGGTTCCCCATACAAAATCAGTCACCTACATTGACAATAATGTATGGAGAGGCAGAAAATAAAATTAATAATTGAACGATGGTCCCATAGTAAAAGTTGTTCATATTGATGGTCCCTTTCACCTCCAAAAATTTGGCAACCCCCTGCAAAAACACCCTGTATTGTCTTAGTTACGGAACTGTCTTAAATGAGAAAGAGAGTAAGGTTTTCACAGTTGAAGCATGATTGTCTGTTTTTTTTTTACGTCTTGGTTTTCTTCATCGAAGTCCTTCCTAACATTAGGTGTAACGAACGTGTTTTTAATGTTTACCGACAATCAAGAGCTTTCGTAGAGACTTTACACAAAATACAATAAAAAGTCTTAAATAAACTCTTGAAAGGACTCCGTTTTAGGCAAACCATTCCTTTTTGGAGCCGGTGCCCAGATACATGTCGCTTTTAAGATGGAGCTTGAGCCCATGCGATGCATGGCACCGACTCCAAAAAGAAATGGTTTGCCTGCAATGGAGTCCTTTTAAGAGTTTATTTAAGACTTTTTAGTGTATTTTGTTTTTTGATTCGGTTTTTACTTTTTAAAATTAACTCTCAAATTAACTCATCTCAACTTTACTTTACGTGTTTACTCAAACATTATCAAATTCTAACAATATCTCAAACATACAGGTCGAATTGAAGGTACTTCTTTTTTTAAGTCGATAAAAACCGACGCCATATTGGTAACCGATCATCGACCATTCGCTTTAATCTTAAGTTAAACCGAGATATTATTGTCGTAAACTTGATGCGTCGCGTGTATGCTATACCATCTACGGAAACGATAATTTTAACATTTTGCGCAAAATTGAACTCTATTGCTTAGTCGTAAGGACAACGTAACCGGCATATAAAGAATGGTTGCCGAGGTCACTGCCCCAGCACCCAGTATAAACTGGTGTATTCACTCAATTTAGCTCGTATGTTCTGGGGAAATAAAGCCGAAAATAGCATAAGTGATGTATGTATAATTTGGACGATTACAATGTTATTGGGTAGGTAGGCGTGATTCTTTTTACAAGATATTTAGAACGACATATTTGTTTGGAGCAAGTCGAACTACGTTTACGTTAATTCAAATAGGTATTTTTCTTGATGAAAAACATAAAGTAAAGCAAGTTTTTTTTCAAATAGGTCATGTAAAGTGTTATTAACACTTTATCCCTTCGTCTGTGGCGGGTTTTAACTTTTTAGAATATTTTTCTAAAGGAGTAGGTACATCGAGTAATTAAATGCCTCTAAAAACTATTATTTGTTTAGTCACACACATCTCACTAGGTATACCTATTTTTTGACATCATTCAACAAAACAGAGCAAAGTATTTATGTTTTGTTATTAGTATTGTGTACTGTTTCCTCATTCAGTCTGTTGTATTGTTTAGTAATATTATTATTACCATCAAAGCCATTGTTATTTCTAGTAATAAGTTAACGTCTATTGTCTTACGTAATAATGTTCCAATTGTACAATCCACGCTTCTGAAACTTACATTTTCATCGCAAAATAGCACTTATTACATTTGTATAAGTAAGTGTTTAGTTTGAGGTGTTGCATACATTAGGTGTGCGTGTGTATAGTATGAAGGCATGTAGGTAGGTCTACCCTACAACCTACAGGATTACATACAACACAAGCCGCAATGCAGTAGTGTACCAGCTAAGGTCTGATAATATCACCAGCGCCATACAATCTAAAAACTAGCTACAAATGAACAATATTTTGATCTAATTAGTGATAGCATGACATGTGTTTTTTCTTGTAATTACTAATACTAGTAGTATGCCATCATCATCTTTGAGCTCTTGTCGGTTAGTTTGGTGATGACGACGCGTTAGGTGTATTGGTTAGCGCTCCTGACTACGCCGGCCGTCGCGGGTTCCAATCCCGCAAGGGGCAAATGTTTGTGTGATGAACACGAACATTAGTACCTAAGTCATGGATGTTACATATATTTAAGTATTTATGGGAGACGCCCCGTCATATTCTTTGTCTGGTACTTCGTAACACAAGGAAGAATATTCCTTACCACGAAACCAGACAATTTGTGTGTTGTCTGGCCCTTTTTTTATATTCGAATTTAGGGTAGATAGTGTGGTGGGGTTTCCGTCTTGTACTAATGGCAATGGGTTGTTGTTTACCTAATCAATGGTACGGAACCCTTCGTGCGCGAGTCCGACTCGCACTTGGCCGGTTTTATTTCATTGTCGAGTCATGTTCAGCCACCGTACCAGTAAAGGTCAAAAGTGTAATATCAAGTTTCTCTCGACTGTCGGAAATATAAATAGTAGGCGTACCTTGTCTTTTAAGCTTGCGTTTAATGCTAATTATTATGTTAAATTACTTTATTTTTACTTTTGTCTATGAATGACGCGTTACTAGTTGTTTTGCTGGCAATATTTAGTGAAAGTGGAAATATCTCTTCCGGCTGTAGGTTAGGTTAGATAGACCTTAGAGTTATTTTTTCAATTAACTGGGCTGTTTACAATGTATTATGAATTACAAGTTATATAAACGTATGGTTTGTCGTATTTTGAGTGGACCTTTACAAATATATTTTTTTCTGACTAACTAGCTTTTGCCCGCGACTTCGTCCGCGTGGAATAGTGACTTCTTTCTCCCGTTTTTTACACATTTACCACTATATCTTTGCTCTCATTGGTCGTAGCGTGATGTAATATAGCCTATAGCCTTCCTCGATAACTGGACTATCCAACACAAAAAGAATTATTCAATTCAAACCAGTAGTTTCGGAGATTAGCGCGTTCAAACAAACAAACAAACAAACTCTTCAGCTTTATAATATTAGTATAGATAATATTAGTATAGATTAGTTACGTATTGCTTAAATACTTAATCATTTGTATGAGAATTTGACAGGTGTAGTGAAGGACTTAATATTCAGACAACGACCTCTATGTTACACTAGACAGGCTGTTTAGAACAAATTTTGTGGTACGGTAAGTTTAGGCCAGATGGAGCATCTGCGTTTAGTCTGTTACCAGAAACTATCACGTCAAAACGTTCCTTACGTCAAAAGACGAAATAGATAAATTACGTAAATATGTGTGTAAGTGCCCGTATTTTCACCTACTTTGTCAGCGATAATGTTGTTAAATTGTTTGTAGTAAATCTAAGTGATTCAATGATTAATTTGAGGCATAAAAGTATTAATTTTAGTTTTCTCACAATTTCCATAGAAAACCAAAGATCAACCAAAAACAGACATGCCAAACAAAAGTCTCATAGGTAGAAATGAATGAATTACTGTCTAATAAGAAAATCGGCCAGTAGGATTTATTTGAGTTTATCTTATTTTATAATGAATCATTTCGTTAAAAAGGAATGTCAAGATTGTTTACAATGTTACAAGACTAGCAAAAAACTGATTTTAAGTAAAAATCTGTATGTTGTACTGACAGCAGTTGTATTGTTAGATAAGTACAAATTATGTTGTTATAATATTGGTAGGTTGTTAATTATTGACCCTTAATTATTTTTGAGGATCTATTATCAAATATTTATATATATAAAACATTACCTATCACTCGAATAAAAAATATATAAACGTAAGTACTTATATCGAATCTTAGGCAGAAAACTAAAAACCAGCGACGTGTCATATCTGTTCGATTACTCTTTGCTACCTTTGACAGTTCAGTGTTGCTGTTGTAATGGCGATTGTCATGTTTGGGAGAAATGAAAAAAAAGGATCGATGTTATTACTTTTTGAGTTTTTTAAGTTATTAATTTTCTCTAATACTTGAAAACGATTTAAAATATCATAATGTATTTAAATGTATATGCTTTAGTAGCTTAAGATTGACTTTCCTAAGAAGCACGACAATAATCCGCATCCGCACAGGAGAAATCAAAAATATTCAATGGCAACACTTCACTTCTGTCAATTCAGAAAATGTAACACAAAATTTGTTCTGAACAGCGTGTCTAGTTAAATACATATAAGTCTATGTATTCAGAGTATTCATTTTTTCACTTCATAATATTTTATTTATTTATTTAATCATTTGTTTCAGGCAACAAAGGCCCATACAATAATAATATAATACAGGCAATACATAAGTAAAAGATGGTTATTTAACTTAGACTGTCTTGCTTGCTCTACATAAAAAAATTGGTATTAGTCGGTTTGGAAGATGCAGGATGTAACAAAAGGCTTAACGAAGCCGAAAACCACGCATTTCCCCCAGTTAGGCGGTCATTTTCTTCAAACACACCATATGTATTGGTGGAAATGACGTGTTACTGAGATATTTAAAGTCAAAGTGGAAAAAAAATGCATTTCGATGCCGGTATTCAACATTTCCGCTCCGTAGTAGTGTCGATCTCTTATTTATAAGAATTGTGACACCATCTTCAGTCAGGTGTCTGGTCCATGAGTCACCGGTTTTATTTAGAAGTGCTCGGATCGTGTGTGGCTTGATTGTAATTTACTGAGTGAATGGAAAATATTTGATATTAGTATCGTTGTGTTACTTTGACAAGCATTGGCAGCAGCATTTTATTAGCCGCAGCGGCATTTTACATTGTGTCTGACAAGTCTTGAAGTAGGCCGCCGGCAAAGCCGCCGGCCGGAGTGGATACATCATTAAGTGGCTTTGCTGTTGCCACCTTCCATTAGGCCAGGGATGCACAGACTTATTAAGACTAGGGGCCACTCGGGCAAATTATGAACTGATGGCGGGCCGCCAGAAGTATAGGTAATTAAAGACAATAAAGAATTGATAATTATGTATTAAAATTGAAAAATAATTTATTAATTTGAAGCGTGGCACTGCATAGTGCTTACAATCTTTTTTATATTTGGCTCAAATTTACTTGTAGCAACACGTAAAACTGCTTCCAAACTTTCATTTGCAAGGCGGTTTCGATTTTTTGTTTTATTATTATTTAGTATTGAAAAGGTTTGTTCACATATATAGGTAGAACCAAATAAGCTGGCACATTTCAGAGCGTTTATGCGCAACTCTTTGTACGTATTTTTATCAATGCAGCGGTAAAAGTTCAGCAAGTCTCCTTCGTTGAATTTGTTGTGTAAATCTTGGTCGTTTTGAATGTCGATAATTTCTAACTGCATTGACTCTGGCGCATTTTCAACTGAAATCGTGAAAGGATTGCTGAATATGTCCAACAGAGGTTTCACTTTTTTAAACTCCGAAAATCTTTCTTGAAAAGATTGAATCAAAATATCTAGCTTTTCTACATAACTGAAATTAATCGCAGTTTTGTTGAATTTTTCAGCCATTTTCTTATAATTCGGAAAATGATTGTAATTTCCAGAATTCAATTGCAATCTGAAAAGTGTCAGCTTGCATTGAAAGGATGATACGTGAGCGTAGAGCTGGGATATCAGTTGATTTTTGCCTTGAAGCCGTGTGTTCAAGACATTCAAATGATTTGTAATGTCAACTAAAAAAGCCAAATCACACAACCAATCAGGATTTTTAAGTTTCGGGACATCCTTTTGCTTTTCCGCCAGAAATATTCCAATTTCTTCTATTAAATTTAGAAATCGTTCCAGGGTCAATCCACGACTTAGCCACCTTACTTCTGTATAATACAGTAAATCTCCATATTCGCTTTCGATGTCATCAAGGAATTGTTTGAATTGCCTGTGATTGAGTCCTCGTGATTTTATGAAATTTACAGTCGAAACTACCACTTTCATGACATTTTGAAATTCAATTTTTTTAGAACAGAGGGCTTCTTGGTGTATAATGCAGTGAAACTGCATGAGATCTTCAGCGTTTATGTTTTTTTCTTGCATATGCTTTTTCAGCAAAGTAACTAGCCCAGAATTGACACCAATCATCGAAGGAGCACCGTCAGTGGCAACTCCCGATAATTTTGCTAAGTCCAAATCAGTTTTTGAACACTCATCCAAAAGTACATTGAGTATATCAACTCCTCTGGTTTGACCTTTCAATGAACACATTCCTAACAACTCTTCTAAGACTTCAAAATCTTGAGTAACACCTCGTATGAATATGAGAAGTTGAGCTGTGGAAGTAATATCAGTGGATTCGTCGAGTGCTAATGAAAAAAATTCAATGATCTTAGTTTTTTCATTTAATTGTTCCGCAATATTACCTGACAAAGACATAATACGTCTTTGGATAGTCATACGATTCAGTTGAATTTTCTCAAACTTTTTTGCTGCTTCTGGACACATTTTCTTAGCGGCAATTTCTATGCATTCTTTTACAAAATCCCCATCATTGAAGGGGCGACTGCGCTTTGCTATCATTCGAGAAATTTCATAACTAACTTCTGTAGCTGTTTCTGAATCTTGGATGGGTTTTGTAAACATAGCTTGCTGACCAATAAGCTCCCGTTTTAAAGACAACATTTTTTGCTTTCTTAATTCGCCTGTAAACTTGGTAAAAGTAGGATGCTGCGTTTCATAGTGCCTTTTTACATTATATTCCTTTGCAATCGCAACAGAATTCTTGCAAATTAAACAAACGACTTTATTATGCGACCATACAAAAAAGTATTTCTCAGTCCAAATTTCTTGAAACTGCCGATTTTCATCTTTAACCTTACGTTTTTTACTAGGTCCTGGCTTGTCCATGTTGCGTTCTAATCCTGGCTAGGATTAACACAGCACCTAAAAACAATTACAGTACCTACTTAAATTACCCATCCTTTTTTATTTAGGTAGATTGATTTAAATAGGTAGGGAAACACTTATTAATAACAGAGTTTTACTTACGATTTCACAACAAAATTATACACGGCACTTGACGGGAAATCTACGTTGAATGTGGATCAAAATATATGACACCGGCTAGTCGAGTTAAAATCTACACTAGAACTATTGACACTTCACTCAAATTAAAACCGAACTATCGGTCGCTGCGGTTAGCGTGGCTTTTATACCGCGCGTATAGAGTCGAAAACTGTCTGGAGAAATCTCGAAACCGACTCTGGAAGCTTCGTGTATCTACCTACGCGAGCAATCGGGAATTCGTGCACTTAAGAGCGCGCGCGCGAGATTCAAATTACTTTTCGAACATATTTTTTTTGGTTTTATTCTGGAATAGAATTCAATATTTTTCGAATGTACGAGAGTATTATTTTTGCTGTCGGCGGGCCACCAGTATTCGACCGGCGGGCCGCAAGCGGCCCGCGGGCCGCGGTCTGTGCATCCCTGCATTAGGCTTTAGGCGTAGGACTAGATTGTATTCTTTTATTAGTATACTAAGGGCCTGGTTCACAATCGTTATGTAAGTCTCGATTAGTATTGGTCATTCGTTCGCTGGATAGTGCTTACTTCCAATGTGAAACAGGTCCTATGGATAAAATCCTACCTTCTTGCATTTATTCTTCGCTTTCAGCTCTTCAGATTAATTACTTGTGAGTCACAAGTAATTTTTATTGTGACTATTGTTAGCCGTTCTTAGAATGCTATTTTCACGTTTTTAACTTCGACACAAATTGTTTGAAAGAATTTCATACTTCCTGACTTTTAAAATATAATTTTGCAAGTAAAAGAATGGTTTAATTAATTTAACCAATAATGTATAGATCTAAAGTCACGGAACTAAACATGCGTAACCGCTGACAGTAATCGAATACGGGCTTATGCCCTTCAAGTGCTGATTGCCTTTTAGAAAATAAATGGATTAAGATCACTTGCGATAAGTCTATTCAATTCATTAACAAGTCTACTGTATCAATTATATTGATGTCTATTTTATTTGCTGTCAAACGAGTGTCTCTTCTGTTAGTTATGTATTATCTGTGACGACGACTCGCTTTGGTTGTTATAATACTACTGCGATATACCGTACTATCAGCGCCATCCCTAACGTCCGTTACGAACTAATGTTTATTTCCTTTCCAGCATACTATCTACTAGCGCCATCTCTTATCAAAGCCCAAAACTAACACCTAAACTTTCTTTCCAGCATACTGGGGGCGCGACGGCGGCGCGGGGGGCGGGGCAGCGGCGCAGGCGCAGGCCCAGGCTCAGGCTGCGTTGTTCGGCTTCGGAGGAGGACGATACCCTCCCCCCACCACGCTGGGTGTTGCGGCCAATCAGGCGGCCTCGCTTGGACTGCATCCTGCTGCCAGTGAGTAGATCATATCTCCTTTAAGATAGAAAAAGGAACGACAAGAAGGACCTTCAATTTTCGTCTCATGTTTGAACGGGCGATGTAGAAAGAGACGATGTTGGAGGTTGCTAGCTCACTGTTGATTGACATTTGAACAACTCGAGAAGGGAGTATAGGGGAGGAAGGAAGTTTAGGGAACGAACGTACAAAATGGATTTGCTTCTTTAATGCGTCTGGTAGTAAGTGTTTTGCTTGTTTATATTCTGTTACAAAGCTATATCTTGTCACCATTGTGGCCTCCAAATTCCAATCCAACACTGACTTGTTATAGGAGTGACTCTGTAGATTTGTCCCGTTTATGCAGGGCAATTCAACACAGGGGCAGTCAGCAAAAGCAAGCCCAAGCCAAAAAAGAACTCATGATAGCTGAAGCTCTCAGTAAAACCTTTACTGTGGTCCACTCTCTCTCTCTCTCTCTTTTCTTTTCAAAAAGGAAGAGAAAAAAGAAAAAGAAATCAGTTTTATTCACGTCAATGAGAGATGTATTTTATAATTACTATAATTTCACCCTTTTTGCGAGCAATTTACTCCAAATTGTAATTTTAACGTCAAAAGTGATAATTTTAAATAGCTCATATAAAATATTCTACTTCCAGGTGCAGCCTGGTGGTCCATGGCCTCCCACCTAGCAGCGCAGGACTACCTCGCGCGGTTGCAAGCGTCAGGGCTGAACTTCCCCCCGCTAGCTGACCCGTACTCCGCGCTGTCGGCGCTGTCGGCGGCCGGCCTTAAGCAGCCGAAGCAGCAGCCCAAACAGCCTTCTAGAAATGAAAGGTAAGGTGTCTCTCACCCTCTCTTCTGTTCTTGTTCTATTTGTTAGAGATTCTATAACACTCTTGGACAAGCATCTAGACACTTAGAGCCAATACTACTGGTGGCCGGCCATAAGGCGCCGAAGAAGCAGCCCAATCAGCCTTCTAGAAACGAGAGGTAGGCTGTCTGTCTTTCATTCTCTCTTAGCGTAATCAAAGCGAGCTATTGGAGACAGCCATAAGAAGAAGTAATGGTGTTGAGCGAGCTCTAGACACCATGAAAGACACTTAAGTAGCGAATCAGCAGCTCAAACAGCCCTCTAGAAACGAGAGGGAAGATGTCTCTCTCTCTCTCTCTCAGCGTGACCAAAGAGAACTATTGGAGAGAGCCAAAGCTGTCTCTATCGACTCTATCTTATGCTCAACTTTACCAAAGCGAGCTATTGGAGAAGCAATGGTGATGAGCGAGCTCCTAAAGCTATGGAAAGACAGTTAAGTAGTATCGGATCTGATCATAACGCTGAAGAGCGTCATCTTGCTGTTTGGTGCTCTAGCATATCATGCCTGGCTACTAAAGTATTAAGTATGGTAAGTGCAGGTCCTATAAGGCATCAATAGAGACCCATTACGACACTTAGGGCCAGAACTACCTCCAGGTGCATCTTTGAAGTATTGAGACCGGGCTTGCTCTTGTTCTTTTTGCTAGAGATTCTAGCACATTGTAGAAGCTTCTAGACTACCTCGCGTGGCTGCAAGCGTCAGGGCTGAAACTCCACCGTCAAGAACCTATAGCTCTTGATGATGATGATGATTCAGGTTCAATTAATTTATTTCGACATAATGACTACATAAATAAAGGTGGTGTTAAAAGTTTTCTTTAAAAATTCGCATTTTTGCATTATTTTCTAGGATACAAAGGATCAATTTGTTAGTTACAAAAAGTTAGTTGAATTGATGACTCATACCCCACTAGCCTCTAATAATAAACTCTTTGGTTCCAGGTCAGGCCGAAGCAGTACATCATCCAGCGCATCCACCAAGGAGAAGAGTCCTTCTACCAGCGTCGCCAACTCGCAGCCCAATATGAGTGAGTGGGGCACGTATCGACTCTGTTGCTTTGGAATACGGTTTAATTTACTTTGGCAGCTTGGAGATAAGCATGACTTATAGTTGATAACCACAGAAATATAATAGTTATTTTATAGACTTTGTTGCTTCCTGGTATGGTCTTATTTCAATTGGCGACTAAAAGGCGTACAGACTAACCCCTTTATTCATAATAATTCAAACAGTCTTATAAACCTGTTTTAACTATTACACTGTTTGTCTCATTCTTTCTTGGCGCTGTCATCATTTGACAGAAAGTGACAAAACAGTGTAATAGCTGAAATAGGTTTCTTAGAATGTTTAAGTTATTATGAATAACGGGGTTAGAGTAGGGCCTCCTAACTAGGATGTTTTCGCTTCTTCACATTGCGCGCCCGGGTAACATATCTATTATTTTTAGTAGCATTAGATCTAGAACAGGTATGTAATAAACAACTAACTCAATTTTCTGTCACCAGGAACAAGTTACGGCTTCCCGAAGACCTCGTCTCCCTCCACGATGCACTCGCAATCATCGCTTTCCAGTCTGGCATCACTGAACAGCCTGGTCTCCGCTCCTCATCAGTCAAAGTCTAGTAGCAAACCGTCTTCAAGCCAGTCTCAGTCAAGTACGTAATAAATAAATTTCACTATTATTTATCTGTCCAAAAAGTATCGCGACTTTTGAATTTTCGAAAATATACAACGCGTTCTTTTTGTTTACCGAAAAATTAAGGATATAAATCAGACTAATACATAAAGGATTGTGTATTTTATTGTTTCATACAAAATAATTAAAATATTACCACCTTGCACTCGGTGTGTCCCACGCGCGCTCAATCGCAGTGGTAGTAAAGTTGGCAACGTAGCGTACGTTATGCCGCGCGTATTATGGTTATGAATGAGGTTGGGTAAGCTGGCAACGTCGCAAAAATACACTAAGAGCAAATAATGACGAACGATTTTAACAAACAATCTTACTCGTGTATAAACGATTGGTTTGACAGTTTTTACTAACAATGCTCTTTTACTTCGCAGGTCGAAAGCCATCATCATCGTCATCATCCAAGGGCAAGGAACGGGATCTAGCACTGCTTAGAGGAGATCTCATGTTGGCTCAAGCTGCAGCTCATGGGGCCTACCATGCTGCTGTTGCTGCTGCTGCCAAGGGGAAGGTAGGAAATACTCTTTATTCATTCATCTTTGCGACGACGCGTTTGGTGTAGTGGTTAGCGCTCCTGACTACTATGCCGGCGGTCGCGGGTTCATCACCGTTAAACTGAAATATTGACACAATATCATATAAATACGAACGTCAATTTTACGATAGCACATGTGGGTAGACGCGCGTTCTCTAATCTTTAATATTTGATGCTTGGGTCTAATATTAAAGATTAGAGATGGATGAAAGATTAGATGGTTGGATCAAAATACCGAGCAAAGCTCGGTCATCCAGATATTTTTTATTTATGAATAAATCCGATATCAGATAACAATATAGGACACCTTCTAATCATTCTTAAAAGATGAAATAAGATACCAAAAATTGCGCACGGGCGGGACTCGAACCAGCATCTTCCTGGCTAACCGGGCAAAATGCTCTTCCAATTGAGCTACCGTGCTGTCGGTCCGACCGCGCGAAATTTTGGTCTCTATGGATACGCCCGTCATTGCGTGACGTCAGCGCCATCTATCCGTCTGTTTATGCAACTTCTAACCACCCTACCTAGAAGATTTTCATTTAATTTGATTTGCTCTTCATTTCCAAGTTATCATTTCCAAGTTGAATTTATTCTGTAAAAAATAACTACTTGGCCCGCTGTTGCATAAACAGACGGGTAGATGGCGCTAACGTCACGCAATGACGTATACATAAGAGACCAAGAATTTCGCGGCCGACGGCACGGTAGCTCAAATGAAAGAGCAGTTGGCCCGGTTAGCCAGAAAGATGCTGGTTCGAGTCCCGCCCGTGCGCAATTTTTGGTTTCTTATTTCATCTTTTAAGAATAAAATATGACACTGTGAGTGTTAAAAAAATATTCTAAACAATTGATGGTTTTACTTTATTGTTTCAGAACATGTCACCACTCTACCCGTTTGGAATGCCTGGCTCAGACAAAGACAGGCACGGCGGCATTGACTCCTTGACTGGCCTACCACACAATATTCTTAGGTAAAACATTTGGTGCAATGGTTAGCGCTCTTGACTACTGAACCAGTGGTCGCGGGTTCGAATCCCGCAAGGGGCAACTGTTTGTGGGACGAGCACAAACATTTGTACCCAAGTCATGGATGTTATATGTATTTAAGTATTTATGGGAGACGCCCCCTTCATAATCGTTGTCTGGTACTTCGTAACACAAGGAAAAAAAATACTTCTGAACAATTGGAGTGTTGTCGGGCACATATTTATTTAATTCACCGCATTAAAGCTTTATCTTACCTAAATCTATACTGAATCTCATTGCACTAGCTAGTCTATTCTACAATACTCTCACACATAAATAAAAGTTAACTAATGAGCAGTTTTCTTGTCATGAGATGTTTATATCATCGAGAGATGGCGCTAGCGTCACTTTAGGAACTAACTTTTTAAACTTTATTTAAGTTTTATAACAGAGGGTAATTGCTTTTCGCCAACGTAAATATTCAACAGTACAACAATATTAATGTAAACCTTTAGTACATAAAGGACATAATAATGCCAAAAAAAAGTAGGCTTATTAATCCATAAGTCATTAACGCATTTTTTACAATATTTAATTTCGCCCTTTTTTTTCTTTGTCTATGGTTTTCCGCCAACGTGAAAAAAATGTTCCTATAGTGACCCTAACGCTATCTAGTGAGAGCTGTGAAACGATGGGAGAAAACTGCTCATTATTACCATATTGACTATATCACTAAAGTACGTTTTTCTTTGCTAGTCTAATATTATAAATAATCTTGACATTCTTTTTTAAACTATAAACGTCACAGCCTACACAAGTAATTCATCTTTTAACACCGATATCATTTTAATTAATTATATACACTAATATTATAATAAAAATTATAAATATATTGCTAACAATGTTTGACTTGCAAAGGTAAACGGACTATAAATGCAATCACCATTCTAACTAAAACCAAAAATATACTCGTAACTCAGTTCTAAAAAAACGCTAGAACATTTATGTATTGGGCTTGTAGTCATGCTAAGCGATCATTCTACTAATATTATTTTTCTTCTCTTTTAGTGCGGCTTTGGAGGGAGGGTGAGTTGAATATCTTTTCCTATATAATTTTCCTTGGATTATAATATACACACAAACAAATTAACCACAACAATTATCCAAAAGGCTTGTGAGCGTGTCTGGAGCTCTAATTTTGAATCACTCGCTTCAATATTACGAGTGTTAATCACTCGAAAATCCATTGACAATCAACAAAAATCATGCGAAATATTGACTCAAGTGCTAACAAAATTGAGTTCTCTTTTTAAAATCATTTTTAATAATCATAATAATTTTTAAAATAAAAAAATGTGTGGATTTTACCCCGTTTGTGATTTAAAAATGAAACATTTATCAACGAAATCACACGCCATATTTAGGCGCTTAAATAAAAGGGCCCCTGGAATAGCCGAGTAGTCAATTAAACTCATCGTTCTGTCTCTGTCATCATCAAGAAGATAGAACGAGATCATAGATAGACACAGAATCACAGAAAGAACTATGATTCGATCTAGAAGTAGGCTAATACTGACTTGCGCAAGCGAGCCTAATGAGAATATTTTACTTTAACACGTTCCGGGACACTACTCCAGACACAATAGATGTTTTATTGTTTTCACGCCTGTAGGCGTTCAGTGTCCCGGAACGAGTTAACTAAGATACTACTTTTTGAAGTCGGTTAAAAATGCAGTTTGTCACGATAATAGACCAAACAAAAATGATCGTTATTTCACGTATTAATAAGGTTAATTTTGTTTGTTTCAGTGATCCCGCGTCGGTGTTGGGTGGAGTGAGACTCCCGCCCGATACGGAGATCATCAAATACACTTCCTCCCTAGCTGGCCCCAAGGTAAATAGGAATTAAAGTACATAGTAATAGTCCCCCTAGCCGATTTCGACTACGGTGGCCAGTCACAACGACTAACCGACTGCGCGCGACATATAATAGTGCACAAGTGTGTGCGCAAACACAGGTGCACTCTCTATTCCTCTCACTCTCATAGTAATAATCATTTATTATAATACTTTTAATGTTGTTATTGTATGTATGTTAGTCTTTAAGGTATTTATTGTATGGACCTTAGTTGCCTGAAATAAATGATTAAATAAATAAATAAATACCCCGATGGGACAGCAATCTGACACGACCGGAGAGAGATCAGGCGCAGGACCAACGGCTTAACGTGCTTTTCGAGCCACGGGGGTGAAACACCGCCAATTTCCAAACTCCGTGCTACCCTGAGAATTTCTGAACAGAAAAACACAGGTACATATTTTTGGCCCGACCCGGTTATCGAACCCTGGACCTCTGTCCGGCGCAGCCGTTGCTTTAAAATGCGACCCTCTCACCACTGCGCCACCGAGGCATAAGATAAATAGATTTAAGACAAACTAAACTGATATGGCTAGTCACTTTTTTCCAAAAATATCTGATTGAAAACTTACATTACGCATCTTCACTATATCTCCTACATCATCATTATCCGCCAAAGGACGTCCACTGCTGAACCTTTGTTCCTGGCCTCTGTGTCGATCACAAGCGGTCTGTATTCAGTTTGATCCTGCGATCTTTACAAGGTCGTCTTTCCACCTTTTCGGTGGACGTCCTACGCTGCAGCGTCCTTGCGGTTTTCCACAGCGACCGGTTGCAAGCGGTCTGCATCATAATAACTATAACTTAATAATATTTGAGAGTTGAGTTGGAAAGAGTGCACAAACGGCTACAGATAATAGTATTAGTTAAATAGTGATGTGACTAAAGCTAAATCATTTTGTTTATTTTTATCTAAGGTCCCGCCCGGCTCCACGAATAGAGGGCGCAAGAAGACAATATCCTTGGACCCACCACAAGTGTCAGTGCATCCATCTTCAGGTGACAGAAGTACCCCTGTACCCAGCAAGAGGCAGAAAGTGGTAAGAACTTATACAGGGTGACCTTTCTAAACTCATGCATATGGTTTGATGAATATTTGACACTGATAGAGGTTTTTTTTTATTCTAACAAGAAATAAATTAGAAATCAAAACATGCATTTGAACAACCAACTATGGGACCAATGGTGAAATCGAGAAAAAAACAGCTATTCCAAACAAAAATTATGGCGCGTGACCAAATTGTAACACCAATTTTGTTTTCTCGATGTAACTATTGGCCCCATACTAAATGCTGTTCATATACAGCGTGTGACCTGTAATGGGAGAAATTTGCATATTGTAGATATCAATCATCCCTGATAGATGCCTTATCGGCTCAATTTAACAAAATAAGGTTAACGCAAAAGTCATAACCTACGTAAAGTCCTTTTTCTTTACTAGTCGAATATTGTAAACAATCTTGACATTTATTTTTTTATTGTTTTAAAGACTTTATTGCACAAATCATGGTGTACAAAGGTGGTCTTAATGCTAAAAGCATTCTCTGCCGTCAAACCTTTATTCTTTTTTTTTTGCGAATATGTATATTCCTTTTAAAACAAGATCAACACAAAACTTACAACATCCATAATCATCTATGGATATGCATCCAGAGCATCCATACCATCTTTCAACGCTGAGATCTTTTTAAATTAAATAGTGTAACACACCTACAATTATGTAAACTAATACATTAGTTTTGCTACCAGACAATAGATGGCGCTTTTCATTATTAGCTCGCGGTGACTAAGTTTTTGTAGAATAGCATAAGTGATCAAGCATTCGTTTCGCCCGTTGTCAACAGATGGCGCTGGCCATAATTAGCTCGCGCTGAATATGTTTTTGTATCGTAGCATAAGTACTCTACTGACTTTATGCGTAATTGAGAAGTACTCCAACCATGTAATCCAATCCATTCCTTGGGTTTCTAGAAGAGCACCTTATTGGTTTTTACCATCTTGGGCGTCTAGTCTCTCCAATACTGTAGTGGATACTTTGGGTTCCTAGAAGAGCACCTTATTGGTTTTTTACCATCTTGGGCGTCTAGTAATCCCATATTTTTTGAGTCTGTAAGGCACTGAGCTCGAACCTGTTCGCTGCTCGGTCCGCACCCTATTTTTGTACCTCAAACCTGTGGAATAAACTCCTATCTTCGCACTTCGGACTTTTACTGACGGTGACGTCACGTCGTGCCCTTCCGCCCGTACTTCGAGCAACAGCGACTACAAATATGGCGCCAAACTCGCGGCCTTGAGGATCTGGAAGCTCAACCAACACCAGGATAGTGACCTGCTCTTCAAGCCAAAAGAAACCACACCACCTTAATGTAGATGAAGAACGGACGACGAAGAAAGTTCGAGGATGGCTTTATGTTGGCGTTGCGGCGATGTAACACAACGATGCAACAGTCAGACATCTATCTTTCGTCTAGGGGGAGTGATAGATCAGCTATGACATATCTTGACATTCACTGCTATAACGCAATGTGACCTAGACTTCAAAGGCATAAGATATTCAACATGACGATTCAAGATAACATTCATTGTGTGTGACCAATCATCGTGATGCAGAATCGGACTAGGGGGAGAAATAGATAGACACTGACGAGATCAAGATAACATTTGCCATGCGTGACCAATCATCGTGATGCAGATTTGGACTAGGGGGAGGAGGAAGAAAGTTAGACAATGAAGTCTGACTTGAGAACCCACCCACGCTCGTTTTGTCCTGTCTTCCTCGTCGGGACGACTATCGGAGACAGAGGGGGAGTCTGTAACACACCTACAATTATGTAAACTAATACATTAGTTTTGCTACCAGACAATAGATGGCGCTTTTCATTATTAGCTCGCGGTGACTAAGTTTTTGTAGAATAGCATAAGTGATCAAGCATTCGTTTCGCCCGTTGTCAACAGATGGCGCTGGCCATAATTAGCTCGCGCTGAATATGTTTTTGTATCGTAGCATAAGTACTCTACTGACTTTATGCGTAATTGAGAAGTACTCCAACCATGTAATCCAATCCATTCCTTGGGTTTCTAGAAGAGCACCTTATTGGTTTTTACCATCTTGGGCGTCTAGTCTCTCCAATACTATAGTGGATACTTTGGGTTCCTAGAAGAGCACCTTATTGGTTTTTACCATCTTGGGCGTCTAGTAATCCCATATTTTTTGAGTCTGTAAGGCACTGAGCTCGAACCTTTTCGCTGCTCGGTCCGCACCCTATTTTTGTACCTCAAAACTGTGGAATAAACTCCTATCTTCGCACTTCGGACTTTTACTGACGGTGACGTCACGTCGTGCCCTTCCGCCCGTACTTCGAGCAAAATCGACTACAATAGTAAATAAATTTAATCTGCTGATATTATTTTTTAATATGAGATTTAAAACTTTCGCGTTGCTTGTTTACATCATTCGACAAGCGCAGAGAAGCGGACTTTAACTTGATACCTTTTTACAGGACGACTACGGCAACTCCCGGTCGTCGGTCGAAGTGATCCGGTTGCCAAACAAGCCGGATAGAGGGCAGAACTCGCTGAGCGGCACCCCGCCGCCCAATCTGTCTGATTATGCAGGTAAATGCACTATTCAGGAGCGATGGAGAGGGCTATGCTCGGTGTTTCTGTACGTGAGACGTTAAAGAAAAAAACGAAATCACACGCCATCGTTAGTTAAAGACATGTTCATCTATAAAAACTCCGCAAGTAACGAATACGGATCTTATTGCTACGGCATAAGAGCGAACAAGCTTGCAATGTCTTTTGCGAGCGCGACTTGCTATAAATCTGTGCCCGAACGCAGTGATTGTTTTGTTTGTGAATTACCCGCTTTGTTGATGCATATTTTTGTTGTTACTTAAGTTATTGTATTTGTTGTTAACTTGATAGCATATTTATTGTTACTTAAGTTATTTTGTTTGTTGTTAACTTGATACGTTATCATAAGCTTTATGTTCTCATATTAAGTGAATTATGTAAATTCTTATGAGAATAAATATCTTTAAACATAAATAATAAAGGTAACGGAAATAGCCCGGCGAATCAATAAGCTCAAGTGGTATTGGTATACCGCAAAGTTCTACAGACCCTTCGACCAAAGGCGCAGCGTAGGACGTCCACATGAAATTCAATATCTATTTCAAACCGTACGTAGATCCAATATAAAGGTCAGCAGTCCATGAGCTGTCTATATTTGTATGTGCCTTCTGAATATTCGCTGTGTGCGGAGGTGGTTGGGGAACCCGAATCGATAACAGCGCTCGCAGTGACCAAAAAATTCAACGTTGGGACGTCTGTCACCATTTCTCTAGCAATTTTAGTACAAAATTAACGTAACCGTGCATTACATTTTATCGATAAGTAAAAATCTACACTACAATACAATATTTCATTGAAATAACTTTGTTTTAATTGGTTTTCGTAATGACAGCCAGCCATATGTCATTTAACGTCCTCCAATAGTTTGTGGCTCTTTCTTCGCGCACCGTTCCAATACTTTCCGACTGTATCTTTCTTGTTTAATAAATCTTTTCTCTCTTTTATCTTTTAACTAGCTTTTGCCAGCGACTTCGTCCGCGTGGAATAGTGACTTCTTTCTCCCGTTTTTTACACATTTACCACTATATCTTTGCTCCTATTGGTCATAGCGTGATGTAATATAGCCTATAGCCTTCCTCGATAACTGGACTATCCAACACAAAAAGAATTATTCAATTCGAACCAGTAGTTTCGGAGATTAGCGCGTTCAAACAAACAAACAAACAAACAAACAAACAAACTCTTCAGCTTTATAATATTATATATCTTTTAATTGTGTTAAACAGCGCCATCCAATAAACTGTCTATGAACTATTTAACTTATTATTGAATGGCTTGATTATCATCAGTTTAGCATGGTGCTTAAAGTTACTAATAAGTTTACGATAATGTAAAAAGATGTCGCTGGTATTTATGCATTGATTCGAATCTTAACTCGTAGCAAATACACCGTGCTTTTTTAACCGTTTTACACCCGAAGCCCAAGTAATGTAACCATCTTAATAAACCTCTAGGACATGTTATTTTTTTTATTACACTCCACATAATTTTGGTGTAAAAAATATCTAATAGTAATGTTACGTAATGTATCATCCTGTTCGTAATGTTTACGTTTTCAACAATGCATTCCTTGACCTTGCCGCCTCCACGCGTTCCGCACCGTTAGCCAATCTAAGACAGTCCACGTGGATCTCTAACCAATCATGCGCTAGCGCAATCCTTTGTGACGCCCACCGCCTTGCCCCTTTCTATTCGTGCGTAAAACTAGGTCAGTAGTGCTAGACAGCCGAGTGAATGACCCGCGCGTAGTGCTCGTTACAGGATGTTTCGTACTAAATTGTGCTGATATCTTCTTTAATGTCTTAGTCTTTGAAATCTTAATAATAACCAAGTTTTATTTAACGAATGACATGTAGTCATTGGATACTTTAAGTGGCCTTCGGCTGTAAGAAGGTTAAAAAAGCACGGTGTATATGTAGTTGTCAATAGTGTTTATCACTTGTATAAAGGCATAAGCTTGCACTTGTAATTACATTTTTTGATCTGGGATTCAACGAATAAACACGGAATATCAGCAAACTAGAATATACCATTTTTCATTTCTCTGGGCCCAATAAAATACAAATTGTTATGTGTTTTACAGGTATCTCTCGCGAGCTACTGCAAACCATCGCTAGTCAAAGTGGAGTGAGCCTGGCTGCGTTGGAGCGGCAACTAGCTGGCTCTGCTAACGCCACAGGTAACATAATATGTGTTACCTTTGGTATGTAGTGGTCCCCCTAGCCGATTTATTTATTTAAGAAAGAAAGAAAAAAGAAAGAAAACACATTTATTCGACTGAGAAAAATAAATAAACATTTAAAACATGCATTTAAACTTTATTGCACTGTGAATTGTACAATTGGCGGATTTTCGACTAAGGTGGCCAGTCACAACGACTAACCGACTGCGCGGGACATATTACAGTGCACAAGTGTGTGCGCAAACACAGGTGCACTCTCTATTCCTTTCACTCTCATAGCCCGATGGGACAGCAATCTGACACGACCGGAGAGAGATCAGGCGCAGGACCAACGGCTTTACGTGCTTTCCGAGGCACTTGGGTGAAACACCGCCAACTTCCAAACTCCGGGCTTCCCTGAGAATTTCTGAACAGAAAATCTCAGGTACATATTTTTGGCCCGACCCGGGAATCGAACCCGGGTCCTCTGGCGCAGCCGTCGCTTTCAAATGCGACCCTCTAACCGCTGCGCCACCGAGGCAGTTAAACTTAATATGTACCATGCAAACAAAAACATTTCATTTTCAAAGTTCAAATTCAAGTTGGTGTTCAAATTCAAGGTGTCTTTATCGCTAAATAACTATAGGTAGTAAGGTAGACCGCATCATTGAGACCTCGCCTCCCCGCGCGCCCCACCGCCCCGCAAGCGATGACACAATGAAGTGGTTTGTCTATAGTTTCCACAACCAATTGTCGGCGTACTTGTTTGGTTGGCCTAAAATATCGTATATTTTCTTTAACTATTGGGTTCGCTGAATTGTTGGTGATTGCAGGAAACTACCCTATTGAGTGTTATGTTCTATAGTTTCATAATATATTTGTTAAGCTCGTTAAGCTATTGGTCCTGCGCACAGTGTTTTTTTGACCCTCATTTTGGGACAGCCCAACTTTATTACATGATCGCATAGAGAAATATATTACTAACGTAAGACTTCAACTCCCACTGGCCTCGCTATCATAGTTTTCGAGAAAATGCGATCTGAATATAAATACCGGTAAATTAGGATTTTTTTAATTAAATTCATATTTCTTTTTATATGAATGTTTAATAAATTTCTACATAGCAGCCATAAAGGCCTGCTATAGAGTAAATTTATAAACCATGCACGGGGAAGCTACGACGTCACCATCGCATAAAAATCGCAAATATTACAAAATGAATTTTATTTTTTTGTGACAAAAGTATTTAGTATTAGCAATTTTTTTTTACTCGAAAACATAGCTACCTATATGAACTACTTCCACAAAAAAAATTGATTGCTAAAGTCATGGAATTTTCGACATATGAATTTTTAAAAAAGTACCGGTTTGGTTACCGGTATTTGGTTAAAGTTCTAAATGGTACTTTTTAGCAATAGTAAGAACAATTCTTTGTGGCAGCATTGCATTTTGCAAAAACTACGGCTTAATTTTTTAAATAGTTTTTTATTTATTTCTCTTCTATTTAATTAAAAAAAAAAAACAATTGTTGTTCGTTAGTCTCGCAAAAGCTCTCAAACGGCTGGATCGTTTTGTATAAAGAACTTTAGTATGTATGCATCACATAATAATATGACACCTGATGGCATATCTATCTAATAATGATGTTTTTGATCAGCGCATTATCATCATATTGCGCATATAAAAAAAACAATAATTAAAAATATTTACCCTGTTTTTGTGCGCGTACTAAGGAATGTGATGAAATTCCAGGAAGACAGGTACAAAAACCGGCCCCCCTTGAATGTCATATTTTTTCTTTTTATATCTGAATCTGAAAGCGGTTAACAAAACACACATACCTACCAAGTTTCAGCTGAGTGATAATAATAGTTTCAGTATAAAGTAGCTGTGACATACGGACGGACAGACAGATATAGACAGATAGACTCACGGCACCCTATGCACGGCTACGTCTCAGTGCCGCAAAGGCTAAAAAGTCTTCGCAGTTTTATTAAGTGTGTCACCCTACTTTTTACCGAACCCGCACAGGCAAGACGTGATCTTTGGAGCGAAAAAGCTTCTCTGCCTACTCCCTTTGTCCCACTTGCCGAGAATCTCCCTCCTAGACATAATCTACCATGGCCGATCTTGGTTGGTCGAAGTAAGGAGAACATGGCCAGGTGGGGATTTTCGGCAAGCTCCAATGTGGACTGTATTTGCGGTGCAGTGCAAACTATGGTACACTTAATATCGTGCCCGGCCTGCCCCAACACCTGCACGCCAACGGATTAAATGAACTGCAGTCGATTCGCAATACAAGTGGCTGAATTTTGGGCTGCTACGATATAATTTCTCGTGTTCCATCGACACGCTAAGAAGAAGAAAGACTTGACGAAACTATAAGGGTTCCGTTTTTTGCCATTCGACTATAGAACCCTAAAAACAGAGAATGACGTCATGAGCAAACAAATAAGTTTCCACATAAACCTGTACGATTTTGTCAAAACAGGTTTTTATGATACGAAGATTTGTTAAAAACTGACGTATTTTTCATCACTGAGCATCAGTGTGCACATGTACATGTGGTGTCAACAATAACATAAAAATAATAACAAAAATCTCTAGTTATTTCAAAGAAATAACAATGTAGTATTCAAGAATGCTTACATAAATGTAACGCGTCTTATCGACACCACGTACCTAGTTGATGATGAAAATACGACGACATGTTTTACAAATGGTCGTATCATAAAACCTGTTTTGACAAGTTCGTACAGGTTTATGCGGAAGCTTATTTGTTTGCTCATGACGTCATTCCCTGTTTTTTACCTGTCTTCCTGAAATTTCTTCACATTTCTTAGTACACGCACAAAAACAGGGTAAATATCTTTAATTATTGTTTTTTTATCTGTGCATTATGATAATGCGCTGATTAAAAACATCAATATTAGATAGATATGACCATCACAGGTGTCATATGTGATGCATACATACTAAAGTTCTTTATACAAAACGATCCAGCCGTTTGAGAGCTTTTGCGAGACTAACGAACAACAATTGTTTTTTTTTAATAAATAGAAGAGAAATAAATAAAGTACTATTTAAAAAAATAAGCTGTAGTTTTTGCAAAATGCAATGCTGCCACAAAGAATTGTTCTTACTATTGCTAAAAAGTACCATTAAGAACTTTGACCAAATACCGGTAACCAAACCGGTACTTTTTTTAAAATTCATATGTCGAAAATTCCATGACTTTAGCAATCGTTTTTTTTTTGTGGAAGTAGTTCATATAGGTAGCTATGTTTTCGAGTAAAAAAAAATTGCTAATACTAAATACTTTTGTCACAAAAAAATAAAATTCATTTTGTAATATTTGCGATTTTCATGAGATGGTGACGTCGTAGCTTCCCCGTGCATGGTTTATAAATTTACTCTATAGCAGGCCTTTATGGCTGCTATGTAGAAATTTATTAAACATTCATAGAAAAAGAAATATGAATTTAATTAAAAAAATCCTAATTTACCGGTATTTATATTCAGATCGCATTTTCTCGATAACTATGATAGCGAGGCTAGTGGGAGTTGAAGTCTTACGTTAGTGATATAGTTCTCTATGCGATTATGTAATAAAGTTGGGCTGTCCCAAAATGAGGGTCAAAAAAACACTGTGCTGCGCCTGATCCCTCATCGGTCATGTCGGAGCCGTCTCACAGAATTAATGAGAGAGAAGGAACAGAGAGTGCCCTTGTGTATTGCGCACACACCTGGGCACTATATACATTGTACTATATCTCATGCGTACCTGTCATAAATCTGCTGAGATTTGCCGAAAATCGGATCTATTGAACGGTAATCAAATGCAAAGAGGATTTTGTTAATCAGCCATCACAGCGAACAGTTATAAAACACCCATGAAATTGAGGATTAAAAAAACATTTTTTTATTAATATAATTATGTATGTTTACAGATTCCGGTCTGAACCTAAGCACAAAGTCGTCTGCTTCTGAAGAGGCGCCCTTAGACCTGGGGCTCAAACAGTCCTCAATGGATGAAGACGCACCACTCAACTTATCTCTCAAGCCTACACCGCGTAAGTATTTAAGAACATCTTTCGCGATACATTGCCGCAATTTTATGTCAAATTCTTTCACACATGATACAATTCCAATTCCAAGTTCGTATACGAAAAAAGTTCACCGATCGAATTTTCTTTCTCAAAAAAAATTTTCTGATTTCTTATGGTCAAGATTTATATGCGTTTCGATTTGTTTCGTAAGGTAGTTTTTTTATGTGTAGATATACCACTTGATTTTTTCTGTAAAACGGTCAAACTCGAAATCGAATTACCACACGGAAAAAGTTCGATTACGTGAGAATCGCCACCCATGTAGTATAAACGATCTTTAGACAGTCACATAAAGCATAACATTTAAATCATTGAATCATTATATTTATCTCTTACGGCCGTTCCTTAAATGCAAACTGTAGGTTTTAGGATTCTGGGCGAAAAGAAAACTGCAGAGATTTAGTGATATAACGGAACGTATATTCCTTAAATACTTAGTGTCTTGGAAGGCAGAATGTCTGGATCCTATCACATGGATTTATCTACTCAATATAATAAGTAACTAGCTTTTGCCCGCGACTTCGTCCGCGTGGAATAGTGACTCCTTTCTCCCGTTTTTTACGCATTTACCACTATATCTTTGCTCCTATTGGTCGTAGCGTGATGTTATATAGCCTATAGCCTTCCTCGATAACTGGACTATCCAACACAAAAAGAATTATTCAATTCGAACCAGTAGTTTCGGAGATTAGCGCGTTCAAACAAACAAACAAACAAACTCTTCAGCTTTATAATATTATTATATAGTATAGATAAGTATAGATGGGAGGAAATCTGCCTGTAGCTTAATTAGAATACAGTGAACACACACGATGCAAACAGGAGATGATAGACAACGTAAAGATGGCGGGATCACCCAAGTGACGAGACGAGTGTTGCCAGCCTGTATTTCCGTGTTGTAATGATACCAGTATTTTCATAATAAAGCACTACCAAATAATAATTGGTTTTTGCTTAATTTCAACACAAACTATAGTCAAAGGTAGATAGCTATCCTCGAATGGAGATAGAATTTCCTCGATCGAACATAGGATTTCCTACAGCGAGAAGTTTTATAGGAACAAAACATCTAAAGGTAGATAACTATTTCTATCTCTAGTAGGGCAAATTATACTAATATTATAAAGCTGAAGAGTTTGTTTGTTTGTTTGTTTGAACGCGCTAATCTCCGAAACTACTGGTTCGAATTGAATAATTCTTTTTGTGTTGGATAGTCCAGTTATCGAGGAAGGCTATAGGCTATATAACATCACGCTACGACCAACAGGAGCAAAGATATAGTAGTGGTATATAAAGCTGAAGAGTTTGTTTGTTTGTTTGTTTGAACGCGCTAATCTCCGAAACTACTGGTTCGAATTGAATAATTCTTTTTGTGTTGGATAGTCCAGTTATCGAGGAAGGCTATAGGCTATATAACATCACGCTACGACCAACAGGAGCAAAGATATAGTGGTATATAAAGCTGAAGAGTTTGTTTGTTTGTTTGTTTGAACGCGCTAATCTCCGAAACTACTGGTTCGAATTGAATAATTCTTTTTGTGTTTGATAGTCCAGTTATCGAGGAAGGCTATAGGCTATTATAACATCACGCTACGACCAATAGGAGCAAAGATATAGTGGTAAATGTGTAAAAAACGGGAGAAAGAAGTCACTATTCCACGCGGACGAAGTCGCGGGCAAAAGCTAGTCCACAGATATAATGGATATAGGGAACGTTACTCTTTTACGTCTAATCTATCTTCTATCTATCTACAGCAAGCACACAAGCGTCCGACGCGCTATCGCGGCTGACATCGCTTAGCAGCTCATTAAACGCCTCTGCTGGGAACGATAGGATATGTAAGTATTTATCTCTTACTCTTTCACTAATTGTTAGAGCGAGTACGAGAGTTGGATTATTAATTTATTAAAGATGTAATCTCATTGATGTACATTCCCTGGTACTGACCTTCCGTAAATGTTTGGTGGTTGGGTCATTATTAGGTCTTTTGAGTTCAATCCTGTTGTAGACACAATACTCGTACATAATAGTTCCTCTAGCCGATTTCGACTACGGTGGCCAGTCACAACAACTAACCGACTGCGCGAGATATATTATATTGCACAAGTGTGTGCGTAAACACAGGAGTCTAGGTGGGATGGGCTTCTTTATTGGGAACTATAAGATAAAAGTGAAGGTTAAAATTATAATGGTTTTTCTATCTCTCCTGTTCGGAAAATATAACTATCCTGTGTAGATAGCCGGGTGGAAAATAGCTTTTCCATCCCTAGGGTGGAAAGTAATTTAGTTTTAATCGGCATGGCATAGAGTTAAGGCATGCAGTCAAGCTTGGGTCAAAGATAATTGAGTCACATCATGTTTTTAAAATAATAAAAAAATTGCAAAGCTATACATTGAAAAACATGTGTTATAAGATCGTTGATATAAAAATATACAAGTTGGCTAATTTTAGTTCAATCAACAATTAAAATATTCGGCTTCCCGCCAAAATATCAGAATGAAACTTTTCAGTATGTTTAACTCAGGTGAAAGCACCCATTTCACTCTCGAATGATTGGCGCTCTCACTTCGATCGAGCCCCAGAAACATCTCGAGTGAAATGGGTCGCTTTCTCCCCTTGTATAACAATCTACTATTGTATTCGTCAACAGCTCGACGAAAGCCAGGCGCGAAACCTAGGCGCGTGGTTCCAGAACTAAACTCGCAAGTTGCCGACTCGCCTCGACCGAAGTCTAGTGGCAGTGAGGATAGTGAGTGTAAGTAGAGAAACATTCATTTTTAACCCTCGACACAAATTGATAGAATTTCGGTACTTTGCGGAAATCCATTATTATGTAGTGAAGTTAGCCTGTAAGCATCCCACTGCTGGGCAAAGGCCTTACCTCAAATGTGACGTAGTATGATATGAGCCATACTCCACCACGCGGGGCTCAGTGCGGATTGGCGCTGGGGTGTTTGCAAGGCAAGCGACCGACCTTGCTGTCAGATTTTATTAAGCCGCCCATAGGGCCTCTGACTAGCCTAGCCGGGTCCAACGGCTTAACGTGCCTTCCGAAGCACGGAGATGCTCGTGATGTACGTCACTTATATGGTCGGAATGGTCACCCATCCAAACACCGACCGCGCCGTAAGTTGCTCAACTTCGGCATTACTACCACAGCGCTGCCACCACTGCGCTACCAGCACATTATTAAGTAGAATTTTATAAAATGATTTTGCTTTTAATTTCCGCTAAACGACGACGGCGCAGGCAATTAACAACACAAACCGTCACCGCGTTGTTAATTGCCTGCGTCGGTGTCGCTTAGCGGAAATTTAAGGCAAAATAATTTTATTACATTCTACCTCGAAACAAAAAGTGATGTTATAAGTTTAACGTGTCTGTCTGTGAACCGATTTTCGTTTAGTTTTTTTTTGTGTCTTGGCCATGTTTCGTGAAAATCTTTTCATCGGTTTGAATATCATTAGCTCTTTTCTAGTTTTAGACACATTAAATTTAAGATAGATTTTTTAAACTAAAAAAACATACTAAAATACAATTTATCAGGTCATGTATAATCAATGACTTCAGTTTTCTTTTGACTTGAATACAATCCGCATATCACACAAACCAAGCTTGAAAGATGGATTGATTTCTTAATTTACGCTTCCATACAATCGTTTTATTTTTCCAAAAAAAAAAAAGATGTTGACCTTTGATTAATTAATCTCTATTCTAGCGGTGTCAGCATGGCCCTCGCGTGAAGGTCGTCCTCGCAACCTCGGCAGGGGCGTCAGCAAGCCAAAGAAGAATACCGTGGCCTCGCTCCTGGCTCAAAGCAGGGCCTTAGGTCTGAGGCCGGCCCTGGCGCAGCAACTACTGGGAGAGACTGATCTGGTAAGTCGTCTATGCTATTATTAGATTAACTATTATCTTATATTAGTATAATGTTTGATCACAATTATCTACTCGTATAAAGAAACATTGGGGCCTCGCTCCTGGCTCAAAGCAGGGCCATAGGCCTAAAGCCGGCCCTGGCACAGCATCTACTCGGGGAGACTGCCTTGGTAAATCATCAATGCTATTATGCAACACTACGCCGGCAAAATAGTGTCATTTATTTTAATATTTTTAATGTTGTTATTGTATGTATGTTAGTCTTTAAGGTATTTATTGTATGGGCCCAAGTTGCCTGAAATAAATGATTAAATTAAATTAAATTATAAGATTTACTTTTGTCTTAAAATACTGTGGCATCACTTTTATCTACAAAAAATATTAGGGCCTTGCTTCGGCTCAGAGCAGGGCCTTAGGTCTAAGACCTGCACTGGCACAATAGCTATTGTTTTTTTTTTATTTGAGACCAAGCAGATATATGTATAACCACGATCGGTAGGTTGGTGCATATCTGCCTAGAAGCCACCTATTCTTTATTCAAATAAACTTTTAATTTATACAAGGAATACAGTGTCCTAGCCTGATTTAGGCGCTTGTAACTTTGTAAGTTAACGTCACTTACAAAGTAAGCCTCTACGCCTCTTTATAATTTTAAACTTTTTTAAATTTGCAAAGCAAGACAAAAAAAGGCCTGAGGCCAGTTGGTTAATTGGGTTATCTCTTAAATATAAAAATGCTTAAAAACATGATGTTTTAAATAACTTATTTGTTCACAGGAAAAACTAAAAGCGTTGCTAGGCGAGACAGCGAGCACGGATTCTGAATGCCCTTCGGACAGCTGTCCGTCAGATTCCGATGCTAGTGACACCAGCCGACGATCCAACGATGCTCAGCTTCGTCTACCGCTCACTAGAGGTATATAATTTATTTAATTACATCTTAGAATCATCATCATTCATCATTAGCAGCCAAAGTACGTCCACTGCTGAACATAGGCCTTCCCCACGGTTTTCCACATCGACCGATCACAAGCGGTCTGTATCCAGTGTGATCCTGCGATCTTTACAAGGTCGTCTGTCCATCTTGTCGGTGGACGTCCTACGCTGCGCCTTTGGTTGAAGGGTCTCCAATCTAGAAATTCTGCCCCAACGGCCATCAGTTCTCCGCGCTATGTCCCCTGCCCACTGCCACTTGACCTTACTGATTCTCAGGGCTATGTCCGTTATCTTAGTTCTTCTACGTATCTCCTCATTTCTGAATCGATCTCGTAGAGAAATAACGAGCATTGCCCTCTCCACATTTTTCAATGTAAAGCCATATATTTTTTATTTTTGCTGCTATTACAGGCCACATGCTGCATATTTCTCCAAAGTCGTTACATCAAATAGAGTGGAATAGACATTCCTTTTTTTTTCAAGATTTACCTGATCTTGTTTTCACACAATAAACATAATACCACTACCTGCTACCATTGTCAACAGGTTGGAAACGAGTGACGGTTATCAAGGGCCTCTCTCGCAACTGCAGTATCAAGGGCGACGTCAGCTACACCCCGCCCGAGCCACACGCCGCCACTGCCATTAGGAGCATGCACGAACTACATGCGGTGAGTGCATTGAACTACTATTAATATAATAATAATAGTCCCCCTAGCCGAGTTTCGACTACGGTGGCCAGTCACAACGACTAAGCGACTGTGCGGGACATATTATAGTGCACAAGTGTGTGCGCAAACACAGGTGCATTATCTATTCCTTTCACTCTCATAGCCCGATGGGACAGCAATCTGACGCGACCGGAGAGAGATCAGGCGCAGGACCAACGGCGCAACGCACCGAGGCACGGGGATGAAACACCGCCAACTTCCAAACTCCGGGCTACCCTGAGTTTTTCTGAACATATTTTTTACCCGACCCGGGGATCGAACCCGAGACCTCTGGCGCATCCGTCGCTTTAAAATGTGACCCTCTAACCGCTGCGCCACCGAGGCAGGCAGTCAGAAGAACTACTAACTAGCGTATGAAACTGACACCTCGAACAAATTTCTTGCGCCATGATTTGCCACTTGGCATCAACGCATACAAACGGTCTCAAATTCGACATTCAAATTTTAAGGAATATGACATTTTTTTGTTTAAAACATGCACAGTTGTAATTATTAAACGGCTGGTAACGAATTTTAATCATTAGTTGACTATCGATCACGAAACCGGTTCTTACTGGTTCTTGTGGCTGCATGGAGATTTTTTTGTCGTAAATTCTACACTATATGCCTTTTTGACTCGAGTAGTCTTGTTTTGCATGTATTTTGATATATATTTTTTTACGGTCGAATAGAAGTATTTTCTTTCTTTCTTTCATTAAAAAGTTTAGTAACTTCGGTCTCATCACAACTCGTTACAAATGCAATCTTTGAAGAGCTAGACTATAAAATATCAACCTTTTTCTTCCAGTTCTTAGAAGCAAACCCCAATCCATCTCTCTCGGCGGACAACTTTAGTTTCAGCGCACGGACAGTGCTCGGTGACTATGTGCAGCCGGCGTCAGAACTGTCAGAGCCACTACTTTTCAACGAGCAAGAAATTACCAAAAGGTTCGTTCTAACTTATAAAGAATTTGCTATCATTCGTGCAATTATTATTATTTCACTTTGAACAGCGTAACAGGCGAAATTTTTAAGCGCTCGCTTTATTTTATTTTTTAACTAAATACATTCAATTTGGCACACATCGACAAACGAAATTAGATCTTAACATTAATTTTGACGGGACTAATATTGAACAAGTAATTAATACGAAATTTTTAGGTGTAGTTTTGGACGAAAATTGTAATTGGAAAAAGCATGTAGAATATACTAGCTTTTGCCCGCGACTTTGTCCGCGTGGAATAGTGACTTCTTTCTCCCGTTTTTTACACATTTACCACTATATCTTTGCTCCTATTGGTCGTAGCGTGATGTTATATAGCCTATAGCCTTCCTCGATAACTGGACTATCCAACACAAAAAGAATTATTCAATTCGAACCAGTAGTTTCGGAGATTAGCGCGTTCAAACAAACAAACAAACAAACAAACAAACAAACAAACAAACAAACTCTTCAGCTTTATAATATTAAGTATAGATACGCGACAGGCTAAATCGTTATGTATTTGTCCTGAATAGACTAAGTCACGTATCGGCAATTGAAACATCCCTAGCAGCGTATCATGGCTATGTAGCGTCACTCCTTAGGTATGGACTTATGATTTGGGGAAATTCAACCGACTCTCCTCTTTTATTTAGAACACAAAAAAAATGTGTTAGAGCCATATGTGGTAAAACACCCCGTCACTCTTGCAAGCCACTGTTTCAAAAGCTTAAAATTTTGCCACTTCCTTGCATGTACATATTGGAAATTGCCTGTTTTGTTAAAAACAATACTGATCTTTTTAAGAAACGACACCAAACACAGCATCGGTACCTAAGGCATGCAAACAAACTTATTTACAAAAATACACCACGATTGGTTTTTTACAAGAAACAGTGTAATGCAATGTGTGTTAAGATTTTTAATGCAATTCCGGTTGAAATTAAATTACTTCCAAAGAATTTATTTAAGCACAGACTCAGAAAATGGCTTCAAGAAAAGAATTTCTATAAAATCAGTGACATTTTTGCGTAATTAATTTTTATTTATTTATTTCTAGTAATTTAATTTATTCTTGACATTATTTAATTTGAATTATTTTTATACGTTTTTGACTTTTTATTTAAATTCGGAAATGATAATTTAATGATTTAAATGTGACTTTAATTGAACCTATAATTATGATATTTTTAATGTTACAATTATATAAACCATTTGCATGCCATAGTTTTTGGTAAAATGTGAGGACTTATTTTTGTACCTGTACCTACCACCTATTGCAACCATGTTTTGAGCAAATAAATATTTCATTTCATTTCATTTCATTTCATTTCATTTCGCTTCGCTTGTTCGGGCATCTGTATATACAATGTTGTCACATTCTATAGAATCATGAACCAAAATAGCAGCTGGTCGCTTTGATTATACGCGTTTAATTGTTTTAATTTTATCTTAAAAGATAGTAAAAAGAGAAAAAGTAATTAGAATTCCACATTGGAAAGCTCAATGAACTCAAATGTGCAATCAATAAATGATTGATAGATAGATTGATTAATTTCACTTAGTAGAAGACAAATGCCTTTTTTAAAGCTTTTAAGTCAGTTTTTTGAAGGCGGTTAATTTTTTTTAACATATTTTGTTAAGCTACAGTTTGAAAATGAAAACTTAAATCTCGCTTCGCTCCCGTATCACATTGCAAAACCGAGCGGGGTCCGCATCGCTGCCACATTACCATATCGATTTGACACAATAATGTGACAGATGATCTTGTAAAGATCGCAGGATGACGCTGGATGCAAATCGCTTGCAACTTGGTCACTGCGGAAAACCTTGGGGAAGGCTTATGCTCAGCAGTGGACGTCCTTTGGCTGATAATGATGATGAACAAAATAAAATAAAATTTTCAAAGTTAGAGTGAACAGGCTTTTTCTGGGTGAGCTTGCTCCGTCGTCGTCTCTGTCTATGCCACTGGTCTAGTCTGGAGACAAGAGCGAACCCATTTCAAATAAAAAGAGAACAATGTCGAACTTAGAAACGAATCTTTTAAATCTAATTTGAAATTACCAACTGTCATCCTTAGGCTGGAAGAAGCTAGAGCTTTAGCGGCGCTGACGGGCCCGAGGCCAACGCCGCCGCCGGTGGACCGCCGCATCGAGCTGGCGCGCCGGCAGCAGGCCGCCCGCGACGCCAGGAGGGACGCCAACGCGCGCTCTAGGGACCAGGTGAGTCCCACCTTGTCCTGGCACTGATTACTGGGTCCTACTGGGTTTCCCATTCTTTAAAGACCCTAGAGGGACCACCAAAAAAGCCAGTCGTATGCCACGTCAACATGCCCCTCCAGGAGGAAGACAACATTTCATAACCGAAGCGAGCTAAATTTTAGCTGGCTTTCAAGCGAGCAAAATTTTAGCTCGCTTAGCTCGCATTTTTGTCGTGTCGACTTCTCACATAGAAATTTTGTAGATAATGTCATAGTGCTTACATGGCTTGATAAATATTATCAGAGGCCATTGCTTATCGTTAATGTTTCGTTGCAGTATTATTTCTTTGTTTCTTTAATAATTGTTGTCAATAAAAGATGAGTCTGCCAAGGAAATATTTTCTGAAATCCAACTTTCCCTTCGAAGGCAAAAGTATAAAGAGATAACTAAACAAATATTTTCTCTTCGCAGGCTCGTCTAGTCAGAGAGTTAGAAAGAAATGAAAAGGCAGAAATGGCAAAGCGGGAAAAAGAAGTGCGAAGTCAACAACTGCTAGAGGTACGTGTCAGCTCTAAATGTTATGGGGTCTATATAGGGATGTATGTTCAGTAGATCATTGGGGATTTGTATGTGTTTATTATTTTTGGATTTATTCTCCCGTGTTACAGAATTTTAAGTATTTTTAATTAAATATAAAAAAAGCATGAGATTATCTAAGCATAAAAGGATTTTTTTAGTAACTGTAATGCGGGATATATTATTATTTTATGTATGTTTTAAAAATACATGTGCTTGTGTTTGTTTTATTTTTATATTTTTTTATTATCAATTTGACGCTTGGCAACATTGTGCTCACATACGTATTATTTGTAGTTTTTTTTTTCAAATAAAAGCAAAAAGAACCTTTAGGATTTTATATTTAAAATGGTAACTTTTTGCTTTTCCGTAGAGCGTTAGAATTCTTAGCTTTTTAGTTGGTAGTAGCTGTGTGTCTTATATAGTATAGTATATCTTTTATATCTATCTATGTATTACCAACTCCCTGGGTTACCTGATTCTAACAAACGAAACGGGACATTGACAATGTTGTCATAAATCCAATTGATAATAAAGATACCGAAAAAAAAAGTGATACCAAAAAAAAGAACTAACGAAAATCGTAATCCGAAACAGCATATCAACAAGAACCGAACGCAACTCACCATCGAGCCACTGCCTTCGATACCGAAAACTGGTACCGATAGCGATTGGAAGATACCAGATTTGGTTATGGGCCCCGCAACTAAGTCCAGTAAAGAGCGCATAATGCCGCCTATAAGTCTATCGCTGATACCGGTACCAGGGCCGAAAGATACCCAAAACTCCCCGATTAAAACCATAAACTTTGACCAGAACTATAAAGAGGATGAATACAACGCTTTAGACAAAATGAAAGACTTCGCTGAGAAGGTGGCCTTTGATTTGCCAAAACGGCCGAAAGACAACCAATACTTTGACTTTTCATTGATGAAAGCAAACGAAAAGCGACCTAAAGTCCCAGACAAAGAGAATAATTTAGAAAAACTAATAGAGTCCTATTCTCGGATATCTGAATTCATAAACGGCTGTGATTGGTCAAAATTGCCAGCTGACAAAAAGACTGAAGACGCGAAAGCTTTAGAAAAGAAATATTTAGACGCCAAAAACGAATTTATGACGCAAAATCTTATGTTAATGCCAAAAGACAATCAAAAGTCTGTCTTGAAAGAGGTCATCGACCTGAGCGAAGAGGACGACAATATACTAGCTGATATCATAACGAAAAAGATCAGTAAAGGCACTTTTAACATCGGGAAAGACGGAGCTTTATCAATTTCGGTCCATCCGTTCGGCAGTAAGGACACGTACGGACCGGTACGTTGGCCTATGAGATTATTACTAACATTTCGGTTTATTACTATTACTAATACACTAATATCTGTGGTGGTACATTAACTTTGGATCTAGAAAAAGGTGGCACTAAAATTGGTTCTGAATAAGTTTCTAATCTTTCGGCACTTCTGTTTAGCTTTGTTACTCTATGGTAATAATAACACGGAAAAATTGTTGTTTTCTACCTACTCTAATCTAAGTGTGACTTCTACGTTTCTTGTTTCTGAAGTTTACGCGAATACTACACATTTAATAAAACACAATTTACGGATATTTTCGCGATAATTTATTAGATTTTTCATCCCGACGTTTCGAACACTTTACAGCGCTCGTGGTCACGGGGTAAAACTAAGATGTTATTTGTTCTTTACATAGTTTTGAAAAAATATGAAACTACCATCACTCATTATTAATTTACGTTCCTATCTACGCAGAAAGAGCTAACCGTGTCTTGAGATCTTGCAGTGAGTGGTCTGGCTTGGGTCTTCAATAGAACCGGATCCCATGCTGGAGGAATTTTCCAACCATCTTCTCTGTTGAAATTTGGATTTAATAAATTATCGCGAAAATATCTGTAAATTGTGTTTTATAAAATTCTTCGTTTCTTTTCTATTCTTTCATGTCTTCAAATTAATAACATCAGCTAGGTACTAAAATACTATGATACAGGTTGTAATGAAAATTGAATGTTTTGGTTGGCTATTCTACATATTCCACTATCTTATGAAATGAATTATGCACCAGTTTATGTATGATGATTATTTTTAAGTTCCATCAAGCCGTTCAGAGAATGCCATTTTGACGGAAAATTGACAATAGGGGTGAATGTAGTTTGAAATTATTTCCATACATTCTGTTTCAAAATTTAAAATAGCATTATCTGAGCGGCTAAATTTATAAGAATATGTATTTATATTTTGCATGAAATGTTTTATATTTTTTATACTTACTTTTAAAGTACAGCCAGCACAACAGGTTACCCACTTTTGTTGCAAACTAGCCCTTATTACAACTGCATAAGATACCGCAGTGTTTACCTTGACGTGCTGTTGTCCGTACATACTTCACTGTATTTCTATTTACGGACAACAGTAGGTCAAGGTAAACACTGCGGTATCTTATGCAGTTGTAATAAGGGCTAGTTTGTATCAAATTCAAAATCAAAATTCAAATTAAAAAAAAATATTTCAATTTAGGTCATGAAATGACACTTATGAACGTCAAATATACAGTGAAAAAAAAAATGTGCACTGAAAGGACCGAATCATGTCTCGTTATCTTTTGGGCCCTACCAGCGCTTCGAGACAAAACACAGACAATTAGGCAAGTGCTGAGAAGAAACGCATCAAAAGTGGGTTACCTGATGTTAGTACACACATAATTTTTTTTTCAAATAAATAACTGAAATCAGTTTAGATAAAGACTCGATTTTTAATATGCAACAATTTTAAATTAACTATTTCCCAACAATTGAAGTAATTTCGAGATTTTTTTGTTTCATGTACGCTGTTTTGATTATTATTTGCTGTACCGCTTTCGATGTTGTTCGCTCGATTGTTGTGAAGGCTAAACGGAGAAAGCAGGAGGAGATTGAGAAGCAAAAGATTGAGGAGCAGGCCAAAAGACAACAGGTTTGTGTAGTGTCATAGATTCTTATTTTATGATGACAAGTCTTAACCATAACGAAACTTGTAAATTAAATAAAATAAACTTTTAGATATTCTGCTTGCCTAGCACAAATATGTTTTTCTCTTTCTTATTTTTACATGTCCATTTTTTTCAACCTAGCGGCTTTAAATATACATTCTTAATATTATCTAATATATAAAATTCTCGTGTCCCAGTTTTCGTTGCCATACTCCTCCGAAACGGCGTGACCGATTCTCATGAAATTTTGTGAGCATAATGAGTAGGTCTGAGAATCGGCCAACATCTATTTTTCATACCCCTTAGACGGGGCCGGGGCTGGGGTGGGACGGGGCCGGGGCGAAACGGTGGGGAGGTAGCTTAGAACTAGGAGGACATAGGATACATTTATTGAGGTAAAAAATTAAGGTTTTATTTGTTACTCCTACTGGCAGGAATGCTTAGTTTTAAAAGTATTTCTGTTTATGACATAACTGTCACTGTCTTCTTGCTATGTTGTGATGTGTGTATCTTTTAGAAAATATAATCGAAATTCATCATAGAAATCTCAGTCTTTTTATGGAGTTTTATCTCCAACGTTAACAGGTTATGGGCCATTAAACGTTTTAAAATACTGAAGAACAGGGAAAGCAAAGAATTGAATTGAATCATAACGAAATCTTTTTCGTATTCGAAAATGGAGTCTCGATCTATGAGTATGGATAAATTTGATGGAAACAATTTTAAGCAATGGAAGTTTCAGATTAAATGTGCTCTGAAAGCAAAAGGGATAGACATTACAAAATCTAAACCGGAAAAGGATTACGAAGAATGGATTAAAAATGATGGATTAGCCATGTTTATCATGACTTCTGCAATGGATTTAAAGCAAATTACTTTGATAGAAAATTGTGATACTGCGAAAGAAATTCTATCCAAGCTTGAGTCGATATATGAACAGAAATCTGAATTAAATAAAATGATATGTCATGAAAAATTTTATCAATATAAAATGTCACATAGTGACAACATGGCACAGCACATTTCAAAAATTGAAAATTTGGCTCAACAATTGAGAGACTGCGGTGAAGTTATTAGTGAAATGGCAATAATAACTAAGATTGTTGGAACCCTGCCTCAAAAATACAGATCCTTCCGCCAGGCGTGGATGTCTTTAGCCACAGAAAAACAGACTCTTGCTACTTTGACGGCGCGTTTAATAGATGAGGAAGCGAGCTTTATGTTATGCGAAGAACAAGAAACGGCCTTAGTAGTTGCCAACAAATCGGAGTTACAGTCTAAGGAATACAGTAATCAGGAAGACAATAAGAGATCTGGTCATCGTTTTGAGTGTTATAACTGTGGAAAACGTGGGCATTTTGCTAGAGAATGCAGGGCTCCAAGAAAAGGATTCAAAAAGCCTCATCATGTTGACTCTTTTCAGGCTTTTAATGTTGAAGACGAACAATATGATGATGAATATAACAATTGGATCCTAGATAGTGGCGCCTCAGCGCACATGACATTTCAAAAACAGCACATGATAGAATTTCAGGAATGTGAACAAAAATCCCTGTTTGTAGGAAACAAACAACCAGTGGAAGTGTGTGGTATTGGCAAAGTTCCGATAAAAAGATTTATCCATGGAAAGTGGATTGCTAGTATATTAGAAGATGTACTGTATGTTCCTAATTTGAGCCGAAATTTATTTTCTGAAGGTGTTGCCACACAGAAAGGTTTTGTTATTGTTAAAAAGGAGAACAATGCTATTATTTATAAAAATAATACAATAGTAATGACAGCCGGAAAAGAATCAAACAATTTATATAAACTCAAGATGAAATCTATGAAATCAGTATGTAACTTGGTTCAATATAGAGAAAATGATATTAAACTATGGCATGAGAGACTTGGGCATCTAAATATGAAAGAAATTAAGAAAATGAGTCAATCTAATACGGTTGAAGGATTGAAAATAAATAGCATTAATGAAAAAGACTTTGTTTGTGAAGGATGTGCATATGGAAAACAGTGTCGATTTCCTTTTGGAAAATCTGAGAGAGGAGAATTACAGCCTGGTGACTTAGTATACAGCGATGTTTGTGGACCTATGAGCCAACCGTCGATTCAAGGTAACAGATATTTTGTATTGTTTAAAGATGGAGCTACTAGTTACAGGCATGTATATTTTATGAAACATAAAAGTGATGTATTGGAATTATTTAAAAATTATAATGCAATTATTAAGAATAAATACTTACATTGTGTCAGGATTTTACATACAGATAATGGAGGAGAGTATGTTAATAATAATTTTAAAGAATATTTAGAACAAAATGGAATTTTACATGAATGTACAGCGCCATACACTCCTGAACAGAATGGACGTGCAGAGAGAGAAATACGAACAATAGTAGAAAGTGCTCGGTCTATGTTGTATGCTCGAGACACGCCATTGAATTTGTGGGCAGAAGCCATAAATTGTGCGGTATATTTATTGAATAGAACTTCATCATTTCAGACTCCAGGAAAGACACCATTTGAGCTGTGGACAGGAAATAAATCTCAATTGGGTCATGTTAAGATATTTGGGAGTGAAGGATATGTTCATATTCCTGATCAATTAAGAACTAAACTGGATAAAAAAAGTGAAAAGATGATACTAGTTGGATATGAAAACACAAATTACAGAATGTACAATATGAAAACAAAACAAATAAAAATATCCAGAAATGTTATATTTGATGAAAATAAAATACCGGAAATAAGAAAGAATATAGCAAAAATAGATATAGAAAATGATTATGATGATGGAAAGGAAAATATAAATTTAGAATCACAAAATGAGAATGAAAAGTGTGTGAATGGAGAAAAATCTACTGAAAAGAATGACAATTGTACAGATGAACTACCAGAAGAATCAGAAAATGTTAGAAAACACACTATGGTTTTGAGACCTCGTAATAATGGAAATATTGAAGTTAATCTGGTTGAACAATTAGTACCCAATTCGTACAAAGAAGCAATGAAAAGTTCAGAACGAAAAGAGTGGAGTGCTGCAGTACAAGAAGAGCTTGCTTCACTTGAAGAAAACCAAACTTGGACTCCGGTGATGAGAGATAATCAAAGGACACTCACAACAAAGTGGGTTTTTGCAATCAAAAGAAATGTTGAAGGTAAGGTGATTAGATATAAAGCTCGATTATGCGCACGTGGCTTCACTCAAGTCGAGGGTGTTGATTATCAAGAAATATTTGCTCCAACAACCAGGTATGATTCTATTAGAATTGTCTTGTCATTAGCAGCAAAATACAACTTAAAAATACATCAGTTTGACGTAAAAACTGCATTTCTGTATGGCTATTTAGATGAAGAAATTTATTTAGAAATACCAGAAGGTGTTATTGTTGCTGATGACAAAGTTTTAAAACTTAATAAGTCACTTTATGGTCTAAAGCAAGCGCCAAGGTGTTGGAACAAACGCTTCAATAATTTCTTGAAGCTGTATGGTTTTGTTCAGTCTCAGGCAGATAATTGTGTATATGTAGGTAATTTTAAGAATATAAGAGTCATTTTAATTATTTATGTTGATGATGCACTTTTGTTATCGCCTGACCAGTCTATCATTGAGGATATTATGGACTATCTTAAAAGAGAGTTTAAAATTAAAGATTTAGAATTAGCATGTTATATTGGGATACAAATAACTAAGTCTAATGATTATATTAATTTGAATCAAAGAAATTATATTGATCAGGTCATAAAGAAGTTTAATATGGACACTGCAAATGTGGCAACTACGCCCGCAGATGTAAATGTAATTCTCTCTAAAAAAATTGATGAGCATACTGTTGATTTTCCTTACAGGGAGGCAATTGGGTCACTATTATTTTTGTCCTGTGTTACAAGGCCTGATATTTCTTATGTAGTAAATGTATTGAGTAGGTATGTAAGTAATCCGAGTCAGCAACATGTTGATGCTCTAAAACGTGTGATTAGATATTTGATGAATACTAAAGATGTTTGTATTAGGTACGGAGGGAGTAATGTTCTAGAAGTTTATTCAGATTCAGATTATGCAGCTGATATTGATACGCGTAAGTCTACTACTGGTTATATTTGTCTGATGAATGGGGGACCTGTCACATGGTGTAGTCAAAAACAAAAGACCATTGCTCTTTCTACCACAGAGGCAGAATTTGTTGCTGCTTGTGAAGCTTCCAAAGAAATTTTATGGATAAAACAATTGTTGTTCGATTTGGGTGAATCTATTGATTGTATTAGCTTGTATGTTGATAATCAGAGTGCCATTAAGTTAATCAATAACCCAGTTTTTCATAAGCGAACTAAACATATAGATGTTAAATATAATTTTGTCAGAGAGAAGGTTGAGTTAGGTTTAATTAAAGTTAATTATGTGACGAGTCAAAATCAGCTATAGATAGTGCCATCCACGAAGGCGCGCCCCACCACTCGTCCAAATCGTTTATAGTACATCTGTGCAAGCTTTTGAATTGAATTTGGAACATCTTAATGACTAATGAATGACAAGCACACTTCAAAAAATACACTCAAAGGGAACGATGCTCTACTTGGATATGGTTTTAAGTAGGTATGGTTAGTTACTAGAAAAGTAATATATTATTTTTAAACTGCAAAAGCATCATTTTTACTATTGACGTAAACGAAATACGTAAGAACGTTTTATAACGTTTAAAAAAATGTTTAAAAACTTTCTTTATAAGAGAACCATCGGTCCACCGGGACTTCATACGCGTGAATTGTTTTTTCTTCGTACACGTAGGTCCTAGCGTAATGTTTTATAGCCTTCCCCGATAAAGTACATCCCGGTAATATTATAAGTTACCACATGTTTTTTAAAAAAAATTGTTTATGGTGTTTAAGTTACCATTACAATTCTTTCAGTAAATTTAATAATGACAGTAGATTATACCAGGTTTATTTTTTAGTACAACACACTGGGTTTTCCTTGACATTTTAAAAATAATTTAAGCAGACCCACTTTCGTGACTAGTCTGAATATTTGAATGACGGCCGGCTTGAAACTGACGCGCGTGTCACCCCCCGCACCCCGCACCTTCATCAATCAAAAAAAGAGTGGGGCGCGCCTTCGTGGATGGCACTATCTATAGCTGATATTTTGACCAAAGCTTTGCCTGTTGGAAAATTTAATTATTTACTTGGAACTATTTTGTGCTTAGAAAATACTTAGAATGTTAATATTTTGTGGGAGATTTTTTGTTTTAAATAAATGTTAATATTTTTGTTTATATAGGGTGTAAAGTTAATATAGAGTTAATACAGGGTGTGTTTATTTAATACAGGGTGATGTTATGTTAAATACAGGGTGTGTTTATCTAATACAGGGTGAGGTTATGTTATATACAGGGTGTGTTTCGTTTTTAATTTTTTTGTGGGAGTATTGAGGTAAAAAATTAAGGTTTTATTTGTTACTCCTACTGGCAGGAATGCCTAGTTTTAAAAGTATTTCTGTTTATGACATAACTGTCACTGTCTTCTTGCTATGTTGTGATGTGTGTATCTTTTAGAAAATATAATCGAAATTCATCATAGAAATCTCAGTCTTTTTATGGAGTTTTATCTCCAACGTTAACAACATTTATCCCGTTCGATGGGGCCGGGACTGGGGCGGGACGGGGCCGGGGCGAAACAAAGTTCGCTGGGTCCGCTAGTCTATACTTAAAATTATAAAGCTGAAGAGTTTGTTCGTTTGAACGCGCTAATCTCAGGAACTACTACTGGACCGATCAAAACATGATTTTTGTGTTGGATAGCTGATTTTAACGGGAAAGGCTTTAGGCTATAAATAAATCATCATCACGATGCGACAGGAGGAGAAGGAAGCGAACTCAAAACGCGCTGACGCAGTCGCGGGGTACCACTATGTTTTAAAAAAGTAAAGTTAACCTGTCCCACGGCTGGGCAAAGGCCTTACCTCAAATACGAGGTAGTATGAGCCATACTCAGCTCAGTGCGCATGGCGGAGGGGTGTTTGCAAGGCAAGCGACCAACCTTGCTGTCAGATTTTATCAAGCCGCCCATAGGGCCTCTGAGTAGGCTTAACGACTAATATCAACCGATATTAGCCGGGACCAACTGCTTAACGTGCCTTCCGAAGCACGCAGATGCTCGTGATTCACGTTACTTAAATGGTCGGAATGGTCACCCATCCAAACACCGACCGCGCCGTAAGTTGCTTAACTTCGGTATTACTAACCAAAGCGCTGCCACCACTGCGCTACGTTAGCGTTTTATAAGCAATGGATAAAGTACCTGTTTAAAACTTTTACTTAAAAGAGTATTTGTTACAGGAGAGAGAACTGAAGAGACAACAAGCTATTCTTTTAAAAGAACAGGTGAATATTTATTTATTTCTACTTTATTGTGTGTGAATATGTGGGTAAAGTTATGCTTGTGTGAGTGTATCGTGTTGTCTGTGAAGCAATTTAAAGTCCGTTCTTCTTTGCTTGTCGAATATTGTAAACAATCTTGACATTCCTTGTTAACGAAATAATTCATCACTACATAGTATCAAACAAAGTCGCTTCCCGCTGTCTGTATGTATGTATGTATTCTTATACAGGGTGTAAAAAAGTACGTGCCAAATTCAAGGGGGTGGTTGTCAATTGAGTTTGAAATTCAGGAAAAATATACAAAAAAAATAAAAAAATATGTATGGAGTGATTCAAGAGGAAGGTTTTTATATATAAATTAGTATCAGCATTGCGGGTCGCTAGTTTTAAATTAAGATAAAAATGAAAATCACAATCTACACAGTTATTCATTCACCGTTGAAATATGAGATCTTTAAAAAATATATTTTTAAAGTTATAAAATTGTTTACAATATTCGACAAGCGAAGCTAAACGGACTTTATATACCGATTTTGGCTTTCTGTTTTAACGCTCATAGATTGGAAATATCTACCCACTTATTCATAATAACTGAAACAGTCTAATAAACCTATTTTAGCTATTACACTGTTTTGTCACTTTCTGTTAAATGATGACAGCGCCAAGAAAGAATGAGAAAAAACAGTTTTGACTAAAAACAGGATTATTAGACTGTTTGCGTTTTTATGAATAAAGAGGTCTAGTGTTTTATTAATAGTATATAGGGTTAAAATTTTAAGATTTATGTTTGTGTGTGTTGTATGTATTAAACGTGTATTTTTTCTCATTCCCGAAATGGAATGCCACACACTGGGTGCAGCAAAAGTATATAACAGAGGTAAATAATACTTTGAAGATTGGATAAATCTGGTTTTATTTGGTGCTCTAATATCTGTCTTATTTCTTCGGTGATATGGTCCATTTTCAACGCTACTAGTTTTTAGATTGGATTTGCGGTCTAGGTATAAAATAATTTGTTAAGACTTGCTTTCTGTTTGGTGGAAAGGTGTGAATTTTGCATGTTATATTATTTTATTTGTTTAATTTTTAAAGGTTATGGGGAAACTTTAAAAAAAATAACCAATTACTCAATATCAATGTCTGCTTATTGAACTTTTTTTGGATCTGACGCCAGTTTTTTTATGTAAACCGATATTTTATGCATCTATATAATTTTCGCAAGTTTTTTAAACCTATTTAACTTACAAGGCCTGTTTTACAATGCCTAATTAGGTTGCGGCTACTTTATCCGGCATTTTTATTTAACTTTACCGGCGACTGTTATCTGCCAGTTACCACAGATTATATAAAAGTACTACCTACAGAAGGATCACACCGCTAAGGGTGACTGACACCCACCTACAAATACTACATGCGAAATTATGAGATTCTTTAGGACAGTGCTGTCTTTCCGACTGTGAAACAGGCCATAAGTTTTTCACTACATTCTAATATTTTCAATCGCTAACGTTGAAGAACTAGAAAATAATCTATAACTATATTTTTGCCAATATTGACGTCTCTTTCTATTCCAGGAACGCGAAAGGAGACGGCAACACACGACGTTCATCCGCCAATTGGACTCGCGGAAGAGATGGGAGGAGCGAGAGAGAAGAAAACACCAGAACCTTCTAGACCGATTGTTGGTGAAAGAGAAGAAGTTGCAGCAGAGACGGAAAGAAATGGAGCTGTTGTCTGAATTAAGGTATTCATGAGTCATCACTTTTGGTTAAAGGGTCTCCAATCTAGAACTTTTCTGCCCCAACAGCCATCAGTTCTTCGCGCTATGTGCCCTGCCCATTGCCACTTGAGCTTACGATTCTCAAGGCTATGTCCGTTACCTTAGTTCTTGTACGTATCTCCTCTTTTTAATCTCGTAGAGAAACACCGAGCATAGCCCTCTCCATCGCTCGTTATGTTATATTGAGCTCCTTTAAAAGGCCCATAGTTAGATTAATTTGATAATAAAAATCTTTAACTCCACAGACGACCGCAAGAAGACTCCTCCCTCTCAGACCAGAAGCCTCTACCAATCCTCAACAGGATCCCCGGCCTCAAACTGCCGGGACAGGCCTTCGCAGACATACTACATGTGTACGAGTTTATTCACAACTTTGGACAGACTTTAGGTTTTGGTAAGTGTGCAAAATAAGGCCTGCTTCTAAAGGTTTTTATAGTTAGTTACTTTGGATATGAAGAAAAAATAGATTTGGTCAGATTTTAAAGAGATTAGACGTTGCTGACAATAAACGGAGGTCGGTGGAGAAGTTTGGAGGAGACTTGTTCCCAGCAGTGGGTTGGCGCATTAACAAATAAAAGTTTTGCTGAACAAATCTAGTCAAGAGTCGAATAGACTATAGTATTTCTAAAATATTAAAAATTATTCGTTGAATTATGAAAGATTCTCCTACCGATTTTCGGTAATGGCGGCCCCTCTCACGGCAACACGGCAAAGAAGCCGTCTGTATGCGACTGAGCCCAACAGCGCCCGGAAACCGTTGTTATATTGGACTCGTAGGACGCTAAGGGATTTCTGCGTGTAGCTGGTCCATAGGCTACTCGTGTAGAAGCTCTGGCAATACGCTTTAAATAACGTTATCTTTACTTGATAAGAACAGCGAGCTAACCTACGGGCCAACATGTTGCCCGTTGCGGTGAGGTGTCACCGCCAGCGACCTACGCTCCCTTTCAATATCAACATGATCCTTAAGGTCGTCTGTAATGTAATGTCCGAGATATTTAAATAACAATGTCAAGTACTATGACTTGACACATTTGTTTGCACTAACACTAAACGTATTTTTTAATTAATAAATTAAAACCGTTTAGATTGATTACTGGTTACTTAAAGGGCCTATGTATATTTATTCTCCTATTACAGGCCACACCCTGTATAATATTCTTAGTTCGCCTCTAAGTATCATTCTCATTGCAGACACGGACAACATACCAACGCTGAACACGTTGCAAACAGCGCTGCTGCCGGATTGCTGCGCGGATGCAGAGGAGCAGCTCATACAAGTGTTGACGCAGCTGCTTGTCTGTGCAATCGGTACGTATTCATTCAGACTGATATTATGTCTAGATCTAAAAAGATCTTTACACACACACGCACACACGCACACACACACACACACACACACACATACACACACACACACACACACACACACACACGCGCGCGCACACACACACACACACATACACACACACACACGCACGCACTCACACGCACACACACACACACACACACACACTTGATTTATGTCTGGTATTAGTAGCACACCCCTAAGTGCACGAAGATAGATTGATTGTTTATTTTTGTTAGTGTTTTAATTATCTGTTTCCTTACTTGTTATTAAGAAATTATAAATGTATTCTATGGACAAAGAGAGAGCGGTTACTCCTATCACAAGCATAACCTGCTTAACACGTTCCAGAATACTATTCCAGACACAATAGATGTTGTATTGTTTTCACGCCTGTAGGCGTTTACTGTCCCGGAACGTGTTAACAGGAGTTTCCTATACCAAACATGTATGTGCCATTTTAAATATTTAAATAAATCTTTAAAAAGATCCCTTACATTCTGGTATTTCACTGTATTTACTTTAGATGTGGGTTAAAAATAAATGATAAAATCATTGTTAATTTGAGAAACACAGAATTCGTAGGTGCTTGTTCTTGTGAATCTCTCTTTGCTCAATGGCTCATATTTCTATTTCAACAGATATTGAATAAGTGTTTGCTTTAGGATCTGTTTAAATTGTTTCCAAAGTAAGCACTGTAAGAGAAATTTGAGAAACGTTCAGTTAGTTGTTATATTACCCCCGTAAAAACAAATAATTTGTTAATGTTTTTAAGTATTTCCTTACTTGCAATATTTAGTTATTTGATGTTTCGTAGGATTCGTTTTTTCTGAGTTGGTCAAGTTTAAAAAACACTCTTTCGGGGCAAAATCGCGTTGATGCCTCTTAACTTAAAAAAAACCGGTTAAGTGCGTGTCGGACCCGCGCACTGAGGGTTCCGTGCCACCCTTAACTGAATTCAGGGTCCACTTACTTTCACTTAACGAAAACATCACAATATATTGCGACAGCAAAAATAACTTTGTTTTTCATAGTGTTTGTATGAAAAACAAAGTTATATTTGCGGTTGATAAAAATGTGCAATATCTCAGAAACTACTGGTTCGATCTCCTTCAAACCAATTTTCGTTGCAAGTTTTTGTTGAGATCTACAACATATATTTTTTTCAAAATTTTCTCTTTCTTAGTTCAAAAGTTAGAGGGGGGGGGGACGCCCATTTTACCACTTTGGAAGCGTCTATATCTCAAACCTTACACTTTTAGAAAAAATGGTTTTAGAAACCTCAGCATCATTTTAAAAGACCTATCCATAGACACCCCACACGCATAGGTTTCAGTAAAAAAAAATGTTTAGGTTTTAGTTTCTTGTATGGGAGCCCCCCCTTAAATATTATTTTTTCTTACTTTTTGTATCTGAATCGGAAAGCGGTGAACAAAATACACCTACCTACCAAGTTTCAGCTATGTGATGCTTATAGTTTCAGAATAAAGTGGCTGTGACATACGGACGGACAGACAGACAGACAGACAGACAGACAGACAGACAGACAGACAGACAGACAGACAGACAGACTTGACGAAACTATAAGGGTTCCGTTTTTTGCCATTCGGCTACGGAACCCTAATAACGGTTACCTACATAACTTAAGTACAACTTAATAGTCTCTAGAAGTCTACAAATTACAATCACTGATATTAAAATCTCGTTTCCTTTTCATTTACAGAAGACCCCGGCATCCCCCACCCGGGCAGACATACAACTCTCCTCGGCCACGCTATCAGAATGGGTGACATCACTCCCGCCAACCTGAGCGAGGTGCTAAGGATATACCTGTATGCCAACGCGACTGGCGAAGTGAAAGCTCTGACTGGTAAGCGTAATAAATAGTTCTTCCAGCCAGTTAATAATAGTCCCCCTAGCCGATTTCGACTACGGTGGCCAGTCACAACGAATAACCGACTGCGCGGGACATATTATAGTGCACAAGTGTGTGCGCAAACACAGGTGCACTCTCTATTTCTCTCACTCTCATAGCCCGATGGGACAGCAATCACACGACCGGAGAGAGATCAAGCGTTCTAGCTAGTTAAATAGTGCTCAAGTGTGTTGCGCACACACACAAACACACTCCAAATTCATACAGTGAGACTGTTATCCGACATGACCGGTCAGAGATCAGGCGTAGGAACCGCTTAACATGCTTTCCAAGACACCACCACCAATTGTCTAGATCTTGTCTACATATTTCTAAGTATTTACAAGGCAGTAAAATTTAGATACAAACGTCAGAACTTGGATTCGACCCCGGCTTATTTTGCGTAGCGACCAACGAACTGACAACTTTAACCAACGAGGCAGTGGCGAGTACACTAGACTGCGGTAACATCATGGACAACACCCCTGATAACCTGAGTAAGGTCAAGGCTCGTAGTGAGTTACAGTGAGTACTAGTGTCTGGAAACTGGCCCCGCCATGAAGAGTGACATCACTCCCGCAAACCTGAGCAAGGTGCTAAGGATATATCTGTATGCCAACGCGACTGGCGAAGTGAAAGCTCTGACTGGTAAATATAATAAGTATTCGATCCTAATATGGTTACCAGAAACGAGAAGATATGTAGAATCAGTAAGCTCAAGTGGCAGTGGGCAGGGCACATAGTGCGAAGAACTGATGGCCGGGCAGAAAAGTTGTAGATTGGAGACCCTTCGACCAAAGGCGCAGCGTAGGACGTCCACCGACAAGATGGACAGACGACCTTGTAAAGATCGCAGGATCACACTGGATGCAGACTGCTTGCATCGGTCGCTGTGGAAAGCCGTAGAGGAGGCCTATGCTTAGCAGCGGACGTCCTTTGGCTGATAATGATGATGATATACAGCTAGGCCTCAAAATCATCTTTCATTCAAAACGTGTTATTGTTTTAACTTTGTTTATAGTAGTGTTCCTTGTCACAGTAGCTTTTTACAGGTGCAATTTATAATATTATTATTAATAATTGTTCTCTCGCCCACCAGGCCTAACAGCAGAACGAGAGCGCGAGCGGCGCATAGCGGACCATCATCAAACTGACGCAGAGATGCAGACAACGCAAGCAAACACCAAGAACCTGCCGTATTACGAGCAACTGCATTCGAATGGCACGTATAAACTGTCAGGTAAATCATTTACTTGTTATTCCTTACAAATATTTTGTAAAAAAAAATATACAGTTTATATAACTATGAGTCACGAAAAGCAACACAGTACGCTCTACTTTGCCCACTGAACGGATTTACAGCGTTCTGTCTCATCGTTATATGAAGCGAGAGCGAGCGAGAGCGTTTGCTTTTTGATTTTTCCGGTGCTGAAATTTTCCGTGCATGACACGCGACGGTATTGGTCAGTTACGGAACGGTCTAGTGGGAACAGTGTCATAGTTTTTAATACAAATATTTTTTTTTGCCTCATACGTTCCTAGCACGGTCATGGTATGCATGCTAAGTGTGGTAGGCAGAAACCTTCAACCGATTTATTATACGATGCAGTTTTGACAGTTAAACAGCTCCGCTTTACTGTCAAATTAGGAATTATTATTGCAATTTCGCATTATTTTGATAATATTACTATAACATAAGAATGTAAATATTACTATTCATACGTATTATTATAATATTATTATATTGATAATATTCGTTTACACTAAGTGGGAATTGAACTGCCTCGGAATTGAACGGATTAAGTTGGATCGCAATCCGCCCCCAGGGCGATAACCCGCAGCACCCCCCTTATATGGCACTGGAGGACACCGACTGGTTTTTAGTGGGTATACCCGCCCTCATTTGGTGGGGGAGTCCCACATAACTCTTTGGTCTCCCCGGGATCAGAGAGTATGTGTAAGGCATTTCCCAGTCAAAAAATAGTATACAATGCCATTTGTTTAATCTATTTTTTAAAAATCACAACAGCAAGATGCATACACTTGTCACTGAATCTAGTTAAAATTACATTTTATTCGAAGTATCACTTGAGTACGTACTTCTCAACCGATTGCGTCAGAAGGAGGGTATTTTTTTTTATTTAATTTAATCATTTGTTTCAGGCAACAAAGGCCCATACAATATATACCCTATAGACTAACATAAATATTTATAATAATAACACAAAAAAATATAATTCAAATAATACACAATTTTGTCGGCGTAGTGTTGCGCAACTTGGTGTCAGGTAGCCGTCCACGAAACCGACGATATACGACACCCCTCGGCCAAAATACTTCTTTCGTGAAGGTCGACAGCTGTTCGGTCGGAACCCTTACCACAAACGAATTGAAATTCGTATTATGACGAGATTCCAACCGTTCTAATGTTTTTCGTTCAGTTTTTAAAAATATTTTTTTATGAACAAAAGTTAATTTCTTTTTTTTTCATTCGCAGATGCCCTCCGCGACAAGCCATTCCTAGCACTCAACGCGACCACGAAAGCTAAAATACTGGCGTTCATATGCAACGAGTTATTACAGAACAAATCTGTGCTGAGACAGATCGAACAGTCGTTGGAGAATCTGAACCAGTTGAAGAAGGAACGGTATCTCATGGATATGAAGATTAGAAAGTAAGTTTACTATAAAAAAAGATTTATGTCGCTTTGACCAGTAGGAGAATATGTTTTTTATTGCTTTTTGACCTTAATTAACTCGTCAAGTATGTGTAAACGAGACACAATAAAAATTCCATTGTTATGAGGCGCCCGGCTGTCGTTTGATACCTGACTGATTAAAGTTCATATTGATGGCAAATAAAAAATCATAGTCTGCCTGTGACCACGGATGCTGTAAAGCATTCGAAACACGTCAGGTATTAATTTAAAATACATTTTCGCGAAATCAATCCGTAAAGTGTGTTTTAATGATTATCATAGACTAGGTAAACAACTTTGATGAATATTTCAAGTGCCTACTTGTTGCTATTATTGACATCGAGTGAATAAAATGCGATTTTTGTATGGGAGCCCCCATAATTATTATTTTTTGTATTTGTTATCATAGCGGCAACAGAAATACATAATGTGTGAAAATTTAAACTGTGTCCGGTGACAGACAGACAGACGGACGGGCGAACAGACGGATGGTCAAACGAACGGACATTCAGCGGAGTCTTAGTAATAAGATCTCGTTTTTAGAGTTCCGTACCTCGAAACCTTTTGGGTACGGGACCCTAAAAATACATCTAATCTCAATCTCCTTCCACAGAGTGCGAGTGCTCCACCAAAGGAAAATGCGAGCTGAACAGACGGAGAAGCAGCAAGCGTTGGCGTTGGAGCGAATGCAGCGGCTGGTTGAAGAGAGCACGGCCAACTTGGGCAGGACCTCGCCAGCGCCGCAGGATGAAGGTGACAATACACTATTTATCTCTGTTTGGCAACCGACTTCAAAAGGGAGAAGGTTCACAGTTTGACCTGTATGTTTGGCTGCATCGATTTTGATGCGGTTTTCAGTAAAGTGTTTGTCTTATATTCGGGAGAAGGTTTTAGTTGCTACTCTAACCGAATTTAAAGAAGAAAACATGGACAAAACTAAAACAAAAAAAATATATAAGGTGTTTTTCTATAAACGGGTGAAACTTAAACAGAACTTCAAATTACTTCAGAGAAACCGGGCCCTATCATTTTTTTTCTTAAAAACGGGCTAGTTTTCTTTTTTATTTTTCCTAAAAAAAAAATTATTAAAATAATATATAAAAACATCGATTCATGCATGACCAACAGCAACAGTCTTCGCATGCGTCAAATGAATTTTTTTATTTCTTTCTTTTTTTTCTCCTAATAAGAAGTGGAATGCGTTATTTTACTCCTTTTAGTAAGATTTTTTGAAGGCGGTTCTTCTTCATCTTCTTTTGGTATCATCATGTATACCGACTCAAATTTAATATTTATTTCTATTTTTCAACCAATCTCAAAAAGGAGGTGGTTATTTATGTATCTCTTTCATTGCATTCTTCTACACATTACCTTTCTCTTTCTGACCTTCTTTTGGTATGAAAACATGATGGAAAGACGACCTTGTAAAGATCGCAGAATCGTACTGGATGCAGACCGCTCACAACCGGTCGCTGAGGAAAGCCGTCGGGGAGGCCTATGTTAAGCAGTGGACGTCCTTTAGCTGATAATGATGATGATGATGCTACCAGACGTAGCTCAAATTCATTATTTATATCTATTTGTCAACCGACTTCAAAAAGGAGGGAGTTATTTATACATTTCTTCTTCTACATTACCTTTTTCTTTCGCACAAAGAAGTTTAGGACCGCTAGTATATAACAAACAAGAAGCCAATTTTTAATACTACATTTTATTACAGAACAACCACCATCCGAAAAGAGCACACCCAAGAAACAAGACTCTCCACATCCCGAAGATATGAACGAAAAACCACCTTCTCCCTACAAAGAGCCGGATGAAAGTGACAAGGAACTATCACCCCTAAAGGACCTATCCAATATGAAGAGCAAAGAGATATTAAATAATAATAAAGAGGATTGTTCCCCGGCGGACAATTCGAAGTTGGATAAAGACAGCGTGATGGGTGATTGTGACGCCATTTTGAGCGATTTGGAGAGCGAAGGCACGCAACCTGAAGAGGTATATTGAACTTTATTGCCTTTAGATTAGGGTATTTATTTGGGTGCATATTCAAAATTGACAAAGTAAAATAGTTTATTAATACTAACAAACAAGAAAAAATTAAAACTAAGACATGCAACATAAAAAATAAGACAACCCTATTCAATAATGAAACCATTTCCTTGTGGCAAGGAGGCTATAATGCTGGCTGCGTTGCCGCGTTGGATAGCTAAAATTGATTGATTTTAAAATATATGTATTAAATATCCACCTATTTATTTTCTTTGAATTATGGTTACATTCGAAAATAACCTACTTAGTAATGTGAATAATAAAATTGAGGACTGACTTTATTTTCAGTTTTATTTAATTATGATTGTTTAAGTTACTATCGAGGTCATGCCAAATGGTCATGTTCCCTTTTTGTGACGTGTGTCCAAGTGTTTTTATTTTCGAAAGTGCTAAAACAGCAAAAACCTCGATCGTATATTAAACATACTTTGTTTTTAACCCTATGCACAAAGAAATCCCTTGTTTTCCAAAACTCTCTTATTTTTTGCTTATAAAAGTAATAGAAAAGCAACTGAAATTCGCACTCAAATACGTTAGCAGAAGTTACGATATTGAGACACACATAAACTTTAATTAAGCTATGTGGATATTAAATGAATATTTATTTCACAGGACGAAGACAAGAACCTATCATCAGAAGAGTTAGCCCGCAAGTTGGAGAAGTTGATGCGGCAATCTGAGCAGCAGTTGCAACAGCTGGCAGCCGGATCTCACGCTTTGAGGGCTACATGTTACGGACAGGATAGGTAAATAAACCATTTTTGTATTTTAATGTACACACAGCCGCACCTCAGACTACCCCACTTTGACCTTGAGGCCGCCTCTATTCCCTTCGCAATATAAGCTGTTTTCGTAGTTCACATGGGTAACTTGACGTGCTGTCGTCTGTACAGTACATCGCCATGATTACACAATGAAGAAAGTAGTCTAGTGATTGGGCTTCTGTGATAAAGGCTACAATATTCAGTGAAGAAGTGTCATGGCGAGTAAACGCCGCCATAGAATAAGCGTTCCCCTGGTGTTGGGTAGCGGAAACATCAGTGCTGGGCTGGCAGAAGGCTGAAGATATAGCATATTAGAAGCCTTTCGATGATAATAAGTAATTTCATCTACAGGAGTAATACCAAGAAGTTTAAACCGAAACCTTCAAGCACTTGACATTTCTGACCGAATCATACCACTTATCCAAAAAGCAGTGATATTAAATACATGCCGTATCACCAGAATTTTTTTTTCTACTGACACTTCGATACACACTGTGTCGCTTGGCTGAAGCCCGCGTCACAAGTGTTTTACCCATTGTTTACCACGATGGAGGAAAAAAAACATGTATAAAATAATAAAAATATAACTCTTTATTGTACAACACAAAGTAAATTACAGTTTATAAGCTCAAAGTAAATGTACAACTAAGGCGGCCTTATCGCTAAATCGATCTCTTCCAGACAACTTTTGGGTGTAAAGGAATAGACTTTTATATTCGATAAGCATTAAGAGGCGGGATACCCTCGGTTCTTAAACTGCGGTGTGAAAGGCAAAAGGGAAACCGACACACCATCTTCCATAGTATTAAGTTTTTTATGGATCACAGTTATTAGCATGGGGTGCTCGTAGCGCTGTGAGGCTAGCGTAGAAGTTAAGCAACTTACGGCGCGGTCGTGTTTGGATGGGTGACCATTCCGAACATTTAAGTGACGTATATATCGAGCATCTCCGTGCTTCGGAAGCCACGTTAAGCAGTTGGTCCCGGCTAATATTGGTTGATAAAATCTGACAGCAAGGTTGGTCGCTTGCCTTGCAAACACCCCTCCGCCAATCCGCACTGAGCCCGCGTGGTGGAGTATGGCTCATACTACCTCATACTTGAGGTAAGGCCTTTGCCCAGCCGAGGGACGCTTACAGGCTAACTTAACTTTTTTTATTTTTACAGTTATTATAATAACCTTTTTTTTTACCAGGTACTGGCGCCGCTACTGGTCGCTAGGCAAGTGCGGGGGCATCTTCGTGGAAGCGTTGGAGTCAGCTCAGCCCGAGATCATGCAGTACCACCAGAGCTTAGAGATGCAATCCTCTAAGGAAGTTAAGCAGGTCGATACGGGGAAGAAGAAGAAGAGAGGTGAGTACACATACAGTGTGATTCTTTACAGACCGCACATATTAAAATATGGTATTCTATGCTCAATTTTATCGACGGAACAGACATTTAAAAAAATCTAAAAAAAAACTGTTTTTAAGCGGATTTATTAAAGTTTTTGTTCCCTCCTGTGACCTTCGTGTATAAATTAATTTATAACAATTAATTAAGCTTAATTATGATCGGAGGTAATCAGGCATCCTCATTAAATTATAATCTATAAAAAAACTGAACACAGTACAGATATAAATTAAAAAAAAAAACATTTATTTATTTATTTTTTAAAGATGTTTTTGTCGATGAAATTAAGCATAGAATGCAATATTTTAATATGTGCACTTTGTAAAGAATCACACTTTATTTAAATGTTGACTTAATTCTATGATAAGTGAAGACAGCACAAATCACACCACACATTACCAACATTGGTCTGTTTCTTGATATATTTTTGTAAATTGCTGTGCAGTTTGGCAGATGTTTAGAGTGTATTATTTCTGTATACATATTTTGAAACAACAATAAATAAATAAAAAGTTTTTTTTTACAATAGGTAAATTACAGAATCTTAGCTATATCCTCTTCTTTTCAGGCGCCAAAGAAAAGAAAGAGCAAACGCCATCGGACTCCGAGCGCCTCACGTCCGAGACCGAAGCTCTGAAAGAGCAAGCGCTCAAAAGCGAGATGGAGCTAAAGAGTATCAAGTCTGAGTTGAATCTGAGCGATCACACGCAGATTATAAAGTACGAGCCAAACGTGAAGCATGGCGCTTGTAAAGTTGAAGGTTAGTACACTAGCACTTATAATATCTTTCTGCATGACCTAAAGGTATGACTGGGAGAGAATGCTTTTAGCATTAAGTCCACCTTTTGTACACTGTTATTTGTGCAATAAAGTTCTTAAATAAATAAAATAGTATGTCTCTAAAAAAATTAAATAAGTTTTCTTCGCGAATTGCTGAATCGAATAGGGTAAGTAAGTATGGGACAAGATAAGATAAGATAAGATATATTTATTTACTGTGTACAGTACATAGTTTTTACAAACACAGTAGCAGAGATGTTAAAAACTTTTCATTGATATCAACATGTTTTACCGAAATTCGGCATGTAAATAGGGGAGTAAGTTTAGAGATCCTGAAAATTGCATAGGATAGTGTTTACGTATCCCCGAAAACATCATATAAGGGATAAAAGTTTTGAGATTTATGTTTGTGCGGCTGGAGTCATGGGCCTGTAATGTATTATTATTTTATTCTTACATCATTTTACGCACTTCTATCAACTTTTTAATTGATTTCTACGCCAGTGAATCAATATAATAGCAACAACTTCTGATGAAAAATACTCAAAAACTATTGTTATTTTATAAAATAAAATATAAATTGCACTTGTAAAAAGCAACCGTGACTCTGTGACAGACGAGGAATCAAACCCCGTGTCTTACGCTATCCGGGCGTATGCCTATACCACTCGGCCACCGTCACATTAACAAGCCTGTTGAATTTTACAAGTGCTTTCTAGTGCTTAAGTTAGTTGTATAGTGTCAAAACACTATAAAAACAAAAATCAACTATTGTTATTTTGTTTGAATATTACAGTTATATAAAGTTCAGTTTTTTTAAAGTTTGGTAATAATAGAAATTAAGATTTAACAAATAATTAAATTGCTTCGATTTCGCAGGTTCATCAATAAAAATGGAAGAGAAATACATCCAGCAAAAACAGAACAATGAAGAAGAGGACATGTTGGACATAGAAGACTCCATCCCCACCGCGTTCCTCGTCCAGAAGCCAACCCACAAGCCCATGTATGCGGCCCAGGCCGAACCAGTCGATAAACCGCAAGAAATCGTCAAAGTGGAGAACCTTGTGAAGAAGGAAGAAGAAGAAATCGAAGAACCTAAAGACCAACTAGTAAACAATCTGGAAGAACTAAGAAAAATGGCTGAGGCAGTCTCCTCACAATTGGACGCGGCTAAAAAGGCAGAGGCCGAAGTTAAAGACGAAAAAGAACCAATCGAAATAAAGAAAGAAATCATGGAGCCTGAATCCGCTCATAGTCATTTATACGCTAGAATGTTAGAAGGAAAATGGTTCTCAATATTAAGACACGAAAGCTCATTTTTGAACAACATAAACGAATCCACGGAAAAATCTGAATTGCCAACGTACTGTGACAACGAACATACGTGTGCTCAGGTCATACTTTGCCAAGGTCATAAATGGGATGTGTCGAATAATTTACATTTGCTGAATGATCCCAGTTTGTTCACGTTAAACAGTATGGTGACGAGCGTGCAGGTTCCTTCTAATAATGTGTATGCGGATTCCAGTTTGACCATGTCTGGGCTGGATCAAGATATGATGGATGCTAGCATCAATAAAGATGTTAGTATGCAGGAGGATACGGAAGAAGAGAGTAAGGAAGAGGTATGTATTTATTAATTAATTTGTTATTATGGTTCGATTGATTGAACCGTTTATTACTTTAAAAAACTTTGAAATCCATTACAATATACTGTAGAAGCTTTAGCGTAAACAACATTTACTGTGTATGTGGTTAGATCTATAGAACATGTTACAACGAACCCTTAAATTATCCTATAACATTAACAAAAAGTACTTATCTAAGCGAAAAGTTGTAACCTAGTTTTTAAAGTCGATTTTGTTTGTTTATCGGGTAATTTATTATGTAGAATGTTCACAATCGTTATGTAACTATAGTTTGTAACAAAACAATTACGACCTGTTTCACAATGTCTTAATCAGTTCTGCTTAGCATTACCTGTCAAATACATTATACGAAATTACATTCCTTGAATTATTCGTTGGTTCGTGCTGATTGGTGGATGGTGAAATAGGCCCTTAAAGCGTCGAAACGAGTAGTTTCACGTAACCTTATGAATCATAAAAGTTTTTTTTTTTAATTTTAATGCAGACGGATTATTCATCACTTATGAAAAAAAACTTTATTTCACTTTAGGTCATGAAATGACACTTTTACTAATAACAAACACTCTTTTACAGGACAACGACCTAGAAAAAGAGTTGCAAGCCGACGCTATCAAACACGATCTAGCCACGCAAAAAGCAAAAGCGAACAGCCTCACAAGCCTGGGTCTTCTCAACTTCAATGCGCTGTCAACATACGTCACTTGTGACAGCCCGCCGCCATTGCAAATGTCACAGGACGAGGTCCAACAACTGGAGAGTTGTAAGAAGCAGGGCTTGCCTGCTAGACTGAAGGGGACCTTTGTGCCTAAGGAATTAAGGTTGGTTTTTCATTGATTTGTATTTTTTTGCTGACTTTAAAAAAAGAAGGAGGTTCTCAGTTCAAGCGTTACTTATGACGTCTTTAATAACATTTTCATCGATTGCGGTTGTCAAGTGGAATGGCAAAATAAGTGTTTCAGGCATTGCAGACACCTAGTGGAACGCACTCTTAAGTTCAACAGTTAGGAAGCTTTAAGATGATTAACGACCATAAAATCAATCATGATGCCTAAATATTTATTGATAGAACCTTTTAATACGAATGCTTTTTATTAAATTTGCTCTTTACTCTGGATATGACGTAGCATAGACTGACAAAGTCGACGATGAAGCGAGCTCACCCAAAAAGCCTAGTAATTATGTAATTAAATTAATTCAAATTGTAACACATATTTTTATCATCAGACACGGTTGGTGGCGAATCACAGAGCCAGATCAACTGAAAGAGCTGATGGAAGCACTACACCCTCGAGGAGTGAGGGAGAGAGAGTTGCATGCAGCCTTCGTTCAGCATATACCTACTGTTAATAATAAGGTAATTTTGATGAAGTTTTGAAGGAATTTTTAACGAAGCGCTGGGGCCCAAAAGATAAGAAGACATGTTTCGGCACTTTCGTAAGGTATTTGACGTTTATAAGTGTCATATCATGACCTAAATTGAAATAAAGATTTTGAATTTTAATCTTTTTTTTAATAACGCGTAGGGATAGGCCGCTGGCGGTCGCGTAAACAAAAGAATGTCGATAATCACATCCGTGAGGGTTAATGAACTGATTGAAAAAAATATGATGAATTACTCTTAAAGTCTGGTTGCCAAAAAATACTGTGCTATATTTAGGTGTGGTACCCCTGTCCCAAAATCTTAATTATTAAACTTAGAAAACTTAGTATTTTATATTTTTTGCCCACAGATCCACATAGAGAAAGGCGACATCATCTCGACAGAACTATCAATATCGCACCTGGACCGCGTCATAGCGCAGGGCAGCGGTTATCCAAGCCCCGACGCCGAGGGCTCTCACTCCGCCAGCACTGCCAAGAGAGTGGTTCTGCAGCTACTGCATACGGTAAGTGTAACAGGTGTTAGTCTTTCATCTAGGGTGTGTTCCACTAGGTGCTCGCGATGACCGCGCTCACGAACGCCCATTTTCCTTGTCCACTTGGCTTAATGACTGCAACGCTAGCGCCAATCGCAGACCAAGAATACGAGGTTTGATGTTATTTTTTCTATTTTAAGGAGGTAATTAAAGGTGCGAAATTTATTAGCAACAATATTAGGTTACAAAATTCTCTTACCTAATCTGTCTTTTACCTAGGGTGCATTCCACTTGTCGCTCGCGTCGACCGCGCTTACGATCGCCCAGTTTCCCAGTCGTTATGCCAAAAGCTAAGCGCACCGGGCTTGTGAGCGTTTGGGAGAGTTGATATTATTTTTCTATTTTAACTAAAGGCGGGAAATATAAGTAAGAGCAGTCTCTGTCTTCTTTTTTGTAATATAAATTAAGTTTGTATGGTGACAAAACACTATAAAAACAAAAATAAACTATTCTTTTTTGTAGTGAAAAGCAGAAGACCGACAAGCAAATGTTTTCATTAGAACCCTCCAATTTAAATCAATTCTTAACTCCTTATGCAGGCAAAGTAATTAAATTCTTAATAAGATATTTAACACGTTCCGGGACACTACTCCAGACACAATAGATGTTTTATTGTTTTCACGCCTGTAGGCGGGCACTGTCCCGGAACGTGTTAAAAAAGTTAAAATATTTTTAACACGTTCCGGGACACTATTCCAGACACAAGATGTTTTATTGTTTTCACGCCTGTAGGCGTTCACTGTCCCGGAACGTGTTAAACACATTTTTTTTGTTTCAAAGATAAATTTTATCTTTGCATAAGATCTATATGTGATGTAGTATAACTTGTATTCCCAACGTCAAATACAAATAAACCCTCTCCCCCCAGCTGGAACAACTAGAAGAGCGCGTATACGCGGCCTCCATGCAAACTAAAGGCTGGCGCCCCTCCCGAGTCGCCCTTCCCGAGGACGCCTCTGCCGCGGAGTTAGTGGCAAGGGCGCGACACCGGCTGGCCTCGGTTGAAGCGCATATCGAGCGGCGGTACCTTAAGCCGCCCCTGGTGCAAAGGTACGCTAGGTAAAGTGACATTCAGCCTAACGGCAAATACTATTTGGTGTTCTATGTTAGAAATTTCTAAGTCTATAGTCGGCGTGAAATCAACTGAGTCAGGTCTTGCCTATCTTGCTTGCACTTACCGATAAAGCTGCGCGCTGTGTGTTCCTATCTCTATTGACATTGGGGCCTTAAATTTTTATGTTTGTATATTATATTATTAAGTTTGTATAGTGACAAAACACTATAAAAACAAAAATCAACTATAAATTGGCTTCCTTCATCTTAACCGACTGTTAAAATATTTGTAAAAATATTTTCCTTCGGATATTGTGAGAGCAATCTCGCAACATTTATGAGGTCACGCAGCCTACGCATTAAAAGAAAGCACTTGCAAAATTCAACAGGCTTGTTAATGTGACGGTGGCCGAGTATAGGCATACGCCCGGATAGCGTAAGACACGGGGTTCGATTCCTCGTCTGTCACAGAGTGACGGTTGCCTTTTACAAGTGCAATTTATATTAGGGCCCTAACTTAAGACTCAGTTGCTTTTGAGTCGACTGTAAATAGTCTGAGATCTCCTGTCCATATCTGCAAGCCGATTCAGGTATGTTTAAATTGAATAAATTACTTTACAACAGTACTATCCTTGTCACCTCTCTTATGTATAGCTCATATTCATCACTCTTGCTAATGTCCGGCTGGTTTAACGGCGCGGGTGTCGCTTATCATGCATCAGGACCCAGGATCGAAATTCGAAAAGAATGATTTACTCGGACGGTATAGTAGATTGTTATACAAGGGGAGAAAGCGACCCATTTCACTCGAGATGTTTCTGGCGCTCGAACGAAGTGAGAGCGCCAATAATTCGAGAGTGAAATGGGTGCTTTCACCCGAGTTAAACATACTATTTTTCATTTCGACTGTGAGGAAAACATTAAATTTACAAAAGTGGTTGTAGATGTCTTGGTGAGGTATCATGTAGTTCAGCGAGAAAGGAAAACTCAAGTTTTGAACAAAATATGACAGTTGATTTACAGTACTAACAACACCTAACACGATTAAAAAGAATAACGGCACGAATACATTAAAACAGAGTACAAAAAAGCAGAAAATATCAAGTAATTAAAATCTTTGTAAAGAATATCGATCGATTTTTTTCCACAGATAATAACAGAATTCAAAAATAATTTCTTTTTTTTTATAAAAGTTTTAACGGCTTAGGACGAATCCTTCCTGAAATGACACTGACAATATAACATTAAAAAAAATCATCTTGGCATTATGGCGGGCAGCCAAATATTTTAATTGTTAATTGAATTAAAATTAGAAATTGTATATTTTTTATCAACGATTATACATAATACCTACACAATATGTTTTCAATTTATAGCAAAGCAAAAATGTTTGTTATTTTAATAACATGATGTGACTCAATTATCTTTGGTCCAAGCTTTGACTGCAGGCCTTGACTCTATACCATGCCAATTAAAACTAAATTACTTTCCACCCTAGGGATGGATAAGCTATTTTCCACCCGGCTATCTACACAGGAAAGTGCTATTTTCCGAACAGGAGAGATGAAAAATAGTATTTCAATGTTAGAGTCTAAATTTAGAGTAGACAGCTGTTTGTTATAAACTTGGGAGGCTGCCGCTTTCTTACTAATAACTAACTAGAAATGGTCGAAACAGATTTAACCACCCGTAAGGAGAACAGCGCCGTATCAACGAAAAGTTTATTTACTAAGTGTTATTTTATTTACATAATTTACTTATTTATTTCGTGAACAAATAATCTAAATGTTTTTTAAATGTTGCACAAAATATCCTTATTGCCATTACTATTAACCAACTTCCTTAAAAGGATTTCCTTACAAAGATTTCAATGCAATCTGTCCCTTGATCTTGTTGTTTTTATCTCAATCTAGAAATGTTTTTTTTTTCCTATGTCAATTTCTATAAAATGTTAACGAATTCATATATATTTGCAGTACGTCAGAAGCAGCTATAGGCGCAGCGTTGCAAGGGGAACACGGAACATCAGCCGCTTCGCCGCAAAACTCGGATAGCGCGAGCGACACCAAAGGTAACTAAAGTCTTAAGGCAGACCGCGATGAAACTTCGCCTGCGGGGTGGCGGGGCGCGCGGGGAGGTGAGAGCGGACGGCGTGAGGGGTGTGGGCGGCACTAAATAATTAGCAGTTTTTTTAGAATTTTTTTATATCACCTTGTACAGATAAATACAGATATAGCGGTGGATAACTATTTTCCGCAAACGTAAATATGTATAAAAGCTCTTATAGACTCTCCAACGCCATCTAGTGAGAGATGAAAAATTCTTTGGACACCTGAAATCATAGAGAAAAGAAACATTAACATTTTTAAAATATCGATTCAAAAATTACTACTTACGGTGCATCCACACGGGCCTACGTCAAGATGCGCCAGATAAGAAAACGAACCCTGTGTCACATTGGCAAGCCTGTTGAATTTTGCAAGTGTTTTCCTTAACTCGCTCTAAATCTCAGGCCCAGTTGCGCATGATGATCCAGAAAGAAATATTTATTTGCATTAAACATGGTATACAAAGATACTACAATCCAGGATTACGATAATCTTGGCCTGTCCACCGTAGCAAAGAATCGGAGAAATATTAACCAATAGGATCTCCGGAGCGGAGATTGTGTGTAATCTTATTGGTTAATATTTCTCCGTTCCTCCTCTCCACGGCCTCGCTCCGCTCCGGTGAACATGCAACTTGAATTTTATTTCTGTCAGAAATCGAACGATGATTACATCCAGGATTAGCGTAATCCTGAGTTAAATCATGATCAGCAAGTGGTTAAGACGATAATAATTACTAACCTTTGTAATTGTTTCAGAAACCAAAGGCATAGCGCGAGGGTTAGCGACGTGGCGCGAAGCGGTCGCCCGCTGCAACACCTCAGCTCAGCTCGCCATGTTGCTGCAAGCGCTCGAAGCGGCCGTAGCGTGGGACAAGAGCATCATGAAGGCTGTAAGTTTACGCCTTGCACACAAACAAGTAAGGGTTTAAAGCAACGGACCTATGGTCGCACCTTGCGGGAGTCCTTAAGTAGTTAGAACAATGGTGTTAAGAATGACCCTTGGGGAAATCCTTTTATAGCTGTAGAATAGAGGAGCGATGCTTAGTGTGCGCCCTGTGGGATTTCATTAGAACGGGTGGAATGTACTCTAATTGTGGTATATAAATCTAAGGTCTTAATGCAGATCCTTGCTTGTGGAAGTCTCATCCGTGTGATAGTAGCGCTGCTCTAATATACGCTTATAGTATTTTTCTTTAGATATTAAGAAGACCTATAGATAGACCAAAATAAACACATGATAAAATGGTCTTCCATAAACAGTCTACACGCAGACGTGCAAATTTTAATAGATAATTGGTACCTAATTAGTCTTTTAATCTACGAAGTACGAACTAATAATTACATTTGTGTTGTGTCACTATACAAACATAATAATATAATCAACAGGCTTGTCAATGTGTCGGTGGCCGAGTGGTATAGGCATGCGCCTGGGATAGCGTAAGACACGAGGTTCGATTCCTCGTCTAACACAGTTGCTTTTTACAAGTGCAGTTTATATTATTCTGTATAGTGACAAAACACTTTCAAAAATTTAATTAAATATAGATAATAAAACTTTATTACTTCAATAAACAATGTTTGTTACAATACGTTAGTCACAGATTATATAATACTTAAAATACAAATTAACAGTGAGCAGCCGGCATTTAACTTAGGAAAATCTTGTGCTATAAGCGCCAGCTTTCTTCCCTGTGCACAATTTTTTTTATTATTAAGTAGGTACTATAGCATGCAAACTATTCTACACCTGTGTGTGTGTGTGTGTGTGTGTGTGTTAAAGTAAAGTGCGTATTTTTTACTGGTGCATATTCATATTTAGTTAAGACAAGGTGTTAAATTCCTCGTTTGACACGGTTGTTTTTTACAAGTGCAATTTTTATCAGCATCTCTTTATCAACAGAACTGCCAATTCTGCCTCTCGGGTGACAACGAAGACCAACTTCTACTATGTGATGGCTGCGACAAAGGCTACCATACGTACTGCTTCAAACCTCGGATGGAGAAAATACCTGAGGGCGATTGGTAAGTTAAAATGTTTTAATCAGTCAGGTATCAAACGAATGCCGAGAGTCGCATAACAATGGAATTTTTATTGTGTCTCGTTTACACATACTTGACGAGTTAAAACAGGTTAAAGAATACAACATTTATATATTTCCTTCGGATATTGTGAGAGCAATCTCGCAGCTTCTATGAGGTCACGCAGCCTACGCGTTAATAAAAGCACATGCAAAATTCAACATGCTTGTTAATGTGACGGTTGCCGAGTGGTTAGGCATACGCCCGGATAGCGTAAGACACGGGGTTCGATTCCTCGTCTGTCACAGAGTCACGGTTGCTTTTTACAAGTTCAATTTATAACAAGTAACTTTATAAATAAATATAAATAATAGAGACTGCGCAAATTTTTGGATGCATCTACAACATATTTTTCGGATTGTAGATTACATTATTACAATTTCGTTCTATAGATGAATTAAAAGTTTGACTGGCAGGGAATGCTTTTAGCATTAAGTCCACCTATACAACGTGTTCTATCTTAGGTATTGCTGGGAATGCGTGAACAAGGCCAGGGGTGAACGGGTGTGCATCGTGTGCGGGGGGTCCGCCCCCGGGAGGACCATACCGTGTGCCCTCTGCGTGAGGGCGTACCACCAGGATTGCCACTACCCGCCGCTTGGGAAGGTAGGCTGCACAAAATACCTTGAACTCAACTTCACAATTTAACGGGGCGACTCCCGCCCCGAGACCATGACTCGTGTAACCGGGTCGAAACGTCGGGAAGGTAAACACCATTTTTACCTTTTAAACAAGTGAAAGTTGCATAAAATCCCGTTAAATTGTGAGGTTTAGTTTAAAAATGCAACAAAGTTTAAAAGCTTATATACCTTGAACTCAGTATACAGGGTGTGGCCTGTAATACGAGCAAAAAATTAAAATACAGGGCCTACCCCTTTAAGTGACGTAATCCATAATAAATGGTTTTAAATTTTTAAATATGAAAAATAAATTTATTGTTATTTTCTATCAAAATAAATCGAATCCGCAGTGTATTGCAAACAAATGAGTCCAGTCATAGAACTTGACATTGTCATTTACTACAACGAGTTAGCGATTTTGATATACATTGACTAGAGATTATAACTTTGAATTACTATATATTTTAGTTAAAGCATTTTGGAGCACTATGACCAGGTCCATAATAACTACGTATACTTTGTGGAATCATTGATTAAAATTTTATATCTTACAGGCCACACGCTGTATACTACCCTAAAGTCTGTTTATCTTTGCTTGTCAAATATTGTTAACAATATTTTTTAAAGTAGTTTAGAATGTTTTTAATACTTACAGTTTCATATTTATATTATATTTTTGATTTCTTATTTCATCCTAAAGGATATATTTAAAGCTTTTTAAGTAATATCAATGAATAAAATTAATTGACTGTTTGATTTAAAACGATCTCAGTGTTCAACAATGAGTTACCTATGTAGATTGTGAGTTTTGTGTTTATCTTATTTTTACATGAATCATTTCGTTAAAAAAGAATGTCAAGATTGTTTTTAATATTGGACAAGCAAATATAAACATACTTTACACCACACGACTTGACGTAGTACTTGTGTAAACTAAATGCCTTAAACTCAGAGTAAACATCCCTACACCTTGTATATTTATATTTATAACACCTATGGGTTGGCTGGAAGAGATCTCTTTTTTTATTATTAAATATGGTACACCAACAGCATACATAGACAACATTTAGTTACAGATAATTAAATTATTATTCTCCTACATATCTCTTTTAGGGATAAGCCTACCTTTGTTCACATTGTGACTTTTTGTATTTTCTGTACATCTTATAAGTGCAATAAAGAATATATATTATTTATTAAAAATAAACATAAATGACATTGCATATTTGAATTATCCGTTACAGTAGGAACTTATTTGGTGAAACAAGCCCTTAGTATTGTTAAAATTATTTTCTACTTCCAGAATCCGCGAGGCAAATGGTATTGTTCCCAATGCATATCGCGAGCTCCACCCAAAAAGCCGCGAAATGCGAAGAAGAGAGACAGCAAGCATAAGGACAACAACACTTCGCTCGACATCGACCAGAATATGGTGCCTAGGTGAGTTTATTTTAATCCATCCAGCTAAATAAAATGAAAGACTATTGTTTACATAAAATAAATGATTTCGAAAATATGACGTCATGTTGGAACTACATTATTACTTTAATTAATTCAAATTGTATTTTAACTTAACTGTATTAATTAATCCAATACTTTAAACGGCTCCAACAAAGCTTTCCGATTCAGGTACAAAAAATTTAAAAAAATGATATTATAGGGTCTATAGGATAGGTAGGATATTATAGGTCCCATACATGAAACTAAAACCAAAATTTTTTTTTTACTCAAACCTATACGTGTGGGGTGTCTATGGATAGGTCTTTCAAAATGAAATTGAGGTTCCTAAAACCATTTTTTCTAAAAGTCTAACGTTTGAGATATAGACGCTTCCAAAGTGGTAAAATGGGCGTCCCCCCCATCTAACTTTTGAACTAAGGAAGTGTAAATTTTGAAAAACGTATGTAATGTAGATCTCAACATAAACTTTCAACGAAAATTGGTTTGAGCGAAATCGAACTAGCAGTTTTTGAGATATAGCACAATTTTATCAACCGCTGGCACTTGGCCGGTTTTATTTTTTGGTATTAAAAAAAGGCTACAAATTCATTTCAATACAAAGGTACGGGCGACAGCACGTCAAAGTAAACACTGCGGTATCTTATGCAGTTGTAATAAAAGCTACTTTGCAACAAAAGTGATGATGTGCTGGCTGGCATACAGACGTACATTTCGCCTTCAATTTCAGTGTAACGATAGCTCAGTTGGTTACCTCATCAATGTATGCTGAGCAACATCTCACGTAATCAGAAGTCTATGATATCCATCTACTAAATACTCGGCTTTCTTATATCAATATCACATCAGGGTTTCTAATGGATTACTACTTTCAACTTTCAAACACAGAGTGAATAGGCTTCTTCTGGGTGGCATCGTCGTCTCTGTTCATATTCATGGTCTTTCATATGAAAAAAAAAACAATAAAAAAATATCCTCTTTCCAGCCCAGCAGCATCGCACGCGTCAACATCAACAACAGCGGAAGAGTGCGCGGCCAGTGCACAACACACGCCCGAGAAAGAGTGCACAGAACGAGATGACCCGCCTGTGGAGCCGGAGAATGGAGTGCACCATCCTGGTAAGTGTCCTGAAGGCAACAAAAGGGTATTAACTTGGTAGTGCACAACACACGACCGAGAAAGAGTGCACAGAACGAGACGACCCGCCTGTGGAGCCTGAGAATGGAGTGCACCATCCTGGTAAGTGTCCTGAAGGCAACAAAAGGGTATTAAGTAGAATGCTTTTAGCATTAAGTCCGCCATATGTACCTTTTGTTTGTGCATGAAGTGTAATAAATAAATAAACAAATAAGTAGTGCACAACACACGCCCGAGAAAGAGTGCACAGAAAGAGATACTGGTTCGATTTATTTTATTTTTTATTACAATAAATTAAAACCATTTAGAATTGATTAGAGGTTACTTAAAAGGACGGAATGATTTTTTGCTCCTATTACAGGCCACAACCTGTATATTTTGACGACCTCCATGGTGTAGTGGCTAAGCACGCTGGTTTTCAAAGCGTCGCCGCTCTGAGGTCCCGGGTTCGATTCCCGGTCGGGTCAATGTAGAAAACATAATTTTCTATATTGTCCCGGGTCCGGGTGTCGTGGTACCACCGTTGCGTCTTATTTCCATAACACAAGTGCATTAGCTACTTACTTTGGGATCGGAGCAATGTATGTGATTGGTGTCCAATTATTATATTTTATTATTATATTTATTCTTTGGTTTTAGAATGTTTTTAAACACTCACAGTGTCATATTTATATTCTTAAAGATGAAATAAGAAACCAAAAATTGCGCACGGGCGGGATTCGAACCGGCATCTTTCTGGCTTACCGGGCCAACTGATCTTCCAATTGCGCTACCGTGCTGTCGGTCCCGCCCGTGCGCAATTTTTGGTTTCTTATTTTATCTTTAACACGTTCCGGGACACTATTCCAGACACAATAGATGTTTTATTGTTTTCAAGCCTGTAGGCGTTCACTGTCCCGGAACGTGTTAAGAATATTTATTGTTATTTCCAGCGCCGCCAGAGTTCTGCGACGAAGGCCCTCCCGAGAAGCGTCGCGCCGTGCAGTACGTGGGCGGCAACGGCGCTATACCGCACGACGAACTAGAACAACATATTGACGGTAATTGACATATTTGACATTGACGAAAGGGTTCCCGCAGAATACCAGTAACGTGACATGCCTCGCGCTGTCACGAATTTTCCTGAGCGGGGACCTTTTCGACACAAATTCCATTTTTATTTTTTATTTTTTAATTGTATTTTTCTTTTCTGTGTTTTTTGTCTATTTTGTGTCGAATTTTGTGTCGAATAAAGCTATCATTCATTCATTCATTCATTCATATTTTAATGTCTTATCGAGGGCACTGCCGCTTAACCGAACAAAATCGCTTTCACCTCCCGTATTAATAAACCGTTTTTCTTAACTAGTCCTACTTATATTGCAAAAAATCTTGGCATTCGGTAAATATTTATTTCATCAATTACATTGAAAATAAACATATTTATAAAATTACCAAAGATAGTAAATATAAACCAAGAGACTATGGTGTCCCTCTTTACAACCTCAATAAAGATTTACCCTCTTATTCATAAAAACGCAAACAGTCTAATAAACCTGTTTTAACTATTACACTGTTTTGTCTCATTCTTTCTTGGCGCTGTCATCGTTTAACAGAAAGTGACAAAAGAGTGTAATAGCTAAAATAGGTTTATTAGACTGTTTGAGTTATTATGAATAAGGTTAATATTTAAGTAAGTAACCTCAAGAATCAGTAAGCTAGTTAGGACAGAAAAGTTCTAGATTGAAGACCCTTTGACCAAAGATACAGTGAAGGACGTCCACTGACAAGTTGGACAGACGACCTTGTAAAGATCGCAAGACCACACTGAATACAGACCGCTGGTGATCGCTTTAGAAAGTGGACGTCCTTTGGCTGATAATGATGATGGTGATATAAGTAAGCTATTTTATTAGTATTAACTTTTTTTTTTGTTTTAGCCGAAGACCAAGACACGGAAAACGTACCACTCGTATCTAGAGCTAAAAAAGAGAAGAACAGCGCTAAGAAATTGCTCAAAGATCTACAGTTTTGCAAGTAAGTGTACAATTATGAGAAATAACCTATTATTATATTTATATTTTAAAAGTGTTTTAAATTTTTATTTATTTAAAGCCGATTACAAAATTATAAGGAAAAAAACTCATTCTATAGCATTGGACTACGAATACGACTATTATTCTTTTGAGCATTATCAATGGTTAAGTTTTTGTAATTGAAATTTGTAATTGGCCCACTTTATGACATAATAAAAAATAAAAAATATTGATTTCTGGATTTACTTCTTTGTCTGCAGAACCCTCCTCTGCGACATGGAGTGTCACGAACATGCTTGGCCGTTCCTGATCCCGGTGAACACGAAGCAGTTCCCGCAGTACAAGAAGGTCATCAAGTGCCCTATGGACCTCTCCACTATAAAGCGGAAACTGCAGGACGGAAGGTAGGTACACACGCACACATGCACGCACGCGCGCGCGTGCGTGCTGTATTGCAACTGCCGTGGTCACGAGTCCCGTTTAGACCCGTCATGTCTAATACTTATTCTAAATGTAGCGGTTTACCTTTAATTATTTTGCCTGAATTAGTCACCCCGCCTTTCTTTCTTGCTCGCATTTAAATATGGACTTGTGTGTCGAGGTGGCTGCAGTCTTATTGTGTCTCATCATTTAGTTATGTGAAAAAAATAACCTTATTTTTTCTTATCTTCCAGCTACAAATGCAAAGAGGAGTTCGCGTCCGACGTACGTCTTATGTTCAGCAACTGTGAGGTGTTCAACGAAGACGACAGCCCTGTAGGACGCGCCGGCCACAACATGCGACAGTTCTTCGAGCACCGATGGCAGTAGTGACAATCCTGACCAGAGAAGTGACAACCCTGACCATAGAAGTGACAACCCTAGAGAAGTGGCAGCCCTGACCAGAGAAGTGACAACCCTAGAGAAGTGACAGCCCTGACCAGAGAAGTGACAACTCTAGAGAAGTGACAACCCTGACCAGAGAAGTGACAACCCTAGAGAAGTGACAACCCTGACCAGAGAAGTGACAGCCCTAGAGAAGTGACAGCCCTGACCAGAGAAGTGACAACCCTAGAGAAGTGACAGCCCTGACCAATGAAGTGACAGACAGCTACTAAATAGCAGAAGAAAATAATGCAGAACTGCTTAGGGCTTTTCTAAGCTGAAATGACGCGCCCATCTACTTAAATATTGATTTCGATGTGTGAGTGCAAATATTAATAACGACACTTAATCTGTGTCGAAGTTTTGACTGTTCCGCGAATTAAGATCTGTATGCCTATGTCACGGTCGACAAGTCGCGTGATAAATCCGACAACGCTCTCTCTATGGAACAGCGCTGGCACATCGTATGAAACAAACGTCCGCTCTCTCGCGCGTTTACGTCAATTATGACAAGTTGGACAACAAATCCAAGAAAAGACGCTTCTTTCTTTCTTCTTTCTTATTGGCAACTGAATGACCAATTACAACGGCATTTGTATATGTATTGCGTCCATATTTTAAATTTACTTGTGTGCGTTAAGCTATAGTGTGGCGCGTCATTTCAGCTTAAACAAGCTCCACTAAGTTACTATAAAGGCAATGCCATATTCGACTCTGTCTTTGCCATGTCTGGCTAAGGGCCATACCTCACTGACACGCCATGGTGACTTCGCAATTTGATAAGAGACGAATAGCTTTCCAACAGAATACCAGTGTTAACTATCTGCCCTAACATACGTAGGTCAATGAAATGACCATATTATGATCCTCGATTATTGTAACTGCCCCAAAAGTTTATTTTATTAACAACTCTGTAGGGTAATGCAAAATGTCGGAAAAGCCAAAACTACTTCTATAACATGTGTCATACGAGGTTTCCACCTCCTACCTAAATAATTAATCAAGAGGCTTTGGCTTATGTGGATTCATGTGACTTGATACTTTATCATAGGACGGCTGGCTTGAGCTGGCAAAATATACTGTGACTAAGAATAAGGAAATAACTCAAGGATGTGACTAAGTTAATTTCAAATAACCCAAGTTATTAATGCGCTGGACGCATATCACTTTTATTTTAATAAAATCTATTATTTCAATAAAAACAAAACCCCAATTTTTAATAACATTTTGCATATTTTTTTACTTTCAAACTATTTTTTGCGAATAATTATTAACCACAAAGCTATGTTGATAAATTGGTCACAAAAATAACTGGAAAATGAGGAATAATTTTGATAATTATAGAATATAAAAGTTTTAGTTTATCTGTTTTTCATGACTACTTAATATTAAAATCTTGCTTACTATGAAATAAAAAAAATGCCTATACCTATTTTAAAACTGCTAGCTTAGCAATGAATAAACTTGATTTTATAATAATAAGACAATCAGTTCACGAAAATTGTGTAAAATGACTAGTTCTATTTTTATCTCTTATATCATTCTAATATACATGAAGGTTGACAACTGTGTAATAACTTTACATCATTGTTCATTCCAAAATTTTATTTCTCATTGAAAAACATCCAAAAAAAGTCCACGACAACATTCCACGCCAAATTGAATGCGGCCTATGAGGCCATCGTCAAATACGAAAAATTGTATAGAATCTCATTTGACTGTATAAAAATATGGAAAAGTGATTTTGTAATAATAATCTAGAGCAACGCACATTAAACGTTGTCTGTAATTAAATATGGTAGACTGTACATAGGTAGTTTTAATCGCTAACTTTAGAATAAAAAAGTATTAGATCTAATTTTAAGTATAGAACATAGAATAATTAAATGTCTTTTCGAATATTATTTTTGTAATAATTTGCGCGTAGCAACGAAGCAGTATTTTTAATAAATTTATTATTGAGAGTGGGTAATAAATAATTCGAGTTTGGTTCGTAATCGGATATTTTATGTGGCCAGTTGTAGTGTTGAAATTTTTGTATATGTTTATGGGTGTGTATAAAAGTATAGTTGTCTATTTCAAAATCTTTGTAGGTTGGATTAAAATTAGAGTATGTATAGCGATCTGTAAGCGTAGTGGGCCTGCGGTTGGGAAGGCCCCGGCCTAAGGCCTTAGTTTATTAATATCGCACGGTGACAGTTCTCTATACTGTGGCTGTATTTGGGTTTCAAATCTATTGGGGCGACATTTTTGATGAATAAATTGGCATAATAGATATTTATTTTCAATTTTACATACTTGTATCATGAGTCAAAAAAATATCAAGAATGGTTATTCCATGTAAAATTGAATTTATTGTAAAGATTTGAGTTACATGATGAAAATGTCCCCCTGTAATGTTTCTTTGTATTTTAACTAAAAAACATAATATTAAACAAGTTTTACTGACAAAAAGTGCATGCTTATTCTTTTTTCTGATACTTATTTATTTTTTACTTTAAATTTATCAAACGTCACGTTATATTGTGGCTGATTTTACTAGCTCGTATATTTTTGTCAGTGAAATTGAAATAGGTGGCGTTTTTTAATTCGTCGATAGTTTATTCGACATTGTATATTAAATCCAATTAATAACTTATTTTTGATTTTGCGATTTCAAATTATCTTTAACATTGTTTTTTTTTGCAAATTAATTTTAAAAAATCACAATAACAGAGGCAAAGTGTCCGATACACCTGTAATTCGTATTTTACTTTTTTTTATAAATAAAATTGTTGGAGAAATGACAGTGATAAATAAGGATTTAATTAATCCACATATTTCAACTAATTGGCGTTTCAGACAATTACAGTACTTATGTTTTGAAAATATTAATTTCGTTGTGTTGTTATTTTGTTACGGCTGTTCAGATAAGTAGCTACAAGTAATGATTGTAATGAGAATAATTGTGAACTTAAAAAAGTGGCGCTATACAAAATGATAACACAATGAATTTCTATTATTTTTCCTAAGTATTTACTTAAGAAGTATTAATTTTTATCACGCGCTTTTGTTAAGAGTCTTCTATGTTTAATTTTAAAGTAAATTATTGTATGTAGTGGAATAATTTGCCAAGATATTGGACTCTCAACCCTACTGCCAGTACATATGGTCGATGATCGCGCGTCAGCGCTTGTATGTGTGAGTAAAGATGTTTATGTTGTGTGCATCGGTTGGTTTTAACTATAAATGGATATATAAATTATATATACGAATAAATAAATAATTTTTTGAAGCACTCGCACATGGTTTTATTTTTTATCTTGGCGGTTTCATCATCTATTAATTATATTTCGTATCATCTAAGTATTATTTATGTTTTCCACCATTTATTAACGGTCGTAGTCAGTCAGTTACACTGCCATCTGTTGGGAAAACAGGATTCGGGACGAAAGAAAACTGCAGAGTTTAGTGAAAATATAACGGAACGTATATTCCAATATAGTCTTGGAGGGCAGAATGTCTGGATCCTATCACATGGATTTATCTACAGAATATAATGTAATGGGGGTATTTTTGTGGTTTATTAATATCCACAATTTCACAAGAGGCACACACTCAGACAAGACTGTCAAAGATAAGTTGGCGGGAACCAGTGTTACCATAGCTGGCATTTCCGTGTTATAATGATACCAGTATTTTCATAATAAAGCACTACCAAATAATAATTGGTTTTTGCTTAATTTCAACACCATCTATGTTCGACATTAAAAAAAGAATGATATATTTTTTTGTTTGATTGCATTATTAATTATTCTTAACATAATAATTAAATAAATATAATTCCACCTACTGGTATCAAAGTAAAATTCAACTGGAATTAATGGGCCAGTTTTTTATCATGCAATTTTGTATCAAAATGTATTTATTTATTTATTAAATATGGTACACCAACAGCATACATAGACAACATTTAGTTACAGATAATTAAAGTATTATTCTCCTACATATGCCAATTATAGGTATACACATTATTGTATAAGTAATTATAAAAAAATACCTTAGGGAAAGCGAACTAAAGCAAAATATTTTGTCAGAATCGGCATTGAAGGGAATTAAAATTATTGAAGTTACTACGTAGTTGGTTTTCCATTTTTAGGGTTCCGTAGCCGAATGGCAAAAAACGGAACCCTTATAGTTTCGTCAAGTCTGTCTGTCTGTCTGTCTGTCTGTCCGTCCGTTTGTCACAGCCACTTTATTTTGAAACTATAAGCATCACATAGCTGAAACTTGGTAGGTAGGTGTATCTTGTTCACCGCTTTCCGATTCAGATACAAAAAGTAAGAAAAAGTTATATTTAAGGGGGGGCTCCCATACATGAAACTAAAACCAAAAAAATTTTTTTTACTCAAACCTATGCGTCTATGGATAGGTCTTTTAAAATTATGTTGAGGTTTCTAAAACCATTTTTTCTAAAAGTGTAAGGTTTGAGATATAGACGCTTCCAAAGTGGTGAAATGGGCGTCCCCCCCCCATCTAACTTTTGAACTAAGAAAGTGAAAATTTTGAAAAAAAAATATGATGTAGATCTCAAAAAAAACTTGCAACGAAAATTGGTTTGAAGGAGATCGAACCAGTAGTTTTTAAGATATTGCACATTTTTATCAACCGCAAATATAACTTTGTCTTTCATACAAACACTATGAAAAACAAAGTTATTTTTGCTGTCGCAATATATTGTGATGTTTTCGTTAAGTGAAAGTAAGTGGACCCTGAATTCAGTTAAGGGTGGCACAGAACCCTCAGTGCGCGGGTCCGACACGCACTTAACCGGTTTTTCCCTACCAAGAAACCTGACTCAGCGGCTTCTACATCGTCACGATATCGGCATCTACACGATAGATTTAAATCACTTTTCTAACTTTCCAGAAATTATTGTGCTTTGAATCATAAAATACTTACAACCTTTTTCACTTCATTTTGTGGCTGGTTGGCGAGCATGCACAGCTAGATGAAAAAAAAAATAAGCGCTAAAATGGCGGGAATTTCTGTAGAAAAAAACTTATTATTTCTCCGCGTAGGTAGTGTAGCAATAGAAAATATTTTAGTTTAAAATTAATTCTTAAGTAGGTTGATAAAATATCTTACAAAATGCAGGTAGATTGGTTATGTTTTAACTTTTTCAACTGCTAGCGTTTCAATGGCCGCCTCATTCGTGTTTCGTTCTTTGTTAGCGGCAGACTAGACGCTCTCTGTGTTTTTCTTATGAAGGTAGAAAAGCTATCATTTGGTGTAAAGATGGTTTTACCTCAGGGTTTTACATAGTGAATGTGAAGTGTTATGGAAATAAAGACGACTACTGCGGCGGTGCTGAAAACATCGTTAGCCAGTTTGGCTGCCACAATCATCATCAGTAAGGTCAGTCGCATACCTACCTCTAATCGTTGAAAAATTTTTTCGTGAATCTTAGTTAAGTAGAAAAATCAGTCTCATAACGCAACCCTTAATATTAAAAAAGGTATACCAGTCGATATTGTATTATGCTATGCTATTACTGATAGCTGAACTACAATTTGTGATAATAATTACTTAAGCAAATAAATATTCATTCAAGATGCGGGTTAAATATCTGCTGCAACAAACTATTTTTCATACAAATTGCAAGTAACCTACCCTATTTCTACTAAAATATTTATTGACATTAAAATATGTACAATTTAATACAACATTGAAAATCTATTGGCAATAGTAGGTACTCTTCATTCCTTGCCAACCAGTAAGAACTCTCGATCTACGTTCAGAGTCCAACGCCCCAATACCAGCTCCGAGCGCTAAACAGAAGGTTCTGGAGGCCCACTGTGCGAGCTCCTCGGTCTCCGTTCCGTGACCCGAGGTTCCGTGACCAGAGTGTTCCGACTTGGTCGGCTGGCTTGAGTGTCCGAGCGCTGCCCGGGCTAGGCAAGGGCGGCGCTGTACAGTACCGCGGTACAGTACGTACTCTGCGTCCGAGTTCCTCGGGCCGAGTTCCGCTTTCGAGGTGCCCACAAATGGTCGCAGACGTTCTAAGGTGTGAGGATCCAGGTTGAAGGTCGAAGGGTACTGTTCAAGGATCTAGAGTTCTAATTTCCTAGTCATATGTTGTTTTGTAATATTACCTACACTAAAAGGTATCTGGGTTCTGGGTTCGCATCCCACAAAAAGCAACGACGATCATGTAGGGTAGATGTAGTTTTAGTATCCAGCCAGCCTGCATTTCTGAACAGAAGTCTAACAGTCTACTAGAGCATAATAACAAAGAGTAGCTTAGCAACAAAACGTAATTATCTGTCAAATCTTGACTGAAAAAAAACAACATTCACAAATGTCAAATTTGTACACAGCTGTTTTGTTTTGTTGCTGTGGCTGTGTCCGAAATTCGTGCTAAAATTGACCAAATATGCCTCTAATAATTATATGTGGCACTCCAGTCAGCGGGAAAACAACCAGAGCAACCGAGCTGAGTGAGTTCTTCAAGGAAAAACACGGGAAAACCGTGGAAATCATATCCGAAGACGAAGCCATCAAAAAGTTAGGTTATGACAAAAACAACACATATTTGGACAGAGAAAAGGAAAAGAGGGTGAGAGGATACCTTAAATCGGAGGTTTTGAGGCTTATTGGTAAAGATAACGTGGTTATTTTGGATGGGAGCAACTATATCAAAGGTAACTGTTTACATTTTACACCTTTCAATACTTACTGGATGTAAAAGTAGAATCTTTTGTGACTCAATCGAACCAATGGCTATATTGTAAGATTTATGTTTATTTATGAACTAGAGTTCTCATAAAACATACTACTTGTAGTTAATGTTTTGTTTATACATATGATTTATAATAATATACTTTAGAATTTGTGTAATCTAGCACTAACATCATAAAAATATAGTGCATAAGTTTATATAGTATTTTAATCTAATTGACAGGCTATCGTTACGAATTATATTGTGCATCAAAAGCATCAAAGTCCACACAATGCACAGTATACACAATACGGAACCATGATGAAGCTTGGGTAGCAAACCAACAAAGAAATGGTGTGACCGAGACAGAGTCTACACAGACAGGGACAGAAAATAGTCCTGTACCATACACGGAGGAAGTCTTCAATGCGCTTACTAGGCTAAGGTAAAATAGTCATAAATTAGCATAGAATCAGTATTCCAGCACCAGCTAACTGACCCAAATAGTTAAAAATAAACTCTCTAACCTTTATGATTTACTATAGTCCCGGTTCAAATACTTAGCAAATACTACCCGGTTTCATAAGATACCCCTCCCGCTTCCCCGCTCACCCACCTACGTTTGTCCATTTGTCACAGTGACAGGTAAATGGGTAGTACTTATTTAGTGTTCGTCGTTCGTGAAAAGTTATTGTTTCATCAATTTTAACATGTTCTGGGACACTACTCCAGACACAATAGATGTTTTATTGTTTTCACGCCTGTAGGCGTTTACTGTCCCGGAACGTTAAAATTGGTGGGCTAAGACTGCAATGCACGCATGATATTGCTTGGAATATTTACATTTGAATAGACACCATTCACGCGATGTTTACCTTAACATGCTGTTGCACCTACCTATGTATGGATCACTGTTGCATACATGTTCGTTCAGTATACAAGCTAGCTACATACATTGTTTTAAGTCAAATATAACACAAGAGTGACTGCCAACAAATGTGCAGCAGTTGGGCAGACTAGAGTTAAAAAAAAACTTGTTCATTTTTTAAATAAATTAATTTAAAAAATCTATCTTTACCTACATGCCAAATAAATCATATTCTACTTACTTTGTTTTAGATTTGAAGAGCCAATCAGCGCCAACAGATGGGACAGCCCTCTTTTCACAGTTCAACCAACAGACCAACTGGACCTGGATTCAGTATACAAAGTGTTATTTGAGAAGAAACCTCCACCACCTAATATGAGCACACAAAATGTGAGTATGCAATATCCTATTTTCTACCTCATAAATATTTTACATCATACTTCAGCTACCTTTCAGCCAAATAAGGCCGCATACACAAAATAATGTTGATAAAAAAACACATTAGGGATTAATATCTACATTCTAATTTTAATTTAATTAATTTAAGCCTTAAACCTATTCACAATAAAACTTATTTCATATCATAAAAACTTATTATTTCATATACTTATTTTTTCATAGTCCCTTTTCGGGTAAAGGCCTCCTCCAAGTCTTTCCACCCTTCCTTGTCCCTTGCAACTTCGATCCACTTTCTTCCCGCTATTTCTTTTATGTCATCTTCCCATCTCGCTCTTGGTCTTCCAACCTTTCTTTTTCCTGTGGGGCCCTTCCATTTTGTAGTTTCGACTGTCCACCTTTTGTCTGTGTATCTGGCTAGGTGCCCCGCCCATCTCCACTTCATCTGGAGTGCGTGCTCGAGAGCGTCCGTCAGCTTCGTTCTTTCTCTAATTTCTACATTTCTAATCTTTTGGATCTTTCTTAGTTTTAAAATACTTCTTTCCATTGCATGCTGGCATGAGTTTATTTTATTTGCTATCCTCTTAGTAAATGTCCAGGTTTGGCATCCATATGTGAGACATGGTAGAATGCAGGTGTCTAGCACTATCTTTTTTAGTTTAAGACTGTAGTTTCCTTTTACAATTTCTTTTTGAGACCAATATTTTTTCCATGCTATATTGGCTCTTCTGTCTACTTCTTGCTCGTTGCTGTTTTTGTTGAATGATATTTGTTTGCCCAGGTAAATGTAGCTTTCTGCATAGTCAATAGCATTTCCTTTAACTTCAATTGGTGTGGTGTTACTGTTTGTCATAATTTTAGTTTTTGTAGCATTCATCTGAAGTCCTACCTTTTCGCTTTCGTCATTTAGCGATTGTAGCATTCGTTTCATTTCTGCAGCTGTTTCGGCAAAGAGTGCAATATCATCTGCGAACCTTAAGTGGCTGAGGCGAGCGTTGTTTATCTTTATTCCTGTCCTTGACCAATTTAGTTTTCGGAATATATCTTCTAAAACGGCAATAAACAGTTTTGTTGATAGAGGGTCGCCCTGCCTGACTCCTCTTTCTATTTTTATTACTTCTCCTGTGCCCTCGAGTCTTACTCTGCTTTCGCTGTTTGCATATATATTTTTTATGATTCTTATGTACTTTGTCTCTACGTTGATCGAATGTAGTGCTCTCCAAATTGAATCGTGTGAAATACTGTCGAAAGCTTTGCTGTTAGTCCAATCAATGAAGCTTTTGTCACCCGAATAATTCTCCCGTCGTTGAAACTTGGCACATAGTGAAAATAAGTGATACAGATTATAGATATACAATAATCCAATGATTTTTTTTACGAGAAGTTAGGTATTTATACCTAAACATGGAAATCGTTTATAACTCTCTGTGAAAAAATTCTCAGTCTGAAATTGTTCGTGTATACGTATGTATTTATAAGTTAGAATAGGTAAGAATAAGAATCCAATATTTTTTCGATTTCCGGGATACTCAAAATTTAACTTTTTGCATTTTGCTCTATAACTTCTACCGAAAAAATTCTCTGCTCATTTTTGTTTTTTAATATGGTTTTATTTACGTATATAAGAAGCTTTAAGAAGTTATCCAAAACATTTTCCGTTACAATATTACAATTCTTATTATTACTTAATTATGGCTCGTGAATAATTGCTCAGGCAAATTAAATGCGTTTCTTAGTTAGGGGTCGCTCTATTGCAGTAGATTTTTCAATAATCCAATTAAAATTCCACTAAATACCAAGTTTTTAAAATATCAATAATAGTGAATATTACCGCCCGCGCCACTTAGAACCGACCGGGCGCGCGGCAGCGCAGTGGTGCGTGTGCTCATATCTAAAACGTACTGCAGTCAGTCTATCTGTATAAAAAAATGATGCAAGTGTTTGTAGGTAATGGCTGTCACCCGCGATAGCCCAGTAGCTGACTAAGGTCTGTGGTCTAAGAACTTGGGCACACGGGTTCTAATCCCAGTGCATCACATCGTATGTTATTTATTTGTATGTATGTTCTTATGAGTTCTTTTTACTTTTTTTTTAACAAAATATTGTGTTTTTGCTGTGATTATTTGCCAGTCGAATTCAGTCCTTATATGTTAGGGTGTAAGGCTTATTTTGGCGGACGACTGACAGCGGAGTCTGGAACGCGGCGTGTGTTTATTACGATTTCTGTCGGGCGAAAGTAGTTCTTATTTTCATAAGCGGAAGGCTTGTAGTATGGATGATTGGGAAGGATTTAGGACTCTAGAATGCCGTCTATTGTATTTCGGCGCAGTGTTATTCAATTATTGTGACGGTATTTAGCGCGCGGTCATTAAAAGTCATTCTGTACAAAGAAAAACATTTCAGTTTTCGTTCATCTCAGTTACATACTTGACCAATCAGAGGACAACGACTCAACGCAATATAATAATTACGTGAAGAGTTTAACGAGAAATGAAATGAAAAGATGGACCAAGAAATAAGTAAACGACGGTGGAAAAGCTAAAGGCTTAAGTGACACTTTGACAGATATTGGTCTTAACTTAGTTGTATTCAGCAAGATTTTCTGCGTCGTTTGAGCTGGGTTTGGTGTAAATCAGGATTGTTGTAAAATATGTTCATAGAATTTATCGGAGCATATTGAATGAATAAATGACTTTCTTTATATCGGACAATTGCATCCATGATAGTAAATAAACAATTAAAATTACTAATAATGAATATCAATTAAAAATTACATTTGATGAAATAAAATTAAAGCACGATATTTTTTCTATTAAAATCTAGATAGAACATACATTAACGATCTGATCAATAAAAAATATGACTGCCCTATTATCTATAGATTCAATGGAAATCAAAATACTATTGGTTCCTCCCCCGCAATCTGCATAAGCAAGAAGCCTTTGTACTTTAGGCGTTGCAGAAACAGCATTCTAAAGGCTTTATTGAATGTCACTTTAAGTGCCTTTAGCGCCTTTTGCGTATAGCTGACCCAGAGGGAGCCCGAGTAGAACAACTGGCAGTGTTTGAGGTTAAGACCTCCGTATGTGTTTTTGACATTTAGAATAGATTTGAAATTCTTTTAGAGAAGAAAAATGACAGAAAAACATTCATGGTCAGATTGATTCCCGATTTCCGATTAGTTATCTGTTTACATTGTTTCTTAATAAAGTGAATATTTAATCAGTACCTACCTATTTTTTAGTCCAAATTATTTAATCAGTCAGTCAGGTATCAAACGACTCCCGGGAGTCGCATAATAATGGAATTTCTGTTGTGTCTCGTTCACACATACTTGACGAGTTAATCTGCAAGTAAGAACAGGCAGTATGCTTTAAGGAGAGTTAACCTAACTTAATTACTACATCGAGCAAACCGCCGGGCCGGCATATTACTCCGGAATGCCAAGGCGTATTTAAAAAAAAAATAGAATAAGCGACACCAATAGTCTACTAATTAATAATAAATATTGTTGGTTTTCTAATTTTCTTGTTGTATTTATAATTAAATTTATTTTATATCTGGTTCAAGTGATTAAACTAGACTGGTTGCACCCGCAATCAATTAAAAAGGAATAAATCATTGTTTATGTTTGTTTAGTTTACAGTCTCTCATATTATTTACTTTGTTACTTAAACACCTCACAAAATAATAAAGTAAACAAATTAAAAGTAACACAATGAACTGATTTTTGCGTTTTTTGTCTATAATCTGGCAAAGGTTGGGTGGGGCATACTTGTTGCACCCGCGACAGCAGTTTGAATTTTCCTCTTGGCTATTGAAATTATGTTTTAAAATCCTTGTTAACTAATATAATATAGAAAACATGTAAAATGTAGTCTGTCATACATTTATTTCATTAAATAAGTTCTTTAGCTTTATTCACCGCTAAAAATTACCATAACTCAAAGTCTGAATCCAAAGTTCCATTAGTACAATTTTATGGGATATCGATATCTGAATAGTTAATATATTTTTCAGCTCAGGGTGATTCCATTTTCGCGGGTGCACCATTTAGAGGCATGTTTTAATTTCGTGTAGTGAAATAAAAAACTTGTTCATTGAAATTAGTCTATGAAAGACTACATTTTATATGTTCTCTATATATTAGTTAACAAGAAATTTAAAATATAATTTCAATAGCCAAGAGGAAAATTCAAACTGCTGTCGCGGGTGCAACAAATGTGACCGAACCTTTGCCCGATTATAGACAAAAAACGCAAAATTTGTTCATTGTGTTACGTTTAACACGTTCGCTGCAATATATGGCTTAAAAACCCGATGCATGTACTCCCACTCTGTGCGGAAGCAAGAAACAGTAAACTTCCCCTGGTGCGGCGGCTGTGTAAGGAGCATTTCTGTATGTTCAAAAAGACAAGTAACGGGCGGAAAGGCCCGTCATAGAATACAAGGTCATTTCACCCCTTCCCGCACTATTATAGGTAATTGAATTGTTTACTTAACTTTATTATAGCGGGAACGGATGTAAATACGATACTGCATTATTCGAGTGTTTGTTTACGTTTTTACATGGTTTTATCGAAGTTTAATTGTTTAATATTTCTCGGCCAAGATGTATCTGATACAGACAAATCAAAGTGGAGAAAGGTGTTTGTGTAAAATATTTTAAAAATCTTTTTTTCTGTGTAGCATGTAAGAACTGCCTCGGTGGCGCAGCGGTAGGAGGGTCGCATTTTTAAGCGACGGCTGCGCCAGAGGTCCTGGGTTCGATTCCCGGGTCGGGCCAGAAATATGTACCTGGGTTTTTCTGTTCAAAAATACTCAGGGAAGCCCGGAGTTTGGAAGTTGGCGGTGTTTCACCCCCGTGCCTCGGAAAGCACGTAAAGCCGTTGGTCCTGCACCTGATCTCTCTCCGGTCGTGTCAGATTGCTGTCCCATTGGGCTATGAGAGTGAAAGGAATAGAGAGTGCACCTGTGTTTGCGCACACACTTGTGCACTATAATATGTCCCGCGCAGTCGGTTAGTCGTTGTGACTGGCCACCGTAGTCGAAATTGGCTAGGGAGACTATTATTATTATGTAAGAAATTATAATTACTCCGTTGTATGCTTTTATTTACAAACTTATCTCTTTGTTTTTTGAAATAAATTAAACTAAAAATATTATTTCGATAACTTATATTTATTTCCCAACACTAATACTTATTGAAATAAACTAATAATTCGGCGCGGTTTCGGGTTATAAGAAATTATCGCGGGTGCAACCAGTCTAGTTTAATCACTTGAACCAAATATAAAATAAATTTAATTATAAATACAACAACAAAATTAGAATACCAACAATATTTATTATTAATTAGTAGACTATTGTTGTCGCTTATTCTATTTTTTTTTAAATACGCCTTGGCATTCCGGAGTAATATGCTGGCCCGGAGGTTTGCTCGATGTAGTAATGAAGTTAAGTAAACTGTCCTTAAAGCATACTGCCTGTTCCTACTTGCAGATTAAATAATTTGGTATTAAAAATAGGTAGGTACTGATTAAATATTCACTTTATTAAGAAACAATGTAAACAGATAACTAAAAGGAAATCGGGAATCAATCTGACTATGAATGTTTTACTGTCATTTCTTCTTCTCTAAAAGAATTTCAAATCTATTCTAAATGTCAAAAACACATACGGAGGTCTTAACCTCAAACACTGCCAGTTGTTCTACTCGGGCTCCCTCTGGGTCAGCTATACGCAAAAGGCGCTAAAGGCACTTAAAGTGACATTCAATAAAGCCTTTAGAATGCTGTTTCTGCAACGCCTAAAGTACAAAGGCTTCTTGCTTATGCAGATTGCGGGGGAGGAACCAACAGTATTTTGATTTCCATTGAATCTATAGGTAATGGGGCAGTCATATTTTTCTTTAATCAGATCGTTAATGTATGTTCTACCTAGATTTTAATATAAAAAATATCGTGCTTTCATTTTATTTTATCAAATGTAATTTTTAATTGATATTTCTATGAACATATTTTACAACAATCCTGACTTACACCAAACCCAGCTCAAACGACGCAGAAAATCTTGCTGAATACAACTAAGTTACGACCAATATCGGTCAAAATGTCGCTTAAGCCTTTAGCTTTTCCACCGTCGTTTACTTATTTCTTGGTCCATCTTTTCATTTAATTTCTCGTTAAACTCTTCACGTAATTATTATATTGCGTTGAGTCGTTGTCCTCTGATTGGTCAAGTAGGTAACTGAGATGAACGAAAACTGAAATGTCTTTCTTTGTGCAGAATGACTTTTAAGGACCGCACGCTAAATACCGTCACAATAATTGAATAACAGTATACTATAGTTAAACGATAGCTATGGAGTGCGCGGGCGCCGAAATACAATAGACTGCATTCTAGAATCCTAAATCCTTCCCAATCATCCATACTACAAGCCTTCCGCTTCTGAAAATAAGAACTACTTTCGCCCGACAGAAATCGTAATAAACACACGCCGCGTTCCAGACTCCGCTGTCAGTCGTCCGCCAAAATAAGCCTTACACCCTAACATATAAGGACTGAATTCGACTGGCAAATAATCACAGCAAAAACACAATATTTTGTTTAAAAAAAAAGTAAAAAGAACTCATAAGAACATACATACAAATAAATAACATACGATGTGATGCACTGGGATTAGAACCCGTGTGCCCAAGTTCTTAGACCACAGACCTTAGTCAGCTGCTGGGCTATCGCGGGTGACAGCCATTACCTACAAACACTTGCATCATTTTTTTATACAGATAGACTGACTGCAGTACGTTTTAGATATGAGCACACGCACCACTGCGCTGCCGCGCGCCCGGTCGGTTCTAAGTGGCGCGGGCGGTAATATTCACTATTATTGATATTTTAAAAACTTGGTATTTAGTGGAATTTTAATTGGATTATTGAAAAATCTACTGCAATAGAGCGACCCCTAACTAAGAAACGCATTTAATTTTCCTGAGCAATTATTCACGAGCCATAATTAAGTAATAATAAGAATTGTAATATTGTAACGGAAAATGTTTTGGATAACTTATTAAAGCTACTTATATACGTAAATAAAACCATATTAAAAAACAAAAATGAGCAGAGATTTTTTTCGGTAGAAGTTATAGAGCAAAATGCAAAAAGTTAAATTTTGAGTATCCCGGAAATCGAAAAAATATTGGATTCTTATTCTTACCTATTCTAACTTATACATACATACGTATACACGAACAATTTCAGACTGAGAATTTTTTCACAGAGAGTTATAAACGATTTCCATGTTTAGGTATAAATACCTAACTTCTCGTAAAAAAAATCATTGGATTATTGTATATCTATAATCTGTATTACTTATTTTCACTATGTGCCAAGTTTCAACGACGGGAGAATTATTCGGATGTCTCCATACAACGAATCTCCTCGTTGATTGGACTATGTAGTCTACAAAAGCAATGTATAATGGTTGGTTGAATTCTTTATATTTTTCGATAATTTGCTCTATAGTATGAATATGATCAATGGTTGAGAAACCTGAGCGGAAGCCTGCCTGTTCCTTCGGTTGGTTGCTGTCTATTTGGGGCGCTAGTCTGTTTTGAAGTAATGATGTAAACAGTTTGTACATTGTTGAAAGCAAGCTAATTGGCCTATAATTTCCAATGTCCAGAGGGTTACCTTTCTTGTAAAGAAGTACGATCTCCGAGCTGCTCCACTGTTTGGGAATCTTTTCTTGGTGTAGTACCAAGTTGAAGAGTAAGGTAATATACTTGAGCAGTGAAGATGCGCCTGTTACAAGGGCTTCAGCTCTTATGTTGTCCGGACCTGGACTCTTGTCTCTTTTGAGTTTTTTCAGCTGCTTTACTACTTCTTGTTCTGTGAAAAGCGGTACTTCCTCTTGGTCTTTTGGTGTAGTTGGCTCTTCGTCTGTATCCTTTATGCTTTGTTTTTCCTCTGGTTCTGTTATATGTCCGTCTTGTTTTTTGTAAAGGTCTCTGTAGAAATTGGTTGCACAGTCAATTATTTCCTTTCTATGTCTTGTTTCCTTGTTGTTTTGCTTTAGTTTTTGAATCCATTCTTTGTGCCGGCTTAGTTCTTTAAATGCCCGTTTTGAGCTCCTGTATCTGTTAAGGTTCTTTTCTATAATTCTGCTTCGATGATTTTTGTAATCTTGTCTGATCGCTCTGTTGGTTTCCTTAAAAAGTTTTGTTAGACGAGTCTTTGTTGCTTTATTTCTATTTCGAGTTGTCATAAGGTCCGTTCTTTCCTGTATCAGCTTTAATGTATTCTTGCTTAGGATTTTGTGTTTTCCTTCTGCATTGTTTGTTGGATTACTTATTCTGAGGCTTTTCCTGATAGTGTTTTCAAGGATGTCGTAGTATTTCTGTATGTCAGTCATGGATGAAAGTGCACTCGAGTCTAACAGTCTTACTACAAATCATCCGTTAAAACTGGTTTTAAGTCATGTTTAGTTAAAAACTGTTTTAAATTTAAAAAGGGTTTAAAACAGTGTTTAACATTTTGTACCACAAATAGGTTTTTGGGTAGTGTTTAGCTAAACACCAGTTTTAGATACAAATATTTATTCATTCACTCTCAGTTCATTCATTACATTTCCTAGTACGCAGGTTGCATTCAACACACTGCAGAGTAAATGAAAAAAAGCTTCTTGAAATTATGGCTGAATAGTATCAAAACCCAAATCTTTAAAAAAAAGTTGTAATGACAGACAGCAGAATGAGAAGAATCTGATTTGTTTTGACTTTTTTACAGGAGTTTGTAAAGAAAGAGCGCGTTTTCAATTCATTTGTAAAAAGTCGTATTTTGTTGTGTATTGACTGATTTGTTTTCAACATGAATAAAAAAAAAAAGATCGTAGGATAATTGGACAAAAAACGAAAAGGTAAATCAAATGGATAACTACCACATAGTCGCCGTATGTGGGGTTTGGAAACGTGATAGCATTGTAATTGTTTATTTTATTTCAGGATATCCTTATACAGCTTATAGAAAGTTCGAAAGACGTGGTAAAACATAGAAACACGGATACCAACACAAATCGTCATAGAGTTGCTGAGTGGAATTTGATTTTACAAAAGTATGTCTAAAATAGTGAACTTGTTTTGTTGGTTTGTTGATTAATAAATTAATTGTGTGATCAATAAATTAATTGTTGTGAAATCAATCATCCATAATATTTTCTATAGGAAGAAAGCACGAATTTGATTTACCGCGAAACGAAAGTCAAGTTGTCAAATGTCAATCTGTCAATTTTTTGAGGTTAAACACTAGATAAAATAGGGGGGAGGGTGTTTAACTAAAACACTGTTTAAAAGAGTGTTTTAGCGCCAAAAACTGATTTGTGGTAAGGATTTTCTTAAAATCTTGTTAAACAGTGCCTAAAACTTTGTTTAAGTGATTTGTGGTAAGGCTGTAAGTTTTCTTTCAGGTTTTCGTTATACGCGGTAACTTCGTCCTCTGTTTTAAGTGTTGCTGGATTAGGTTTAATTTTTTTTCTATTGAGTTTTAGATCTTTTAGTTTTAGTGTAGCTCTCACTGGTCTGTGGTCCGATGGGAAACTTATTTTGTTCAGAACTTCGATATTTGTTATGGATTTGATCTTATTGCACATCACAAAGTCTATTTCATTTTCCGTTTTCTGGTCCGGTGAGATCCACGTCCATCTTCGACTGGGTTTTTCTTAAAGTATGTGTTCATTATTGACAGTCTTTGTTCATGAGCAAATTGTACTAATCTTTCGCCTCTATCATTTCGAGCTCCGTATCCGTAACTTCCCATTACTAGGCTTTCGTGGCTTAAGGGCTGTCCGACTTTGGCGTTAAAGTCGCCCATGACGAGTATTGTTCCTTCACTCATCTCTAAAGCTGTTTTTATATCGTTGTAGAATTTTTCTATTTCTTCTTCATCTGACTCTAAGGTTGGAGCGTAACATTGGATTACAGATATGACTTTCCCATTGAGATTGAGTTTTAATATAGCCACCCGTTCTGTAATTCCTGTGAAGGTTAGGATATTTGATTTTAGCCATTTCTTGATTAGGAAACCAACCCCATTGAGTCCTACTGATTCTCCGAAGTAGCAGAAGATGTATTCTGGATATTCTTCTATTTTGCAACCCCTTCGTCTGACTTCTGCCAATCCTAAGACATCCCATTTAATATTTTCCAAAGCGTGTGTTAGCTCGATTTGTTTTTCAGTTGATGCAAGCGATCTCACGTTATACGCACCTATTTGTAAGGTTTGTTCTGTTTGACTTGGAGGGTAGTGGTCGTTATCCCCACGGGGACCAGCCGGATTGGGGAATTGGTTGTTGTGAATACAGTAGTTGTTGTGTTGTTTGTGACTTCCTTTTTTATTATTTTTATTTATCCTTATGTTTATATTTCTCGTTGCTGTTGCTGTAGTTGTTGTTAGACTTGTTTCCGTAGCATACTTGTCTAGTTTTTTGTCTGGTTTCCGTTGTCCCTCTTGCCTTGAAATGAGTTTATTTTTGAGAGTTTTGTGGGTTGCTTATTCATTGAAGTTTCGTTGATACTACTGAAACTCCCTGGCGGGGTTGATGGGGGTGAGGATGGTGCTCGTTTCCTTTTCTCTTTACCCTTGAATTCCTTTACTATCAGTGATCCATTTTTAATTACTGCATATTTGCCTGCAAGTCTCGCTTCTTTCATTTTTGGGATCAGGGCCCTGTTGGCTGCAATGACGTCTTTGGGTAGGTCCTCAGTAGCGTAGACGCCCTTAGGAAACAGCGCGCTGTTTTTGATTATAAGGTTTTTTCTCCACACTAGTGTTGTAGTTATCAAAATTGGCCTGGGTTTGTCAAGAGTTTTCTTCCCCAACCTATAAGCGTCGCTTATTTCCCATCTATCCCACTCGTTTTCTTTAGCTTTCTCACTAATCCCATTGAGATAGAGTACTACAGTTTCAATCAGCTGTGCTTGATTGGTTTCTGTCTCTGGTATACCGTGTAGGAGTAGATTACTGCGCCTTGACGATCTCTCTAGTTTCGTGATTTGTGATTTTAGTTGGACTACTTCCGCTTTCAGTTTTATATTCTCTTCGACTAGAGGCTTCATTTTTGCCTCAAATGTTTCAACTAGGTTCGTATTTATTGCTTCTGTTTGCATTTTTAGCTCCAGTTTCAGTTTCTCGAACAATAACTCGGTTTGTTTATCCATTACGTGACAGCTGTCAAATGTTATTATTTTGTGAAGGTTGGCACACACGGTTTTCGATGTAAGTCTATATTTGTTTATGGTCGCTAAAGATTTTTAACATAACCTATAAATTTTTTGTGCTGATCACTCAGGTTTTTGGGATTTTATCGTGACCTCTCGGGCTGTGTTCTAGTGAAACACGTAGCCGCGAGTTTATTCTTCAGGTTATAGTATGGTTCAAGTTATTTCTCACAATATTTCACTTTTAACGTGCACTTTTTCGCGGAGCAAAGCAACAACGATGTTTACAGTTCAAGTTGACAACAGGAAGTCCATCTACATTCTACTTGTACTTATGGTCGGCTTTATGCCATAAGTTTTCTCTACCAACCAGTCAGCCGCGATATGTTGTGTCTGTCATGAAAAGATTATAAACTAAAACAGTTGACTGGTAGAGATTGCCCTAGGCATTGAGTTTGCCAATTGTACAACTCACAGGGCAATAAAGTTTAAATAAATAAAACAGATCAAAGCCATAAACAAAAATAAACAAAGAATATTATGCATAATATTTATGGTTCACAATGATTTGTTTTAACTTTCTTCGTCAGCTAAAACATTTAAATTTTTAGAAATAGACTCACCAATACTTTTACTTTTCAGCCACCACTCACATCAACAAACTTCCTCTACGAGCTAGACAAAGTGACACAGGCCATCTCGAAACAGATTCTAGAAGCCAAACAGCTCAATGTGGACGAAGTCAAGTTCCCCGACTACCCGGGTTGTGTGTTAGAGTCCGGATGCACAGAACAAGTCAGCCCGCAGAAGCTGCTAAGACTACGGAGACAGTTCTTGACGTATGCTAAGATGAATCATTCGAATGAGGAGACTAGTAAGATAGGCAGATATTTTATACAGTATTTGAATAAAACTTTGATGGAATAATATTATCTTTCATTTGTTTTGAACTCGTTTTTGTAATATTCATATGAGAACTAATAAAGCTGGCTGGTTCCTAGCTCAAAGGATTAGAATAGCTATTCAACGCGGCAACGCAACATTACTATTTTAGCCTCCTTGCCACAAGGAAACGGTTTCCACAAAAAGATATTAAAAGTAAAATATAATACTATGCCTTAGTTAGGGTAAATCAAATGCAAGAAAAACACCAAAAATATCCAATAAACAGTTATATTTTAATCTCTTTACAATGTACTTAACAACATAACAACTACTAGTCTTCATCGCCCAGGCTCGCGTCCAAAGGCTACGAAGAACTAAACATAATCTCACACAGTCTTCATATACAGGGTGTCATATTGTGGAAAGATATGTTCTAAGTCAGTAGTACAAATAATATATTTAATATTACTGTAGTATCCATCAGTAACAAACAATGTGATGAAATGATCTTTTTTTACCAAAGTTTTAGAAGTGTAATGTAAGGAACAATTAATGATATTATTTCTTCTACCCTCTTTACTTATAAAAGTATTATTAGTAGTACAACTTCAGTAATCACGTATATTTGCGTATTGCGGTGATGTGTTTTTTTAGCACAATTAGGGTTCATATAAAAATATTTAATAATGGTTCATAAATCTAGCTTATCTAACCTGTATAATACTTTGTATTGTCCTTCTTATGGGACATAATAACGAAAAAAAAATTACAATATTTGAAAAACATGCGGATCTAGTTTATTAGTTGGCCCTTGATATTTTTTACCAGTAAAACAAGAATTAAACACATTGAAAACATTTAACTTCTGAAACATTTCAAACTCCGTGATGTATTTACATTAAAAAAAAAACTTACAAAAAACCGTCAATCTAATATCAATCTAAAGACGGAAGGCTTTAATTATGCACAAGACTAAAATTAACACCAATCAATTCATTAATACTTTTCGGAGACCAAATAGAACAAAATGGGCCTTATAAAACTCAATACTCGCTTTTACTTGATAATTAAAGAATAATATAAACTTGAATCCTTTATGGAACTGTAATCAAATTATAATGACCTTGTAAAGTAAATGGACTGGTCAGATTAAGATTTTAATATTTCGAATTAGTACTCTCAAAAGGACGGCATTATCTTGAACTGTAAAAGTATTACTTTTCTTTGAAATAACTGAACATGCTGCTGAATTTTTATCCCAAAAGAAAGGTTTTCGATGTCTGTATAAAAAAAGTTGTGGTTTTAACTGTATTATAATTAATTTCTTAATTTGCAGACTTGTCATTTTATATCTACTATGATACCTATCTACTTTTTAACATACATTAAATATAAGGTCACCTCGTTTTAAGTGATAATATTTTAAGGGCAGATTCAGAAAAATAAATGAAACATTTTTTGTAAGTAAAAAAAAAAATTTTATACGCTAGTTTTCGAGAAAATGACCTCTAAACATGTAGAAAAAATACTAAAATAAAACACCCCGTGTCGCGTGTTGCTGAGCGGCGCTCTCGGTCTTTGTAGGCAATGTCAAACGCGCCGCCAATCGCCGCCGCGTTGCCTACACACACGTGTCGCGGCCGCTCCCCCGCACCCGCCCCCGCACGCTCGCCGCGCGACCGACGCGCGCGCGAGCGAGTCAGTCTGCCAAAAAAATTCGCCGATTGAGTTGTGTGCGCGCGCGTCCCGACGTGCGCCGTGCGTCGTGCGGAGCCCGGGCCGGGTTACCGGCATCAAGAAGCTTCCCGCCGCGCCGCGCCTCGACGTGGCACTTCGAGAACGACGTGCTGGATTGTTTTCACCGGCATCGCGGCACCTAGTACCAAACACCGCCCGCAGACGCTGGATATGGCGGTTTCTGCACAACGAAGGCCTCCACCTTTATCACATGAGGGTCTAAGAAAGATTTGCTGCGGGCGCGGACTACGCGCCGAAGGTCGAGCAGCTCGAGCTCGAGTCCTCCCGTTGACTACTGCGCAATTACACGTTTACGCGGCAGGGATAACGTGCACAACAACAACACAATGCTGCAGTTATTCGCCTTCATTTCCAGCATAGATTTAGTGCATACGTGTGTGAATGAACAATGAATCCCCTCAGTGAATCCCATGATGTCCAGTGTAATAAATCCAGTGCTCGTGTCGTGATAGCTAGATTGGTCATTGGCTGGCTAGTGCTTGCTTCGGCAATCGTAAAATAAGAAGTTATTGTGCAAAATAGGCACGAGTTTTGACTGTAAAAAATCTCTCATGTCGTTATTTTTTCATGTTAAATGTTATCGCGGCCGATAAATAAAGATGTACGAGTATTATTATTTCAAAACCAATGTAAAAATAAATAATAGAATCCTAGTTTTAATTTACATAATCGTGAAATAAGATTTGTATTCACATACCTATCTGTACAAAAACTGAGCAAGTGCAATGAATGAAAGTTAAAACAAATAAAGATTTAGGTAAGTTTCTAGCTGATTCTAGGATGTAATCGCGTTGCGTTGCGTGTGCCTGATGTTATGTTTTTTACGGTACCAAATAAATAAAACTTAAAACGAAACTGTGTTTTATTTACTTACGCAATTTTTAGTGCATATCCACTGAATCAAAGCGAATCAGTAGTTAGGTACTCATTAGGTAGGTAAAACTAAAAACATCTGTTTAACGTAGATTTTGTGAGATTGAACGCAGTCAGGTCATTACATTAATTTTTAACAGTTTAGGTATGTATTCTTTTTAAAAGTTTACTCTCACATAAGCTTTGTTATTATCAGCAGGAATTTATTAAATAAAATACATAATTAGGTAGCTACTTCCAGTTTATCATACCTAGTGTTTTATGCCTACGATGAATGAACACATACCTACTTAAGTTGAGTTTCTGTCTCAGTTTATTTATCATAATAGGTACCTAACCGGCTGTTAGCTGAGGCTGTTAGTGTTTAGTCAGGTGTTTAGTTAGGGATCTGATTGCAGTAACAATTAGTTTGTAGGTACACTGAGATACTTTGATAAAGGTAGGTAATCGAATGCAGTCTACTGATGTGGGGGGGTCCAAAAAATAGGCGCGCCGCGGTGCCCCCCTCCCGCTCGCGGTCATTGCACCGGCGCTACATGAATGAATGAGATAGGCATTAAATGAAAGAGACGAAAGGCGATGTCGCGTGTGGGGATCTCTGAGAGTAGACAAGACAGGATGCTCTTTTTAATAATTATTTTTTTTGTTAGGAAAAATAAAATGAAAATGGGACAGAATTTTTTTAAAAAAATGCTTGGGTCCTATTTCTATGATATAGATAGATACTCTGTTAAAATATTATCACTTAAAACGAGGTGACCTTATATATCTTGATTAAAAGATAGGCCTTTGACAAAATATTAGCTTATTGTTAAATGAAGAAAATATAAGACATTTTCATTTAAAAATAAAACGCTCTTTAAAGTACATGTAGATGGCCTACCTACAGTACAAAATGTTTTTGTGTCACAAATAGTATTGATTGATTCGGTTAATTAAATTATAAGTGAATAACATTAATGATAAACTACAAAGTTATTCAATAAATAGCTTGTCCTATAATTTCAACATCGCAAAAATGCGCGGTCAACACTTTCACTCATACTGGCGCTATCATTAATACATTAAAAAATAACGTACAAAATCACATTTGCTTCATCTCACTCACGCTGACTCGAAGTAACAATAACTTGTGATAACAGAACAGATTTTTAATACTCCTGTTTCACCATCAACAAACATGGACTAACCAACAACAAATAACTCAAATATAGAACGTCAATTCGTATGAAGTATTGGACATACTATAACGGTAATCAGAACTTATTAGGACATTGTGAAACAGACCGTATCTCTCTCACTCGCCACAGAGATACGTCACTATTTTGAAGACATTGTTGTCTCTTTCTGGCTTCAAAGGACTAAGAGGATGGGCTCAAATTACAGAGTAAAAGAAACAACTAAAATTATTGTGACCTTAATAATCGCTGTAAAAATTTAACCAAAACGCGACTCAGTGGCAACAACATTTAAGGGTACGTTTCATCAATGCATAAATTAACGCTTTAATAAATACGGCACATTCAAGCTGCCTTCTACACCCACAGTTAAAAAAGCTTTCATACAAATAAAGATCTTAATATTTTTCACTTAACAGTCAAATTTTTGCATGAAAAAAAATATCAATGAATAACTTATTTTTACAAACTTCATCAACATTTGTAACAAATGTAGTATGAAAATTAATAGTTTTAATATGACTGACGAAACCACCCCTTAAGTAAAACATTAGAACCATACCATTTTCCATACAAAAAAGTTATTTATTCCCTTGGTATTATCGCCACCATCTTTCATATCAATAAACATGCATAAAGGTAAACTGTCATAATTATTATAAACTTGGTACTTCACGACTTTAACCCTAAAATATCATAATTGAATCCCTTAAGGACCCCATATACCCGTATTCGCTCATATTTTACATCAGATTTTATCATAAATTATTGTTTTTATAGTGTTTTGTCACTATACACACTTAATGATATAAATTGCACTTGTAAAAAGCAACTGTGACAGACGAGGAATCGAACCCCGTGTCTTACGCTATCCGGGCGCATGCCTATAGCACTCGGCCACCGTCACACTTTAAATAAAAATATTTCCTTCGGATTTTGTGAGAGCAATTTTACAACATTGATGAAGTCACGCAGCCTACGAGTTAAAGAAAGCGCTTGCAAAATTCAACAGGCTTTCCAGTGTGCCCGGATAGCGTAAGACACGGGGTTCGATTCCTCGTCTGTCACAGTTGCTTTTTAAGGTTCCGTAGCCGAATGGCAAAAAACGGAACCCTTATAGTTTCGTCAAGTCTGTCTGTCTGTATGTCTGTCCGTCCGTCCGTATGTCACAGCCACTTTATTCTGAAACTATTAGCATCACACCGCTGAAACTTGGTAGGTAGGTGTATCCTCTTTACCGCTTTCCGATTCAGGTACAAAAAATTTGAAAATATGATATTATAGGGGGGGCTCCCATACATGAAACAGAAACCAAAAAAATTTTTTTACTCAAACCTATACGTGTGGGGTGTCTATGGATAGGTCTTTCAAAATGACATTGATGACATGACCATTTTTTCTAAAAGTCTAACGTTTGAGATATAGACGCTTCCAAAGTGGTAAAATGGGCGTCACCCCCCCATCTAACTTTTGAACTAAGGAAGTGAAAATTTTGAAAAAAATATGTAATGTAGATCTTAACATAAACTTTCAACGAAAATTGGTTTGAGCGAAATCGAACTAGCGGTTTTTGAGATATAGCACATTTTTATCAACTGCAAATATAACTTTGTCTTTCATACAAACACTTTGAAAAACAAAGTTATATTTGCGGTCAACAAAATATTGTGGTGTTTTGGCTAAATAGAAGTAAGAATCCCTAATTCATTTAAAGTTGGCACGGAACCCTCAGTGCGCGAGTCCGACTCGCACTTGGCCGGTTTTTACAATTGCAATTTATTTATATCAGACTTTACTTTGATACCAGTTATTATTTTTTCGGTCTATGGAATTCCAATAATATTTTTTACGAGCCCATTGGTGTCTTACATGGCTTGATTGAAAACACATATCTCTCAAAAGCACAAAAAAAACTGAAAGCCTAAGCATTTTCAGAAATAAAAACATCATTAAATATAATACAAATTAAATTGACGTAATCTCAACTGTTGAAATCATTCCCCAAATACAACAATTTGTATTAGATCAACTTTTTGAGCATGATAAGATTTGTGACTATTATGGGGAATTCCTGTGTTTGAGAAATAAAAAATATCGTTTATCTTTATACTTTATACAGTAACAGAATCAATGAGAGATTTTAAGCTCTAAGATAATCATATTTAGAAAGGCGCCTAAGAGAAAAAAATGATTCTGTTTTCTTTCGCATTATTTTTAAATTTGAGAACCAAAATTAATAACTTTAGATCCTTTACACACTGCGACTTATAGCAGCGATGCAGTCACGATGCAGCATCGATACAGTCGCAAATTGTCAACATTTACACACTGCTACTTTTAGCAGCGATACAGTCGCGATACTGTTGCGCGTTAGTATCGATGCAGAAGCTGGACATTGACAAATATATCCGTATATTGTATTGGCGACTGCATCGATACTGAAGCGCATTAGCATCGATGCAAACGCGCGACTGCAGCGATGCTAAAAGTCGCAGTGTGTAAGGGTCTTAAAGGTACTTTTTTACATGCTGTTGATAAAGATGCAGAAATCATAAAAAAACATCATACACAAAAATCTATACTTTTCGACTTATGACAGTTTACGCACCGACCGTCGATTAGCAGTAAGGCTTCCTGCACACGAAAAACACAGAATCGTATTCGTGCTGCATCATTGAATTCGGATTTTGAGCGTATTTCGTTTTCACACCCGTTTTTTCTTTCTGTAAAAAAAAAAACAATAGATATTTTTATTTAAGAAATCTATTAAATGGGTATAAATATTAAACCTCTCTATTCATACTCGTAGTATTCGTACAGTATCGATGTTTTAATTTTAGGGGGTGAATATGTCACCGTATTATTGTAAATACCGTTATGTTAGATATATTTTTTTTTAATTTAAAAAAATGCGTGCTGCTATCACGGTTTTCACAATTTTATAGTGTCTTAAATAGTCAATAAATGGATACAAGTAATTACGTTGTATTTGTATGGAGCACCTGATATCTAAAACCAATATTTCAGTCATGTCATAAAACTTGACATGTATATTCGTCATATTTTTTACAATTTGGTGAATACTGAATCCAACAACCTGTATTTTTTTCATTACTTTTATTTACGACCTTAAAATACTCACAATAATGTCAAAGCCTACGTCCCTGATGATGTCCAGTAAAATGTCATATGGAGGCTCGATACTGTTTTCTGTTGTCATGTCACTGTAAAATATACAAATACGTAAGTATAGGTAATTAAATAAATGTACAGTCGACAGCACATCAGACTTTACATTTATGTTGAACAATAGCCCTTATTCCAACAGAATAAGATACCGCAGTGTATAGCTTAACGTGCTTTCGTCCGTACATAATCATTACAAATCCGTCTCATCAGAATATGAAAGTGAAGAAACAAATGTATTTTTAGGGTTCCGTAGTCGAATGGCAAAAAACCGAACACTTATAATTTCGTCAAGTCTGTCTGTCTGTCCGTCCGTATGTCACGGCCACTTTATTCTGAAACTATTAGCATTACACAGTAAAAACTTGGTAGGTAGGTGTATCCTGATAACCGCTTTACGATTATCATACCAAAAAATAAATAATAATGATATTTAATGAGGGATCTCTCATACATGAAACTAAAATCTAAAAAAAAAACAATGCGTGTCTATGGGTAGGGCTTAAAATGACATCAAGGTTCCTAAAACCATTTTCTCTAAAAGTCAAACGTTTGAGAGATAGAAGCTTCCAAAGTTGTATAGTGCCCCCCCCCCCTCTCAAACTTTTAAACTAAGTAAGTGTAAATTTTGAAAAAAAATACGTGATGTAGATCTTTACAAATTATTTATTTATTACTGGCTATTACGCCGGCCGTCGCGGGTTCGAATCCCGCAAGGAGCAAATGTTTGTGTGATGAGCACGATCATTTGTACCTAAGTCATGGATGTTATATGTATTTAAGTATTTATGGGAGACGACCCCGTCATAATCGTTGTCTGGTACTTCGTAACACAAGGAAGACAATGCCTTACCACGATACCAGACAATTGGTGTGTTGTCTGGCGCATATTTATTTATTTATTTATTACTATGAAAAAACAAAGTTATATATGCTTAACAAAATATTGTGGTATTTTGGCTAAATGGAAGTAAGAGGATCCCTAATTCAGTTAAAGTTGGCGCGGAACCCTCAGTGTGCGAGTCCGACAATTCAATTGTACGCGTTTAATTATTGAACTTGTGATATGAATTTTCAATAATGTGATTTTACTAATTAGGATCAATTGTACATGTTTAACGTTACATAAAGCTACAAATAAACGTTATACATAAACAGTATTTGTAAGGAGTAGAAAAATCTAGGTTTTTCTTGCAATAGCAATATTCTTGTATGGTCTTACCTATTTTGACATTTCAATACTTTCTAAAGTAAAGTAAGTAAAGTAAAAGTAAAAAGTAAAGTAAGTTCTATGAATCAATTCATTGAAATATTATGATTTTTGTTGGATTCCTGAATTTTATAAACAGATTTTATTTGAATATTTTAAAATCGATTACAAACAACAATTGAATGAAATTTAAACTTTCGATTATTAACGTTCAACACTATTTTTAAATTACGAAAAAGTGGTCACCCACCAAACGTCATTTTGGTCTATCTAATTAAAAATCAGAGTATAGATACGTATGTTGACACGTAATATGTACAATGGTTAGCCGTGACTTTACGGACATGCGTTGCGTGGCGTTTCGGAGACTGGTGAGGGTGAGAATGATAATGAGAATTCATTGCTCAAACCTTCTTGTTCTTTAATCTTAGCCTTAATTAATTAAAAAAAAAAAAATGAAAAGAAATTTTACCTTAGTCTACAATTTACTCAAAAACTAGCGGATAAAAACCCAAAGTGTTTTCTATAAAAAAAATATTAATTTATTGTGCTGAATCAGTCCTTTAAATATTATCACTTAAAACGAGGTGACCTTATATGTCCATTTTAAGCCTAGGAAGTCACCTGTAATGATAAAGCAGACGTCCTAGGTTGATCCAGTGGCCGCCCGGCCGCAGTATGCTGCATATCCGCTCCACGAACTCTATGACGTTGGGCGCGCAGTCTATGAAGAAACATACCTGCCGCCTCGTCAGAATATTCGTAGCGATACAGACCTTGTTGCTTGACGTTAAGGTGTTAAACGCAGGAACGACAATCGAAGTCCATGACGACCCATCTCAAGAAGTGATGTGGTTGTCTGAGACCAAGTGGAACGGAGAAATGGATGATCGTGCGGTCGTTGCGAGCGTCTAGTGGTACGCAATGCGAGTTAGAATCTTAAGAGCACTGCTAGCTGTCACAAAATAAAGTGTATATGAACATTTTAAGCCTAGGAAGTTACCTGTAATGATAAAGCAGAGGTCCCAGGTTGATCCAGTGGCCACCCGGCCGCAGTATGCTGTATATCCGCTCCACGAACTCTATGACGTTGGGCGCGCAGTCTATAAAGAAACACGTGGCCACGCAGTCCCATTCGTCCGCTTCTGTGTACACCTGGAGAGGATTGTTTATATTTTAAAAAAAAATTACCACCTTCAAAAAACTTAAAATAACGCATTCGTCTTCAATTTAAGAGAGACAAGTTGCATGATGTCAAGCTTACGTACAACAACAGTCTACTACACACATCATGCACCGACTCCAAATGAATTTGTCTCTCTTAAATAGAATACCAATGCGTTATTTTAAGCTTTTTAGTCTCTTGAATAGTAGACGAATGCACGGAATCCTCAATGCGCGAGTCTGACTCGCACTTGGCCGGTTTTTTACTAACGGCGATCTTAAGCAATTTCGCCCGATTTTACTGTAACAAGTGGTTACAATTGGTAACAAGTTTTAACACTTATATACATATATTAACTAGCGGTCCCAGCGAACTTCGTTTCGCCCCCAGCCCCGTCCCGCCCCGGCCCCGTTTTATGGGAATTTTCTTTGCTATAAACCTCACGGAGCCCGAGAAATCGGTTCGTGCGTTCTGGAGTTATAGCGTCAGGAAAGAAAACCCAACTTATTTTTATATAGTAGATTAAAACTCACCTTCAAAAAGTCCCCCGCGGTCATAGAGAAGTTATGGTTGGGCCGGTCCCCAGAGGGGCGTACGTCGGGAAACTGCGCTGCCAATAACTGGTGCTCGCACGTCACGTTGTTCACGTATTGGTGCACCCACGGATGCACTGTGTATTTATTCGCCTGCAGACAATATTAAATTTTAGTTTGTGCATGCATAGATGCTGTAATAACTGTATATTTGTCAAAGACTAAGAATTATTAAGAATCTATAGTCATAAATATAGTGAGCTGCCAATAACTGGTGCTCGCACGTCACGTTGTTCACGTATTGGTGCACCCACGGATGCACTGTGTATTTGTTCGCCTGTTTGAAAAAATATACACCTTAGTGACATGGATAGTAGATACTAAAATTGAGTAATGGGAGCTTAACTATAATTAAAGAGTCTATCTATAGTTATATAATAAACTGTGCTGCCAATAACTGGTGCTCGCACGTCACGTTGTTCACGTATTGGTGCACCCACGGATGCACTGTGTATTTATTCGCCTGCAGACAATATTTAATTTCAGTTTGTGCATGCATAGATAATGTAAAATCCGTTTTTTATTAAAATAGTTAATTTTAATTAAGATAAACACAAATCTCAAAACCTACATAGGCATTCATCGCTAAACACTGAAATCTTTTTAAATTGAATAGTAAATTTATTTTCTTCACTGATATGAATTCATAAGTTATAACAAGATTGTTTACAAGATTCGACTAGCAAAGAAAAAAACTCTAATAACTGTATAACAAGGGCCGAGAAAGACTTAGAGCGCTTTCACATTTTGGTAGGCGACTTTAGCAGCGCGACATTCGCACTGCTGATAATTTCATACATCGAACCCGGGACCTCTATAAAAATATATGGGTCGGGCAAAAAATATGTACCTGGGGTTTTCGGTTCAGAAATTCTCAGGGAAGCCCGGAGTTTGGAAGTTGGCGGTGTTTCACCCCCGTGCCTCGGAAAGCACGTAAAGCCGTTGGTCCTGCGCCTGATCTCTCTCCGGTCGTGTTAGATTGCTGTCCCATCGGGCTTTGTGAGTGAAGGAAGAGTGCACCTGTGTTTGTGCACACACTTGTGCACTATAATATGTCCCGCGCAGTCGGTTAGTCGTTGTGACTGGCCACCGTAGTCGAAATCGGCTAGGGGGACTATTTCTACTAATTTCATACATAAATGTCGCGCGTCAGCAGCACCGCTGTTTTTATGTATGGGCATCCGCTGTTTTTACCTATGGGCAATCTCCTGTAATTAAGTTGTTAGTGTCACTCACCTCAGGGCATCGGTTGAGTACGAAATTGCTGGCAAACAGCATGAAGAGCGAGAACTCATTCCCTTGGCAAGAGAAGCCGCGCGCCGCTATTTCCCAAGCAAGCCGCCCAAGGCCCGCCCCCGGCACTAGGACTTTGATTTGACTGCGGTCTCTGAAAACAAAATAGGTAAGATAAAAGATTTCATCATGACTATTGGAAAATTTTAAATCATTTTAAATACAATGTTTTAAAGATAAATTACAGCTTCTATACACAATTTATGTTTAAACGATCACGAACGAATACATAGGCATTAACAAATCTAGAAACGCAACTTGATTGGATAATTCAAAATTATTTAAGGAATTGAGAGTATTTGAAGGTTGTTTTAAGAGGTGCGGGCGGCGCGGACACCCCCGCCCGCGCCGCTCACCGCTTTCGCTTCCCCCCGCGCCCCGCAGGCGAGGTCTCAATCGCGATCTACCTATAGATATTCGAAATATATTTAAAAATTGACTCAAACTCCTCCCTCGGGTACCGATCCTCGTACTCGTTAAGGACAGACGTGTAGCACTCCAGTCCCTTATTCTTTATTCGTTTCATTCCTTTCCATATGAAAAGAAGGAGACAGAAAACTACGAAGCATGCGCCTCACAAATATCGTTGCTAGCGCCAGCAGTACTATAGTAAAAACTTCCGCGGCGTCTACTGATGACAACTATCAACATCGCCACACGCTGTTTCGGCTACCAACCGCTAGATGGCGCAGTATGGAAACTGAACCGCGGTATTAAAGATCCCAGAAAAGAGACAACACCCGGCCGGTAGCAAAAGCTTTTTTTTTGTCTTACTAAAGCCACTGAGAAAAATTTGATTAACAGGTCCAGGCTGTTTCGCACACACAATAATTTGTCCAGCGCTACCTAATGTTCGTATTGTTTAGCCGCTATCACGCCGCTATGGTTGGATACAGGCAGGAAGAAGACGCTATTTTCTTTTACGGCCATTCCCTATATCCAATCTATCTGTGGTTTTGTCCTACTAGAGATAGAAATGGCTATCTTCCTATTCATTTTTTGTCCCTATAAAACTTCTGGCAGTACGAAATTCTATCTTCGGTAGAGGAACTCTATCTCCTGTCAAGGATAGATATCAAGGTATCTCTGACTATATAATATAAATTGCACTTGTAAAAAGCTGTGACTCTGTGACAGACGAGACATTTTATGGTGACAAAACACTATAAAAACAAAAATAAACGTCTGACTATAGTTTGCATAATAGGGAACGGTTGTAAGTAAGTAGATATATGAAATATATTTAAAAACTCACTCAAACTCCTCCCTCGGGTACCGGTCCTCGAGCTCGTTGAGGACAGGCGAGTAGCACTGCTCCCGCTCCGCCGCGCCGATAACACTCCAATCCCTAACTATATTTTTTAGGACTGATTGCACCTGAAAATGATAAGAATATCACGAAAATAACATGTCTGCAGGCTTTTAAATTCAAATTCAAAATCTTTATTTTAATTTAGGTCATGAAATGACCCTTATGAACGTCAAATATACAGTGAAAAAATATAAAAAAATGTGCCCTGAAAGGGTCGAAACATGTCTCCTTATCTTTTGGGCCCTACCAGCGCTTGCTAGGTTGCTAAAAAGTTGCTAGGTCCTAGTGTTACAGCTAAATGCAGAATGAAATTACATTGTCTACCGTTTTTTTAAGTCTCAAGGACAAAGTGGTACCAAAATGAGGGAATTAATTGCATGAATAATACTATGCATTTCTACACATGATTTAAATCTAATGTAACGTGAGTACATACAGGGTGTAACAAAAGGTTTAACGAAGCCTTAAACCACGCATTCAGTACATCAAACCAAATCGTATGTAACAATAATAATCGCTGGGAAACTACTTTAATTTTTAGGCATTAAAATAAATCATTTATTTATTAGCCGCAATGTATCCGCGCGCGGAGCGCTCAGCCATAGCGACGCGCGCGCACACAATGAACGCGCTGAGTTGTGTGTGTGCGTGCGGGCCCTAGCCGTGTGCGTGCGCCCTCGCCGCACCGCGCGATACATTGAGTAGTGCACGGCTTGTGGTCTGTTTACGGAAAAACTAATGCAAATATTGAACATGTTTCCTAAAGAAAAACACTTGTTAGTACTAATAGAAGATTTTTATTAAAAAAAACTCTGAACAAAAATGTTCAATTTTACTGTCAATATCTCAGAAGCACATCATTTCCCAGGTATGGTTTCTTCGAGAAAAATGATTGTATGAATGGGCCCATACGTTATTGGCTTCGTTAAGCTTACTGTTACCGTACACCCTGTATTGTAGTAGCTTATTTTCGCTTACGTGAAGTTTACAAAATACCAACCTTCTCAACATCATGCTGCATCTTGTGCTGCTTCTGCGAAGCAATCTCACTATTATTGTAATTGCACCCAAAGCTCTCCGCGCCGTTCGTGCCAATCTCCATATTGTTACTATGGTCCACGTTCTCAAACATAGTGTCTACGTCTTTGATGATTAGATGGACGATAGTATTGTTGACGTCGAGACATTTCTTGAACTTTGTTAAGTACGTCTTATATTTGTCTAGGCGCCGCTGGTGCGTTGGTGGCAGCATCGATATGATTTTCTCTGACTTGTGTATTCTGTCTAGGCTGCATAGTCTGAAAATAATTAAATAAAATGTCATTATGATAATAAATCACAGCATAACACTATCATATCCCTTTTCACCCCTGAAAGGGATGATTTTTGGTATGATAATATATAATATACAGGCCTTCGTAGACAGGATATCTAAAGTATGTATTTGGTTAGGGGCACAGAAAAATAGCAGTCATAAACTTATTATACCAGAGTTAATTTTTTGTAGTACTAATTTACTCATTCAATAAATAAAAAACGTCGCAAATCAATAACGGTTAAACAGATTTTCATAAAAGATGGCTAGGAAGTGCTGGGATACAATCGCAAACAGAAGCTCTAGTGGCAATGAGCCTAGGCACATAGCGCGAAGAACGGTCGCGGGTTTGAATCCCGCAAGGGACAAAATATGTTTATAGATAGATAGATAATTTATTTATTAAAAGTAACAATGACTCATAGATTGTTAGTAGATCTTATAAACGATGTTAGTTAAAAATAATTAAATCAAATAAATTACATAAAAAATTCAAAATACAATTTAAAGTGGCCAGTTCTGCACCACTCCCCCCGAATGTTTATGTAATGAGCACGTACATTAGTACCTGATGTTAATGTGCATTTAATTATTTATGGGAGACGCCCCCGTCATAATCATTCTCTGGTATTCGTAGCACAAGGAATAAATTTCCTTACTTCGAAACCAAGACAACTGGAGGCCGATTCTCGCATGATCGAACTTATTTCGTGTGGTAATTCGATTACGAGTATCACTATTTTACCGAAAAAATCAAGTAATATATCCTCGTAAAATAAAACTACCGCACAAAAGAAATCAAAATGCATAGAAATCGTGACCCGGATAAGGCAATAACTGTATTTTCTTTGAAAAAGAAAATTCGGGCGGTAAACTTTTTTCGTATACGAACTGCACGAGAATAAGCCTCCTGGTGTGTGTGCTGTCTGGCTCATAACATATTATTAAAAAAAAACTGATGTCCATTCGAGCAGAGTTCTAGTTTGATCCTTTGACCACCGCCGCATCGTAGGACATCCACTGACAAGATGGACTGACGACTTTGTAAAGATCGCAGGATCACACTGGAGTACTGGGGGCCTATTTTTGAATCACTCGCTTCAAGATGGCGAGTGATTTTCGTTCGAAGATGAATTAAAAGTCATAAAAAAAAACACCAAGCGAGTGATTCAAAAACAACGCATGCAACCAATCACTGGAAAACCGTGGGGGATGCATATGTATATTTCCTCTAAACGAATTGGTAATTAACCTAACCTGATGTGCAATAACGAGTTATCTATCTATCTATCTATGTTGTCCCTTGGCTAATAATGATGATATAGGTAGAAGAATGAGATCAATACAAACGAGACACTTTGCAAGGAGAAGTAAATTAATAACAATCAATAAAACTTTGTTTCTTATCTTAAGTGATACTAATTACCTACTTTATGGATCATTTATATCGCTCACACTTATCTATCTTTATTAATTTTTATTACTCACAAGCGATGAACTTAGCCTCGTTACGATAAATCAGTTAACATGTGAGTCACTGTTGATAATTTATCAACTTAAAATCAGACTTTTATTTATTAATATAACTACGACGTGTAGTAGTCTGATGTACCGTTTTTAACTACTATGACGACAGTTATCTCGTCAGTAGTTCAATTTTATTTATTGCATAATTCAAATTCAAATATTTTATTTTAGAAAAAAATCCATATAAATTGGTAGTAATAATGTAGTAAATCAGAAGAAAATGGATAGATGACATTAAAGACTGGACCAAACTTCGTTTTTATGACTAGCTAAAAAGAGCGGCTCAAGACCGCATCGGTTTCCACATGCTGACTTTCAAACTTTAATTTGAAGATAGCACCCCATGATGATGATGATGATGAATAATGTACATTACATGTTTTTAATCTGAAACAGTACATACATACACCCTGTTAGGGTAAAGCAATAGCACTATTAACTGATAGACTAATATAATGATAAAATTGCTACTTTAAACAGAAGAAATAAAATGATTGAGAGAGCATATAGCTCATACTTAACTTATAAATAAATCATAATAACGCAAAGCAAACAGTCTAATAAACCTGTTTTAACTAAAGAAAAAAAGTTAAGCTAGCATGTAAGCATCCCACTGCTGGGCAAAGGCCTTACCTCAAATGTGAGGTAGTATGAGCCATACTTCACTACGCGGGCTCAGTGCGGATTGGCGGAGAGAGAGAGAGTTAACAATTCATATACCTTTAATTATCATTTCATTTCTATCAAAATCAACGAAACAGAAAAAGACAGAATGATGACATAATAATAATAGTCCCCCTAGCCGATTTCGACTACGGTGGCCAGTCACAACGAATAACCGACTGCGCGGGACAAACACAGGTGCTCTCTCTATTCCTTTCACTCTCATAGCCCGATGGGACTGCAATCTGACACGACCGGAGAGAGATCAGGCGCAGGACCAACGGCGCAACGTGCTTTCCGAGGCACGGGGGTGAAACATCGCCAACTTCCAAACTCCGGGCTTCCCTGAGAATTTCTGAACTGAAAAACCCAGGTACATATTTTAGGCCCGACCCGGGAATCAAACCCGGGACCTCTTGCGCAGCCGTTGAGCCGTCACTTTTTAAAATGCGACCCTCTAACCGCTACGCCGAGGCAGTTAAATGATGACATAAAGCCTCACGGATTGATAGGACGCCGGCGGTCGCGTAATCAAAAGAATGTTCATAAACACGTCCCAGAACAAATCTAAATTTGACTCGAGCAAGGGCCTTAGCTTGATATACCATAGTAGCTTTCCTCAACAAATAAGCTATTAAACACAAAAATATTCTTTCGAATCTGAATGATCTGTAGTTCCTGAGATAAGCATTTTTAAACAAATAGTGAACTATTCAGCTTTACGAGTATAATATTAGTACTTAAAGATTTATGGTATGGTAAAGTTTCAGTATTTATGGGAGACACCCCCGTCATAATCGTTGTCTGGTACTTCGTAATACAAGGAAGAAATTTCATTATTTCAAAATAAGATTACTGGTGTGTTGCCTGGCGCATATTTTTATATTTATTTTGTGTTTCAAGGGAACACAAGTATTACTTAGGAGGATCCTATGCACACAAGAAAGGGACGGATATACGAGTACATTAGCGAAAATATGGTCACTACCTAACGGACACAAGATAACAAATGCATCATAATTATTATTGCATGTGCGTCCAATATAGACCATGATTCAGAGATGGGCAGAGGCCCCTACTATGTTAAATGTTATCCATGTTTCATTCTCTAGCTGTCTTGCTCACTCACACTGTAATCCTGGCATGCATGAAAAGGATGGCTCAGTGTTGATACATAGTAGGGTCTCTGATACGTCATATACACGTGCAGCAGTGATTATCCATTGTTTACATGTTCTGACATGTAAATAAGGTTGTTTCATCATAATAATGTTACCACAAAAGTTACTAGATAGATATAACAGACTGTTCCAATCCAAGTAAGAAGAGAGTCCTAAAGGCATTTATCAATAAAAAAAAGAGAAACAAAGACACTTATATGTATAACGGCTTTAAGAAAATACTTCTTAATACTTTAGCTAGCTAATCAGCCAATCTGGCTGTGTAAACAATTGATTGTCAGTGAAAAATGACGAGACAGATTCATAGATTTGATGGAACCTAAGAAAGATTGAAAGACCCCCTTATTATCACTACTGGATTGAATGGAAGTCCAGAGATGGTTAAAAAAAACTTCTTTAAAACTGGTCTTATTAAAATACAAAGAAGAAAAATAAAATAATAAATAATACAACTAAAAGCTAATTAAAAAATATAGCTAATCAATTTGAAATGATGTAATTTGTCATGCCATAATGAAGAAAATTAAATACAATGTTTTTAAAAAAATATTGGCCATAGCTTCAGGCCTGGCTGAAAGGGGTAAGAGGGTAGATAGAATCATATAATGACCTTACTTTTACTTAGCCAAAATAATAACAATTAGATAATTTATACAAGGTGCACACTTTATCTTGTCAGCATACAATAATTATTATTTTACATTACTCTCTGCTAAAGATAATGGAATAACAGTTTAATGGCCAATAAATAAGAAGGTAGAAATTTTAGAGAAGGAATGAGGATGACACACTTGAACTGTTTTATTACAGAATATTCTCTGAACATAGTTTATTTTATGTTGTTTTATCTACTGGAAAATCTAAGCCATCATAAAAATATCATTATTAATCTTAGTAACACTGTTTCAGTGATGTTGATCTTTGTACAATCTAATGAAATGACTAACCACTACATTTTTCCTGCTTATATCACACAAACAATGTACCTACATAGTTGGTATGACTACAGCAGCTATCTAATTGGCGGCATAGCAACTAAAACTGTTGCAAACACCACCTAATGCCGCAGGAAATTAGGGCTACCGAGACACACGTGTACAGGAGCACAACAAAGCGTATTGTAATATCTAAATAGGTTAATTATATCAGTCAATACGGCGCAAACAAAGACATGTTGCTATGTCCGTTTTATCTCGTTTTATCACAAAAAATCGCCAAGGCAACCCTTGTGATTTTTCGCCGGAGTATTTTAAAACGTTTTTGAGAGTATTTTAAAATAGATCAACTCACTTGTAGTATTTAAATGCGTTCACAACGGCTAGGAAATGGGCCCTCTCTTTTGCCTCGTCAATCTCCTCGGTTGCAGCCGCAAAGGACATCTTCGCTGTTCGGATGTGATGAAATAACGAAATGAAACGGAAATGATAAATGATACTATATCTCGACGTTAATAAATTATAAATTGAATATTTTGAGAACGGCAAGCAAACAAATAAATCGCTTCCCGTTTTTGACAGAAAAGTAACGTTTGGATATTTCGAGAAGATGTCAAAACCAGATGTCTATTCATGGAAATATCCGAACCGAATCCTCCATGAACGGAACGGAAACTGGACATAGACTTAGGTAACTTATTATAAAGCTCTTATTATAATTCTACCCCTTCCTTCTTAATACATTTAAGTTTAATATAGCCTAGATTTTATCATGTTTGAATTTCATCTAAAAATTGTTATTGAAGGAAAATAGGTACAAAATAGGATAGTGGAACGAAACGTCAACTTAAAAATGTCGGAAGTGGATTGATCTGTGTTTGTCAACATTCTATTGATTTTTGTGTTTTGCAATAAAACAAACGAAATGGTTTGAATTAATATAAATACAAAAGTTTATAATGAGCTCGATGAACTACAAATCAAGTTAGTCATAGTTGTGCCAGTGAATTCTTAGAACTTTGGACTAAAATAGAATTTGCGCCTATTTGAATTATTGATCACATTTCTATGCATATTTCCCTGCAGTATTATCGTAATTAAATGTTTGTGGTGTGTTTGTCTGTATAATGTGGTGATAGGTATGGTAAAATCTTAATATCTCGTCCCATTGGCACGTGACGAAGTGAAAAATCAATAAAATCTGCAGTATCTTGGTTGCTAGGCTCTTAGTCACATTATGCAGTAAAAACAGATGATCTTTGTGTAAATATGGGGAAGAGTGAAATTTAATCCTTAATAATGATGGAAGGTATATTATCACAACGCGTGACACCTCTGCTGAAATGCATAGTGTTGTTTTTGTTTATTTTCACTGCTAAAGTCCTAACATCGCGGCCGCAAGAGTCACAAGACTCTCGAAATGGTATACACCAGTCGAAACCATTCCACTATGTGCGGACATTCACTAAATATCACCACAGAAGGACCATACAGTGGAATAACCTCCAAGATTTGTATTGGACAACCCAAGACCACTCTAAAGTGAGTAAAAGGAGTGCAGATCCAAATGAATACAACCCATACTGGCTGGAAAGACACTTGAGCAGAAAGAAGTTTCAATATCCAGGGCCAGTCCAAGAAAGAGGCTTGAGAAAGAAGAGAAGCATTGAAAACTCTTTGGTGAGCCAGGATGTTGATAACTACTGGCCTATACCTCGAATCAGGAAAAGGAGTGCACCAATTCCTAATTCAAATAAGTTCATTGGAGCTGGAAGTTTGAATAGCTTGGCTGATTCCAAAGAGGTTTTAGCTGCTGAAAGTAAAGCGATTGGCTCTGGGAAAGTCGAAAGTGGTAATAAAAATGGTCTGCCAATGGAAACCAAAGATAAAGACAAAAAAGTTACTACTACAACAACTACTACTAGTGCCCCAACAATATTCTGTTTGTATAAACTACATAAGATTGCTGTAAGCGCAACTCCCTCGTACCAAGATGAAAAGGATGCTCAAATGGTGGTTGAACACCATAGCCATGGTGCGTATGTTTCCTTACTTTACTCCAATAGTCAAAATAGTTTTAACTCAGAAAAGTTTACAAATACTTGTTATGTTTTCAGATATCGGTCCTATATCAGAGACAACATTGGATGGTCAAACCGTACAAGTAGAACACTGTACAGACCAAAAAGCTACCTGCTACGCTTTATGGCATCGGCATAGTGACGGCAATATCACTATTTTAGGTCAAGGTAATAAATATTAAGGCTAAGAAAAACTATGACTAAAGATAATACTATTTGGCCCGACTCAGGGTTTCGAGCCCGCGGGACAGGACCTATTGATTGGGACAATCAATAGGTCCCGGATTACACCAATGAGGAAGTCAGACAACACACAAATATCTTGGTTTTGAAGTAAGGAATTTCTGCCTTGTGTTATAAATACCAGACAATGATTATGATTGGGGAGTCTCCCATAAATATATATATTAAATACATATTAGGTACAAATGTTCGTGCTCATCACATAAACATTTTCACAACTTGCGGGAATCGAACCCGCGACCGCCGTCATAGTAGCCAGGAGTGCTAACCACTACACCGTCGCACCACACGCGTCGTTATCTCTCTCAATATGTAAATTTGAAGTCTTATCTAGGAATCCCCTCAGGATATGATTTGACGCGCTAAAACTAAAAGTAGTATTATTTAATTACTTCTCTTACTTTCAGGCTGCTGGCACTCATCGCAACGTGACGGACGGACCACCTGCGACCGATGCACTCCCATCGATCAGATGCAAGGCACCAAGTTCTGTTGCTGCACAAAGTCGCTATGCAACGCTTATTTTTGTAAGTAAATTCTTTTACAAATGCCAGCTAACTTTGTATTGATACCATTGAATTCTGTTACAAATGCTAGCTAACTTTGTATTGATACAATTGGTCTATCTTTCTCTCACCTAAAAACACGCACTCACCATCATTCACATTATTGTTGACAAAAGATTCAAAAGATTTACTTTTTCTTACAATTTTAGTGTTCTAAATGGCATCAACATATTATGGAATCTTTACCATATGAACTAACTTACTTAGTGGGACTTGCGCATGATGCGTTAACCCAGGATTACGCTAACCCTGGTTTAAATCATCATGTGCAAGTGGGCCTTAGCTACTTACCATAAATAACAAACTTCTAAATCTATACTAATATTATAAAGATAAAGAATTTGTTTGAACTCGCTAATCTCAGGAACTACTAGACCGATTTGAAAAAATATTTTTGTGTCGGATAGCTTATTTATAGATAAACTGCCTTACCACAAATAATTAATCAGTCAGGTATCAAACGAATGCCGAGAGTCGCATAACAATGGAATTTTTATTGTGTCTCGTTTACACATACTTGACGAGTTAAACAAGGTTTCGAACACTGTTTAAATATAATATGGCTAGTATAAAATCAACGTCAATCAAGACAAATGACATAAGGGTGACACACATTTTATTTTAGCCCCATAACATTTAAACAGTTGTTCAAACCTTGTTTATTTATTTGTGGTAAGGCCGAAAGACTTTAGACTATAAAACATCAAACTGCAACGAGAGGGGAGGGAGCAAACTCAAAAAGATACATAACTATGTACCTTAAATATCATAAAACGATACATCTCCATTTAGAAATAACTCTATTACAAAATCTTGTTAACAGTGTCGCTGAAAGAAGAATCGGTGACCATCAAAGCGGAGTCAACGATGGACGCACCGCCCATGTCGGCGAGATACTCAGCCCTCGCCGCGCCCATACTGCTCGCGCTGGCGGCCATATTAGTGAAAGCGCTAGTGATACGGAGGCTGTTTTGCAGAAGACCCAGACCCACTGATGCTGATCAGACGGATTCTGAAAAAGGTTAGTATGGTAAATACATTAAAATGGTTGCTATAGTAACCATACTGCTCGTGCTAGAGGCCATATTAGTGAAAGCGCTAGTGGTACAGAGGCTGTGTTGCAGAAGACCTATACCTTTTGATACTGAGAAAGGTTAGTATAGTAACTATACTGCTGGCACTAGAATGGTCGCCATAGTAACCATACTGCTAGCGCTAGCGGCCATATTAGTGAAAGCGCTAGTGATACGAAGGGTGTATTGCAGAAGACTTAGACCCTTTGATGCTGATCAGACAGATTCTGAAAAAGGTTAGTATGGTACATACATACGTATGTACTTACCATACATGTAAGTATGGTACATGCTGGCTTTAGAAGAGTTGCCATAGTAACAATACTGCTCGCGCTAGCGGCCATATTAGTGAAAGCGCTAGTGATACGGAGGCCGTATTGCAGAAGACCTACACCTCCTGATACTGAGAAAGGTTAGTATAGTAACTATACTGCTGGCACTAGAATGGTCGCCATAGTAACCATACTGCTCGCGCTAGCGGCCATATTAGTGAAAGCGCTAGTGATACGAAAGCTGTATTGCAGAAGACCCAGCCCCTCTGATGCTGACCAGACGAATTCTGAAAAAGGTTAGTATGGTACATACGTATGTACTTACGATACATGTAAGTATGGTACACGCTGGCATTAGAATGGTTGCTATAGTAACCATACTGCTCGCGCTAGCGGCCATATTAGTGAAAGCGCTAGTAATTCAAAGGCTGTATTGCAGAAGACCTACACCCTCTGATGCTGATCAGACAGATTCTGAAAAAGGTTAGTATGTTAAATACATTAAAATGGTTACTATAACCATACTGCTCGCGCTAGCGGCCATATTAGTGAAAGTGCTAATGATACGGAGACCGTATTGCAGAAGACCTACACCTTCTGATACTGAGAAAGGTTAGTATAGTAACTATACTGCTGGCACTAGAATGGTCGCCATAGTAACCATACTGCTCGCGCTAGCGGCCATATTAGTGAAAGCGCTAGTGATACGAAAGCTGTATTGCAGAAGACCCAGCCCCTCTGATGCTGACCAGACGAATTCTGAAAAAGGTTAGTATGGTACATACGTATGTACTTACGATACATGTAAGTATGGTACACGCTGGCATTAGAATGGTTGCTATAGTAACCATACTGCTCGCGCTAGCGGCCATATTAGTGAAAGCGCTAGTAATTCAAAGGCTGTATTGCAGAAGACCTACACCCTCTGATGCTGATCAGACAGATTCTGAAAAAGGTTAGTATGTTAAATACATTAAAATGGTTACTATAACCATACTGCTCGCGCTAGCGGCCATATTAGTGAAAGTGCTAATGATACGGAGACCGTATTGCAGAAGACCTACACCTTCTGATACTGAGAAAGGTTACTATAGTAACTATACTGCTGGCACTAGAATGGTTGCCATAGTAACCATACTGCTAGCGCTAGCGGCCATATTAGTGAAAGCGCTAGTGATACGGAGGCTGTACTGCAGAAGACCCAGACACTGATGCTGATCAGACAGATAGTGTAGTTTGTTCGCAATTAATTCAAAAGGCAAAAAGAAGCACTTCCTAATGATGGCCAGGGACCACTTCCTTTATAAAACTTAACCATCGCAGTTCAGTTTCCATATTACGACTACAGTGCCATCTAGTCGTTGGGAGCTGAGTCAGCTTGTAGCAATGTTATATGTTTAAAACACTTTCATACATTACTCACTTATTTAATATAGTTCTCATATTCCGTATTCATTACGTACTCAAGTTAATAAATGGCCTAATTTATATTTACTATTTAGCTTCTCTGCCTACTCCCTTTGTCCCACTTGCCGAGAATCTCCCTACTGGACATGATCTACCATGGCCGATCTGGAAGTCCTTAAACAGGCTTCGGACTCCGGTTGGTCGAAGTAAGGAGAACATGGCCAGGTGGGGATTTTTGACAAGCTCCGATGTGGACTGTGTTTGCGGTGCAGTGCAAACTATGGCACACTTAACATCGTGCCCGGCGTGCCCCAACCATAGAATTATTATCCCTTTCGGAATAGAACGACAAAAGCGAGATGTCAGTAGGATAAAGCTGTGCGATAAAAAGAGATGTGAGATATGATGCAGCAGAACCATTTTTGACGGCTGTCAAACAGTTAGGAGCCCCAAAGAGCCTCGCTGAAAATTTCTTTCATGTTATTTTTTATAATTTCAAATGAAACTGTGTATATTTAAGAGAAATTGTGCTTCTGAAACATGGGGACTTGATCGGTGATTGATTATTGTTCATTACAGCAAAATAACCCTTACAACTTCTCATTTAAGAGGTAAATTAGTCCAAATCGAAGCCTCTTAATTTACGATTTATATTTGCCAATCCGGTTTAAATTTAAAGTACGAAGTTTGCTTATTCTTTTCTATAAACGTTAACGTTATGTCAAAAGTAAAGACTAAATAACATTTAATGCATGTTTACGAATATTTTGTGCAAATAAATAATTTTTCGTTTAACACTAAGGCTGCATGTTCGATATTTTGTGTCGACTGTTTATCATGCGGTAAACTAATATATTTAACCTAGGAAGATATGTATATATCACATGGACGAAAGGTTATTTCATTTTAAGTTACTAATGTAACTTACTAAAATTGGTTATTGTCATCCAAAATCGGTTTCGTTTGACAGGTTTTAGTTGTTCTTCTATTCCGATAGGAATTAATTTTATGGCCCCAACACCTGCACGCCAGCGGATTTAATGAAATGCAGTCGATCCGCAATACAAGTGGCTGAATTCTGGGCTGCTACGTTGTAATTTCTCCATTGTTATTCCTCCATATGGGTTTCCATCGACACGCTAAGAAGAAGGAGAATTTATATTTTACATTTTGGTTTGTTGTTACAGGAGAAGTGATGGGCAGCGGTCCAGATGCACTAGCTACGGGGTTACTATGTGTTGACAATCTTACGCTAATCGAACATATTGGTGAGTATTCGCTGTGTGCGAAGTAGGTGGTTGGGGGGGGGGGGGCGGTTTCGGGCCCGTTTAAACATAAAATAAATAAATAAAACGGCTGAACAGGTTTCCATGAAACTTGGCTTAGAACATTTGGGATAAAATTATCAATTATGCAAAAAAGCTCAACGAAAATCGGTTTATCCGTTTAGGAGCTACGATACCACAGACAGACACGTTAAACTTATATTAATAATTAACTAAACAATCTATCAATCAATCAATCAATCATTTATTTATTGCAAGTTATAGGTAAAATAAACATAACAGACCTTTTCTATTTCATTTGTAAACATTAACTTACGATGTCCTCGTTTCCCAGGCCAAGGCAAGTTCGGCTCCGTGTGGCGCGGGTCCCTGGGTTCGACCCCCGTGGCCGTCAAGCTGTACTCGAGTCCCGGCGCGTGGCAGAAGGAGGCGGCTATATACGCGCTCCCGCATCTGTCTCACCCCAACCTACTGCTTTATTATGGTAAGCTTAATAGTATAAATATGGCGGCTTGAAATATAGTACTGTTAAGTAGCGCTGACTTCTGTTTTCACACTTGACGATAAATCAACACAAAATAAAAAAATAATTCTTAAAAGATGATATAAGAAACCAAAAATTGCGCACGGGCGCGACTCGAACCAGCATCTTTCTGGCTTTCAAATGATTTTTGTACAAAATTAACGCTTAAAAATGATGATGGCTTAAAAATGAATAAAAAGCTTTAAATAACGCATTCGTCTTCTATTTAGGAGAAACAAATTCTTTTTCATCTCTCCTGTTCGGAAAATAGCACTTTCCTGTGTAGATAGCCGGGTGGAAAATAGCTTATCCATCCCTAGGGTGGAAAGAAATTTAGTTTTAATTGGCATGGTATAGAGTCAAGGCATGCAGTCAAAGCTTGGATCAAAGGTAATTGAGTCACATCATATTATAAAAAAAATAAACATTTTTGCTTAGCTATACATTGAAAAACATATTTATTATGATCGTTGATATAAAAAATATTCAATTGATTCAATCGTTAATTAAAATATACATTAACTAATCTGTGAAAAATATTCGGCTACCCGCCATAATACCAAGATGACACTTTTTTAGGGTTCCGTAGCCGAATGGCAAAAAACGGAACCCTTATAGTTTCGTCAAGTCTGTCTGTCTGTCTGTCTGTCTGTCTGTCTGTCTGTCTGTCTGTCTGTCTGTCTGTCTGTCCGTCCGTCCGTATGTCACAGCCACTTTATTCTGAAACTATAAGCATCACATAGCTGAAACTTGGTAGCTAGGTGTATTTTGTTCACCGCTTTCCGATTCAGATACAAAAAGTAAGAAAAAATAATATTTAAGGGGGGGCTCCCATACATGAAACTAAAACCTAAAAAATTTTTTTTACTCAAACCTATGCGTGTGGGGTGTCTATGGATAGGTCTTTTAAAATGATGTTGAGGTTTCTAAAACCATTTTTTCTAAAAGTGTAAGGTTTGAGATATAGACGCTTCCAAAGTGGTAAAATGGGCGTCCCCCCCCCTCTAACTTTTGAACTAAGAAAGTGAAAATTTTGAAAAAAATATATGATGTAGATCTCAACAAAAACTTGCAACGAAAATTGGTTTGAAGGAGATCGAACCAGTAGTTTTTGAGATATTGCACATTTTTATCAACCGCAAATATAACTTTGTCTTTCATACAAACACTATGAAAAACAAAGTTATTTTTGTTGTCGCAATATATTGTGATGTTTTCGTTAAGTGAAAGTAAGTGGACCCTGAATTCAGTAAAGGTGGCACGGAACCCTCAGTGCGCGGGTCCGACACGCACTTAACCGGTTTTTTTTTACATTGTCAGTGTCATTTTTTCTTTTTGAACTCTATGCCTACTTTTTTTAAATTTTCTCAATTATTATCTGTGGAGAAAATTCGATCGATATTTTTTACAAGGATTTTAATTATTTCGTATCGTCTGCTTTTTCTTACTGTTTTCATGTATTCGTGTCGTTATTCTTTCTAATCATGTTAGATGTTTGAAGAACTGTAAATTAACTGTCTTTTTGTGCAAAAACTTGAGTTTTCCTTTCTCGCTGTACTACATAATACCTGACCATGACATCTACAACCACTTTTGTAAATTTAATGTTATTCCTCATAGTCGAAATGAAAAATAGTATGTTTAACTCGGGTGAAAGCACCATTTCACTCTCGAATTATTGGCGCTCGAACGAAGTGAGAGCGCCAATACATAAACATCTCGAGTGAAATGGGTCGCTTTCTCCCCTTGTATAACAATCTACTATTGGATTCTTAGAGATGAAATAAGAAACCAAAAATTGCGCACGGGTGCATTGACGTATCCCTAAGAGACCAAGAATTTCGCGCGGTCGGACCGACAGCACGGTAGCTCAATTGGAAGAGCAGTTGGCCCGGTAAGCCAGAAAGATGCTGGTTCGAGTCCCGCCCGTGCGCAATTTTTGGTTTCTTATTTCATCTTTAAGAATTTAAATATGACACTGAGTGTTATGAAATATTCTCTATTCTTTTGGAGTCGGTGCATGATGTCAAGCTTACGTACAACAACAGTCTACGCTTATCATGTATGCATCATTACTACCCATATCTCAAATTCAAATATATTTATTTGCCATTAAGTAGGGTACAATACATGAAAATGCGGTGTTATGTCAGAAAAACAGTGCAATGAGTAGGTCGAGGTAGGTAGCCATATAAAACAGCATGCAAATATTCAGGCAATTATTAATAGTACTAGTTTTACAAGTTATTAATCAATATAAATTAAGTACAACTCATTGCAACAATGTCAACAGTTCCATTATGGTCCTTTGTGCTTTAAAAACTCATCAACACTATAAAATGCGTTATCTAACAACCATTTACGTAATGAAGTTTTAAAAGCGTTTATTTCAAGTTCTTTAATTCTCATTGGTATTTTATTGTTAATAGTTTATAATATAAATTGCACTTGTAAAAATACAATTGCAACAGGACTGTTAATGTGACGGTGGCCGAGTGGTATAGGCATACGCCCGGATTGCGTAAGACACGGGGTTCAATTCCTCGTCTGTCACAGGTTCACAGTTGTCTTTTTACAAGTGCAATTTATATTATTAAGTTTGTATGGTGACAAAACACTATAAAAACAAAAATAAACTGTAAATAGTTTTCCTAGTTTTGTAAATAGTCAAAAACTCCTGGACCGATTTTGACACTCCTTTTCTTTATAGGAAGCGACACCCGCCCGACGTTGACCGAAGGCGGCGGCCCGCAACACCTCATCGTGCTGGAGCTCTGCTGGGGCACGCTCCGCTCGCGACTCGAGCGCGAGCCGCTCACGTGGCCCGAGTTCGCGGCCGTCGCGCACGGCCTCGCGTCTGCGCTTGCGCATCTGCACACACCGAGTGAGTTAAACTCTATACAACCCACCCGCAAGTTCTCTTCAGTTACTCCGTGATCATGGCGCTTGCAACGGTGCCGAAATATCGGAAGCTCATAAATAATAAGGTACATGGTAGCAATCCCGTATCTAACTATTTTAATGTTAGTGACCATGAAAGTTTAAAACAATATATTTTTAACTCTATATTTTGTATATATTTGTGGGGAGCTAGTTTAACCCCTGCCACATGATCGAATTGTAGGATTGCGTGGTAGATGTATGAAGAACGCTTTAAGATATCCTACTACTATTATAAAGGCAAAAGTTTGTAAGTATGGATGTATGGATGTTTGTTACTCTTTCACGTAAAAACTACTGAATGGATTTGAATGAAACTTTACCACAATATAGCTTATACATCAGAATAACATATAGGCTACAATTTTTGAGGTTTCTAATGTGAGGTCGTAAAAAAACTCATTTTTTGCGCTACTAGACGGGACGAACCTGAAGTCCACGCGAACGAAGTCGCGGGCAAAAGCTAGTGATGAATAAAGATATATTGACAGAAAACGAATATTTACAATAAAATGCGTATCAAAAATATAGAACACTATGAAGGAAGGAAATAAAAGAGTAATGATAGTTGACAAAAGACAGAAAAAGTAAAATGTGAATATGCATCAAAAAGGTTGTGGCAAATAGGTTGCCACATATTTTTTACAAGCGGTCCCAACGAACTTCGTTTCGCCCCCAGCCCCGTCCCGCCCCGGCCCCGTTTTATGGAAATTTTCTTTGCTGTAAACCTCACGGAGCCCGAGACCTTTCCAACGAATGCAAAACCGTGGAAATCGGTTCATGCGTTCTGGAGTTATAGCGTCGGGAAGGAAAATCCGACTTATTTTTATATAGTAGAATTTTTTTTTTTTTATATCTTTTTATTGTATTAATCAAGTTGTGAACACTGTAGGTTACAGTCCGGCCTTTTATTTAAACTTAATATTTTAATCATGCATTGTTTGTGATACATTTGTGTTCCTGAAATAAAACAATAAAACTGTGGCGACAACTTTCCTTTTACCAAACTGCCGACAGTTGAGAATTCCCCCCTTATTACCACACATGACCTACAACTGTCACTGCCACCCTACCCCATTGAGACGGTGCCGACAACTATTCTTTTACCAGACCGCTGACAATTGAGACTTCACCCTAATTTCCACACATGACTGACAATTGTCACTGCCACCCTACTCCATTGGGACGGTGCCGAAAACTGTCCTTTTACCAGACTGCTGACAATTGAGACTTTACCTTAAAACCATACATGTTGTGTCACCGCCACCCTACCCCATCGAGACGGTGCCGACAACTTTCCTTTTACCAGACTGCCGACAGTTGAGACTTCACCCTAATTACCACACATGATTGACAACTGTCACTGCCACCCTACTCCATTGAGACGGTGCCGACAACTTTCCTTTTACCAGACTGCCGACAGTTGAGACTTTACCTTATCACCACATGGCCGACAACTGTCACTTCCACCCTACCCTATTTTGTAAAAATATTTTGGTGCTGAATAAACGTTTTTTCTTTCTTTCTTTCTTTACCCCATTGAGACGGTGCCGACAACTTTCCTTTTACCAAACTGTCGACTATTGAAACTTTACCTTAAAAAGTTAAAACCATACAGGGCTGACAACTGTCACCGCCACCCTACTCCACGCGCCCCGTAATCTACGCGCGACTTTTTAACGCGAAGTAGAGCTGCCTCCATCATCATTATCAGCCAAAAGACGTCCACTGCTGAACTTTGGCCTCCCCTGAGGTTTTCCACAGTGACCAGTTGCAAGTGGTCTGCATCCAGTGCGATCCTGAGATCTGGTGGATGTTCTATGCTTCGCTTGTCAAAGGGTCTCCAATCTAGAACTCTTCTGCCCCAACGGTTATCAGTTCTTCGCACTATGTGCTCTGAACATTGCGACTTGCGCTTAATTACGAGGTCTATTTTGGTGAAATAAAATAATGTGATAACTGATGAGCAGAGATAGGAATAGGTAGGGCTTATTAGCCTAAACTTCGAAGAACAAAGACAAGAATCGGAGACTCCCTTACTACATTTTTTTTCTAGGACATCTGTTGGGACATCATTAATTAGGTACATAAATAAAAATAATATTTTGAATATGTGATCGGTCTTTGTTAACTTTAAGTTTACGACTGGATAAAGTGTAACAATACCTAAAAACAGTATTATGGCTACTACATCTATCTTTCCTCTTTATAATATTAGTATAGACAAATAAAATTCGACTTACGTATTATTTGATGTAGACAGACAGGAGCAATCTTAAGGCAGCAAATCGTGTTCTATAAATTCATGCCAAGCCGTGGTCTTGACCACGGGCCCAAGACCGTCAAAAACACAAAAATGTGATTGGACCAGTGCAAAATTGAGCATGTTCGCATCTACGTACTTAAAAAAATGGAATCAACTACTTACAATAATTCACGATAGCAAATAATCTGTCTGGTAATAACTTACACTGGGCGCATGAAATTATCTGAAGTCATGCCAATTTTGTATTGCTCTGAACACAGGTACTCTGCTACACACCGCCTCCGTAATCTACACTATTTTCAGAATACCAACGCACTGTTTCACGCACACTCATGTCAGCTGCGTCATGTCACTCCGGTTCTTAGATACTGATATGTCTAAGAACCTGCGTCTACGATCATTGCTCACGCGCACGCATCCCGAGACAACCATTAACAAATAAAGCACTTGACTTACTAACCGATATTTTTATGGATGAACACTCGTTATTTGAAAAAAACACGTTATTAATGTGCGAAAGTAACAGATAGTGCGGCTACCTAAGTTCAAAAGAGACAAAAGTTCTTTTGTTCGGTGCCGGGTGGCTCGCAACGGCGCTAACCATCTGTTTTTGTAGCTTTTTTGTGAATGAATGAGGTGCGCGCAATCTTAGATGTTTTTGAGTATGATTTTGTAATGCTTGATTTAATTTTAATCAATTGTTATTAGTGAAAATAGCATGATCATTATTTTAAAGGACGCCCGTTTGGATGGGTGGGCCGTTAACTGTTCTGTATAACAATTAAATGCAAATTAAAACAGTATCTAGCAAAAAATCAAGATTTTTTAATATATTTTTCCTGTATTCTAGACTCGACTCTTAATCACCTCTTTGAATTTGGATAGTACTTTTTTCACACCCTGTATTATGTCCAGTCACAAAGTTTGGTATACATAAACTAATTACTTATTCCAAATAAAATTTATTTTTGATGTACTTAGATGATGTCCTATATGAGTCTTGATATGAATCTTGGGACAGTCGTCTCGGAAAAAAATACTATCATCATTGATATATATATTTCTATAGATTAGCAGTTACCGTAGAAACATGTTTAACAACAACATATGTCTGGAGACATATGCGCAGTATTGGGCAGCTTACGTCAAATCAATGCTCTTACAGATGCCAACCGAGATGAACCTAGAGAAAAATTACGTAAAAACGGGTCAAACTTTGAGAAATAATGCGGTTCAAGGGCACGCAAACCTAATCCGCCTTCCAGAGTAACGTTCTAAATGAGTTTTAGAATTAAGATCAACGTAAAAACACAAGAAAAATACCGAAATTTAAAATAAGGTTCAGGGTTGCCGCTAATAAAATAGGATTGATTTCCCACATTTAGGGGAGAATTTTAATATTTTGCCAGATGACAAAGTTATACTTATAAATAGATGTGAAATGCATTTAAATCTTGTTGAAACGTCTCTAAAAGAGCAAAAATTTTAATTAAAGGACACAGCTGGATTCTCCAGGTTATTACTTTCTTACTAATGTTACAAAATATTGCAAATCCCTCCGTCATAAGTCCGTTTAATCTAGACTCAAGCTATCGGACCATAACTAAAAAATAAACCTCCATTATTAAATGCTGCATTTACGATTCTATTAAAGTCATTGATCTGAAAACAAAATTCCCTATATTTTTCTAATTTCAAAGCTCATGCAATGCTCAATTTTTACCTTTATATTAAAAAAAACACGTTAATCAGTCAGGTATCAAACGAATGCCGGGAGTCGCATAACAATGGAATTTTTATTGTGTCTCGTTTACACATACTTGACGAGTTAAAATACTTTTATAGTCCATTTGATTTATGAAAATGTGTGAAAACAAAAGAATGTGTCATGTCAAGACATGTCCCAGTGCTCATCATGAATCAAATGGACTATAGCTTAAAGTAATTTCTAAGTTACAGTGTTATATTGATAAAAAAACAATCATAATTTGTATGAGGTGATTTTTTGAATTTTGGGGTAAAATTTTCTATGGTAAGCCACCCCAACCCAAAACTGTTTGTTTATATTGCTGTCACTGTCTAATCTACGTCCCGGTATAGCGTTCTGACTTGTGTAAGAGAGACAGATATAATTTGACGTTCAATGTCTAGCGGTTTCAAAGCTACGTCGTCACCGTTGAACTGTCAAGCAAGTGGTCATGCTTTTTGTCAGGCACGCTTATGAAGTTTGCTTCTCTATAGTATTTATCTCAATGACTATCATAAAAAGACTCCGATTCCTCTCTGTTCTGATTCGAAGTTTAGGTAAATAAGCCCTACCTATTCCTATCTCTGCGATGAGCCAAAAGTATTTTTTTTCAGGTATCTTTTCTTTTATGTATCATTTTAGGTCTAGTTTCATCTCCTATCGGAATTTGACTTTATCCAGGGACACACTGTACCAATATAAAGTGTAAACTTTTTAATTAAACGAAAAAAAAAACATCTTGGATTTAAATATTTTTATTCTCATAAAAAACAAAATACAGTCACTTACATGAAAACAGTGCTTACTCATAAAACAGAATATTTGTTTCGTCCGTGCTAAATAAATCATCAATAGTCTTCCCCCCTTATTCATAATAACTCAAACGGTCTTTTAAAGCTATTTTATCTATTACACTGTTTTGTCTCATTCTTTCTTGGCGCTCTGTCATCATTTGACAGCAAGTGACAAAACAGTGTATTAGCTAAAATAGGTTTAAAATACCGTTTGAGTTATTATGGGGTTCTTCTATTAATAATTCAACACAGCGTAACCACACTTTACACTCACCCTGTATGTTTGCTCCAGCCGGCAACAAGCCGTGCGTGGTCCACCGCGACGTGAACAGCAACAACGTGCTGATATCCAGCGACGGGCAGCCGAAGCTGGCCGACCTGGGGCTGGCGCAGCCGCTGTACCCCAGGCGAGAGGCGCCCAGCAGGGTCACTGAGGTACGTTACACTGTGTATTTTTTTTTTAATTTTTACAAAATAATAATATAATTAACTATACCCCACACACACACACACACACACACACACACACACACACACACACACACACACACACACACACACACACACACATGTTCTTCGACTTATTTTTCTAGGAAAAAGTTGGTAATAATAATATTCTAATAATTTCTTCATTTCCAACCGTTGGTTTAAATTTTAATTATTTTTATTTAATCATCGATTTCAGGGAACATACAAAAGATATCTTAAAGACTAACATATATACAATAACAACACTAAAATTTTAACACTATTTTATCGGCGTATTGCTGCGCAATTGCGGTAATCGTCCGCGAAACCGGCGAAAACACCCTTCGGCCAAAATTCTAATACAAAATCTTTAAGAATACACATTTTAAAACATTGAGTAGCGAAGCGTATTCAATTTTCAAGTTGAATTTATTCTGTAAAGAATAATTACTTGGCCCGCTGTTGCATAAGATGACTGGTAGATGGCGTTGACGTCACGCAATAACGTATCCATAAGGGACCGGAAATATCGCGCGGTCGGATCGACAGCACGGTAACTCAATTGGGAAGAGCAGTCGGCCCGGTCAGCCAGACGGTTGCAGGTTCGAGTCTTCCCGCCCGTGCGCAATTTTTGGTTTCTTATTTCATCTTTTTAGAACGTTTAACACATTCTAAAACAAAATTCTAATTATTAAAAAGAACTCGTATAGTTTCGACTTGTGTACCAGGCGGGCACGCTGCGCTACCTCGCGCCGGAGGCCCTGGAGGGCGCGCTGGACCTGTCGGGCGCGCGCTCGGCCCTGTGCGCCGTGGACGTGTACGCGCTGGGGCTGGTGCTGTGGGAGGCGCTGTGGCGCTGCAGCGGGGCGCACCCCGGCCCCGTCCCGCCCTACGCGCCGCCCTACCAGCACCAGCGCCTGCCGCCGCAGCCCAGCGCGACCCAGCTGCAGGTGATACTTAGCTACCTGTCGGGCGCGCGCTCGGCCCTGTGCGCCGTGGACGTGTACGCGCTGGGGCTGGTGCTGTGGGAGGCGCTGTGGCGCTGCAGCGGGGCGCACCCCGGCCCCGTCCCGCCCTACGCGCCGCCCTACCAGCACCAGCGCCTGCCGCCGCAGCCCAGCGCGACCCAGCTGCAGGTGATACTTAGCTACCTGTCGGGCGCGCGCTCGGCCCTGTGCGCCGTGGACGTGTACGCGCTGGGGCTGGTGCTGTGGGAGGCGCTGTGGCGCTGCAGCGGGGCGCACCCCGGCCCCGTCCCGCCCTACGCGCCGCCCTACCAGCACCAGCGCCTGCCGCCGCAGCCCAGCGCGACCCAGCTGCAGGTGATACTTAGCTACCTGTCGGGCGCGCGCTCGGCCCTGTGCGCCGTGGACGTGTACGCGCTGGGGCTGGTGCTGTGGGAGGCGCTGTGGCGCTGCAGCGGGGCGCACCCCGGCCCCGTCCCGCCCTACGCGCCGCCCTACCAGCACCAGCGCCTGCCGCCGCAGCCCAGCGCGACCCAGCTGCAGGTGATGCTTATTTATTTATTTAATCATTTGTTTCAGGCAACAAAGGCCCGTACAATATATACCTTAAAGACTAACATAAATATTTAAATAATAACACAAAAACATTCAAATAATACACTATTTTGTCGGCGTAGTGTTCCGCAACTTGGTGTCAGGTAGCCGTCCACGAAACCGACGATATACGACACTCCTCGGCCAAAATTCTTCTTTTGTGAAGGTCGACAGCTGTTCGGTCGGAACCCTTACCACAAACGAATTGAAACTCGTATTATGACGAGATTCCGACCGTTCGACCCTCAGTGTGAACTTGGTCTTAATACGGATGTACTCCACAATCTCCTCGACCTTCGTAGAGTAATGCAGCCGGGACACGTACAGCAGCGTCACTGGTATCGCAGGACGAAGCAGGTGGTTCGGTCCAGTCGGTGCGGTGCTTAACTACCTGTCTACTCACTTGTCTACTTAGTTACCAGAAGAAGAAACGGCCATGCATATCCTCTGCTCATGCGGTCCGCTTACGGGCAAAAGAAGTATCCATCTTGGGCGGCACATCATGCACCCGGATGAGATAGCAGATATCACGCTCCAAAGAATCTGGCAATTTATAAACTCAACGGGACTAAGCAGTGAACTTTAAACATTAGAGCTGGCAGCAATAGGGCCCAACAACCAAAAATAAATAACAATTTCAAGAAGGCCCTTCGGACACGTTACAAGGAAGAGATATCCAACTTGTCTCACTGATTTTTTTTTCTTCTTCTCCATGTGTACCATCAGTATAATTATTATGTTTACTATGTTTATGTTTATAATACCTTATTGTGTATTAATTTATGCGGTATTTATGTAATAAGTAGTATGTATGTTTATTATGTTTTAAAAACCTTATGTAATTTTTATCGTCAAGCTTTTTCTTTTACACCTCTATCACTTCCTTCGCGCCGCCTGTATTTTCTCTGAGACCAATAGTTGACTGGTAGAGAATGCTTTAAGCGTTAAGTCCGCCATATGTACATTTTGTTTGTGCATGAAGTGTAATAAATAAATAATAAAATAATAGTTACCTGTCGGTCGCACGCTCAACCCGACAGGTGATAATAGTCCCCCTGGCTGATGTCGACTACGGTGGCCAGTCACAACGACTAACCGACTGCGCGGGACATATTATAGTGCACAAGTGTGTGCGCAAACACAGGTGCACACTCTATTCCTTTCACTCTCGTAACCCGATGGGACAGACCTGACACGACCGGAGAGAGATCAGGCGCAGGACGGACGACTTAACGTGCTTTCCGAGGCACGGGGGTGAAACACCGCCAACTTCCAAACTCCGGGCTACCCTGAGAATTTCTGAACAGAAAAATCCAGGTACATATTTTTTGGCCCGACCCGGGACATCTGTCGCAGCCGTCGCTTTAAAATGCGACCCTCTAACCGCTGCGCCACCGAGACAGTTAAGTAAGTTTGCAACGAATAGTATATTCGGCAGTGTACCGAATGTTCGGCGATCTCCCTTCAACCTTCTTAAACCTTTTTCTTTAACCTTCTGAATCGGAAATAATTCAAATACACAGTACCCTTAACTTTTCCAATACAGAAGATGATTATGTCTTAACTCTATAAATTAAAATATGTATTATTCGTCATGAATCTTTTTTTTTCATTTAACAATTATATTACTTAAGTATAACAAAATATATTACTTAAGTATTCGGCATTCGGCCGAATAATATGCAGATACCGCAATAACCGGCGGGCTCGTGACTTTTGAAATAAAACCGCGCCGTGAATTCTTAGCCTAACTTTGAGTACTCGAAACTACAGGATATTTTTAAACTACTGAAAATTTGTATCTTTCTTATATCCACTGCCACAACTAATTCGAACCTTATATCCTCCCAACAGACGCTAGTTTCCCGCAACAAGGCGCGTCCGCCCTTACCAAAAGGGCCGGTGCCGGAAATGCGCGCTCTGAAGATAGCGACCGACACGTGCGACGAGTGCTGGGACCACGACGCGGAGGCCAGGTGAGCACAGGCTAGAAGCAGCCTTATTCCCTTCTTATAGATACTAGTATCCTTAACCTAGCTGAAGGATTCGAAAGACAGAGCCCTGAAGTTAGCTACAGACATGCGACACGGAGGCTGGGTGAGTACGAACTAAAAGCAACTTTATTCCCTTAACATAGATACTAGATAGATACTAGCATCCGTTAGCTAGGCGCGAGCTCTGAAGTTAGCTACAGACACGACGCTCAAGCTAGGTGCGTACAGACTGAAAGCAACCTTATATTCTTTTCCTAAAGATAGATGCTAGTATACAGCAATAGATCGCCAGCTCTGATTCTGATGTTAACTAAACTGTCAATTTCATCACTATTTATAGTAATGGGTGGTATAAAAGATGGGCACTTGGTACTCGCCCTAAAGACCGTATACTGGCTTTTATCGACATTTTAAAGGCCGTGTGTAAGATAAAGATAAGATAGATAAAGATATTTATTTGTGTAAACATGGTACATTTTTGGTTCTTATTTTTAGGTATCGTGCATACATGTTTAATCGATCTATCGATATACAAATGTTATGATATCGTCGTGCATAACTAGTTGACTTAAAAGTTAATAAAAACATTAAACGCTTAATATTCGATTGAAGTAAGTACATTTAGAATAATTTCAATTCAATTACAATTCAATTCCAAGCAATTATACAAAAACAGAATGTCAGTTCATTAAACAAAAAATAAATAAACAAATGTCTGTCCATTATACATAAATAGGGTATCAGTCAAATCCATAAATCCTTATATTCTGTAGTCAAATTTTAACAAAGTCACAAAGCATCAATGTCAATTCTTAGGAAGAAGTCATTATATAATTTTTTGAGGCAACTATTACGACAAAATTGCATAAATTCATCGACACTATAAAAACATTTCTCTGCCAAGATTCTGAATACAATTCTTTTAAAAACAACTAATGGCAGAGTTTGGATCCAATCCGGAAGTAAGTTAAACAACCTGACGCACATGCTGTAACTATTTTTGCCAAAACAGGTTGTACTTGCTGGTGGGATTGTTAATTTGTGTGGGTACCTTGTATTAAAATTGCAGTCCTCTCGTTTTTTTGTAAAAAGATTGATGTTCTTCTTTGCAAACAATAGAGTTTCGAAAATATATAAGGATGGTAGCGCGAGTATATTCATTTGCTTAAAGAGAGGTCTGCATGATTCCAGCTGTCCGACGCCACAAATGGATCTTATACACTTCTTCTGCAAAATGAAGACTCGATTAATGATTGTTGAATTTCCCCACATAATCAGTCCGTACCTCAGCAGAGAACCCACATATCCATGATATGCCATTAGCGCTGTGTTTTGATTCGCCAATTGTGATAGGCGGTATAGAGCATATACAAATCTATTCATCTTCTGGCATATCATGTAAATATGGTGAACTTACTGTAATGACCCTCACGGATGTGTTAGATTTTATGAAGCTATTATTATTAAGAAGCTAGTCGTATAGGAAAATAATAATATTAAACCAGGAAATGTATAGATAATGCTGTTTATTATAATAAGTTAGAATAGCTAGTATTTTAGGATTAAGAATCATGTATATAATATAATTATATTAGGAAGGATAGATTAAGGGTAATTTAGTCAATAATATTAAGTTAACTGTAAGTATATAATAGTTAAATGTGAGTATATAAGGTTCAAATCATGTAAAACACATACTCACAGCTATTACATTTAAACGGATAAATATATAAGGCCAAAATCAAGTATATAATTGGGAACGATTTATTTAGTCATTAAATAACCACTTTACCAGGTTTGGTCCTAATATAGCAATTAATATCATTTATACGATAAAGTATATAAAACCAAAGTCAAGTATATAATTGGAAACTATTTATTTAATATTTAGATAACCACATTACCAGGTTTGAATATAATATCATTTATACGGATAAGTATATAAAACCAAAGCCAAGTATATAATTGGAAACTACTTATTTAATATTTAAATAATCACATTACCAAGTTTGAGTCTAATATAGCATATAATATCCACTATATACACATAAACATAGCTATCATACTTATAACAACAAATATAATAAGGGCTATAACAACATTCATAATAACAGTGATAATTACTTAACTTTGCGGAGAGTGATCCGTCTCAGTCGACGCCTCGATCAAAAGTGTCTCCACTGATCGGTCGTGCCGTATTTATAAGGCACCTCACCTCCCACTTGCCTCGTACCGTCAAACAACAAGTGACGTTGTTTGTCCGGCGGAAGCCAGATGGATAAATTTAATTACAAATTATTTCGGTCTTAAAAGTTGTTTAATAAAATTGTACAATTAATAATTTTAATTAATTAATTTTATAAAATAAGAAATGGCTAATATTTAATTAGTTTCACAATATTCTAATTGAAGCGTGGTTTATCAAGCGGAAGTCACAAGACAATTTAATTATAAAATATTTTGAAGTCTTTTAGTTATTATAAAATATCTTAAAATAGTTTTGATTATTTTACCTCAAAAGAATTGAAAATTATTACAGTTTTATCAATTTAAACCTTTTTAAAATAATCTAACAGATGCGTTTATCATCATTATTTTGTCATTGTTTTGTATACGCAACCGCCGGCGGCCTATCGAACCTTGAGCGTTTAATTAATCATGTTATTTCTTACAGGCTAACAGCAGTGTGTGTGGAGGAACGAATGGCTGAACTAAAACAGATGTTGGCGGCGCAAGGCCCCGTCATACACGACAACAATTTGCATCCGCATCAACCGGGTAAATTAACGCACAATAGTGTAGCATATACAGGGTGTCATCTTTAGGTATTTATGGGACTTAATACAAGGATTTAATATAGCAAAGTTTCAAAGGCATTAGCATGTACTAGTATCAAACTATGTCTTGGCCCGGTGTTGGCAAAAGATTTAATTACTTATTATTCCATGAATAGCAGATGATATATCATATGAAATGATAATAATTGTTAACACTTGCTACTTTTTTTTCATATAGATAGACTGCTACAAATCGCCCTTTGTGAAATCATAGATTGTCAATGAAATTCAAATTCAAATTCAAATATTTTTATTTCAGAACAAAATTCCATACAAATTGTTAGTAAAATAGTTTATATTATAGTTAGGTTAGTAAATACAATTTTAGTTCTATAAAAGCATTTTAATAATGTCAGAATAAAAATTATTTTTTAAATAATTACAATCCCAAACAAAAATTAAAAATTCTAATGTCAAAATACATGTCCAAAATAAATTCAATTTTTTTTTTAATCACTTTGTGAGTGCCTATTTCTTTGAGCCAATCAAAAGGGCTGTCCAATGACTAGCAATAGGACACTCGGGCCTACCCCCCACCACCCTCAAGATGGCATTGGAGCTGCCGCAAACTCTGCTCATCAGCGAGGCAACTTTCTTGCGAATGATCGAAATGTAGTGTCCGAAGTCCTTGAGTAGAGTAAGTCCCGAGTCCCGAGTCCCGAGTAAGAATGATATGATCTATGCGGTTGTAGGTGACTGACGACGCCCAGCAGTTTAAATGTGAATTTTAATCTCACAGTCGCAAAGTTGAGATCGTCTTGTAATGATTTTGTAGTGGGTCGGTACATAAATCTACTATTTAACTCGATATTTTCACTTGTTATTATTACACTGTTTTTTAATTCCAATCGTTTCTGTTTCAGACGCGGCCACACCGCCAGAACCGGACAAGAACTCAAACTGCACCTCTTCCCAGACTTGCGACGTCACCACCCCCCTCCTCTACCCGCCCCCCCACGTCGGCCGCAACGCCTGCCTCGCAAGGAACACACACACAAACTCAAACACACACACACTCATACACAAAAGTCTTAAAGACATCGCACAAACAGAGGTCAAAGTAGTCAACCCTGAGGAGAACTGTCTATCTGTTGCAAGACCGTCACATGTGAGAGTTGTAGCTGAGAATTCGGGCTTCAATGAAATCAGATCGTATCAGCGACCGTTGGATTACGTTCCTAATGATGTAAGCTCGCACGAAGAACGAGACAAAGTGCCGAAGCAAACTAATTTACTTCAAGAAGTAAAAGTAGAGAAACCAAAGTGGGGGATCAGGAGATTCTTTGATAGACTGAACAAGAAAATGGATACGGAAGTCAAATTGGTACCCGAAAGTAGCAATTCGACGCAGAATGGCAAAACTAAGACTACAATTATCGAGAAGCAGAATAATTACGACAGACCGACTAATTTGGTTTTGAATCAAGATAGAATTTACAGTCTCGAAGGCCCGTGTACTTTATCTCCGCCGAATAGAACTTTATCACCGACCATGTTGATTGAGTCTGATTTGAATCGAGAAAATAACGTATTCGGATTCAAGGAGTTACCAAACGAAAATGATCCTAAGAGCCAGAACCAAATCTTCGCCGTTATCGTCCCAAAATCTAAGCCGTTGGATCTCGAGACGCACTGCAAGAGAGGCAGCAATGAGAGTATCAATAAATTCATCAGAACGTCGATGTCTTCGCAGAGCATTTTCAAATCTGGACATTCGGAGTCTGAAGATTCGACCGTCAAAAAACGATTGAGCTGCGATAATAGAATCATTACATCTAGCGGCAGATCTTCCCGAGCTAGCATCAATTTGGAGCTACAATACATAAACGCGCAATCTGAAAACTATCATAACGATAGCCCCTTCGATCTAAACTCTGATTGTTCTAGCAGCGAAGACGAACATCTAATGCTTCTATCTGAGAATGGAGAATCAAAAATCACTATGCAAGCCATACCAAAAGCGGACGACAAGAAAAAATACCAAAACGACGTCTTGAAAGAAGCAAGCCAAGTGACCGATTTCGGTTTCAACAAGTTTCATAATAAATACGCGAATTTCGACAACGAATTCAGCGATCCAAACGACAAGGAGAACAGCGTCAACTATAGCGGCGACAACCCTGTTTACTTGGCCGCTTTGAACGGAGAAATCGACACGGATTTGAAATACCTGCCAGAAGTGGAGAAATCCCCTAAATCCCCGAAGCCAGCTTTAAAAAATTTGTGCATTAAGCGACAGCATTCTTTGGAGCAGGTGTCAGAGATATTTTCGTCGTGTAGTGATGTTAATTTGCAGAATCCAGCTGGGAGAGTGAAGACACCTGGTGACCTCCCTGTGGCCGTGCGTCGGGCTAGGAGGGACCGGGCGCTGCAGAAAGGTAGGGCCAGTGAGTGCAACAGATTGAGTTTGTACGATGATAGGATGATGTTTGGGAATAGTTTGTAAATGGTGTGTTGATATGTTGAGTTTTGAGGGGTTTTTTTATTTAGTGAAAAAAAGTTATTTAAGTGTCATTTATGTCATGAAATGACATATTGTTCAGTGAAAAGGGTTCTATTGTGATTTGTGAACTATGGTGAGCAATATTGATTTATATCTCGGGATATAAAGTGAATAGGCACCTTCTCAACAGATTTAAAAGCTTTAAAACTTGTTATTATAGTCGGCGCGTTAGCAACTGAGTCGTGAGGCCATAATGTTTAATAGAGGTAGTAATTTACAGCGCGCCGTTTTATCGGTAATTACAAGCAAAAAAACACTATCACGACTCCGTTGAAAACACACTGACTGTAGTGAAAAAATATGATAACAAGTCAAATAGCTTAAAAATACCAGAAAATATAAAAAGCGTTGTGAGGAAACTAATCAATATGAATCAAAATATACTAAATAAATAATCTCTCAAAACTAAATTAGAAAGTATAGGAAAGAATTGCGATGGTATTATGATTAGAATGATCATGGAATATGTACCTTTATTTAATAGAGTACATTTATTTACAAAATTGTTTTTTTACATTAGGATTGAAAAAAATATGTAATGATGTTTGAAGGTTATTGGAATGAAATTGTGTGAATAAATGTATTTTAACTAGTAATGATAACTATGCGATATAATTTCGTTGATATTACTTTATCAATCGAGTGTCATCATTGCATTTATGTGTATCTTTAGCTTTATAATAACATAGGGTTTACTAATATTTTACTCATTTTTAGCGAATTTCGATCAAGATTACTTATTGTATTAGCAGTCGCATAACTATGAGATTTACTATTGAAATACACAAAAATAAAGAAAACTATAGGCGACGCGCTAGCAACTGAGTCTTGAGGCTATAATGTCGAAAGAGATGGGAATATGCAGCGCGCCGGTTTACCGGTAAGTGCGAGCGAGATAGACACTACACTGACACGACTCAGTTGATAGCACGCCGACTATAGTCGTCTTGGTTGAAATTACTAAAACGGGTCTTTTCTAAGACATGCAAGTACGTATACAAAAGTTACCTCACGACTTTAATGTAAGAAACTTAATTCTTAATGTTATTGAATCTTTGCGCTTATATGCACGTTACGCCGAAACGTTGGCTTTGAAAATACTTTCACTGTTCTTTTAGAGAAAAAAAATCCTTTGGCAATAAAAAAATAACTGATTGCGAAGTAGTATCTTCCTGTCAATTGTTTACTAATAATTTGCATTTTGAAAATTCTAAATAAATGAAAAGAGACAGACTACAATGATTAGGAAACGCCCAAAAAAACAGCTGTCAGTTGCTCAGAAAAATAAAAAAATACGTACATAGTCACAGAATATATAATAGTACAACATGACATAGTTTAGTGAAGTCCATTGACAATATAGTGGCGACCTCTTGATAATAAGATAAATTAAGAGAAATATACATTTACTTTAGTCATTGGATATAGAGAATCAAATATCTTATTAAAAAACCAAAACCGTATTTACATTTTGTGTCGTCACTAAAGCTTTTTTTTTAAATAATTTTGGTATCAGAACTGTGATGTCAAATATCAAAGCCGCGTTTTAGCATTTTATTACAATACAGCTCGTTTGCACTATTTAACTATTTTAAAACCTTCTATTTTTTGTGAATAAATCCAAAAATGTTGTATTCCATTTTGAAAACCAGTGTCCTTAGAAATAACACATTCCTAGAAAAGTTGCATTTTAAGATTTATATTCCGAAAGTGGTCATAAGTAGGGAGTTATCGATAAAAAAAACTAGTTTATAAAACTACACAAAAAAAGTATTAAAAAAACAATATAAATAAATAAAATACACGTCCTTTTCTGTAAATCGATGTGCTCTCCTTGTCACTCATACCAGGATGACAGTACATGTAAGAGAGATGTAAAGACCCAAAAAAATGACACAAAATAAAAATTATTATCAGGGTACTTAATGTCAAAATTTGATTGAACCTTCTTATGACCACAACTAATTGAGCATTTAAAACTATATTCAACAATAATAAAAAAATTATAACCTAAGTACAAACATATTGAATAATACAATATTATTTAACATTAGTGTTAATTTTTGTATAACTCTCGAATATTTAAAACTAGTTTGTATTTATATTAATTAAGTTGACGGGTATTATATTCCACTATTTAGATATTAGTTTTAATAATTATCGCTTAGCATTGTTATACTTGGTAAATACATTCCGTCTTATTACAAAAAAGATAGCACCAGGTTGAAACCAGCATTAAGGTCAGCCGACCAATTTAAAAAGTATACCTCCATTCTTGACTGCTGTAAATAGGGCATAATCTTTAATTTTGTCGGTTAATATCTTAGTACGGTTCTAAATCGGGTACAAAGTTTTTGGAATAAGCGGGATTTTGTTTCAGTATCTTAACAGTGGCAAAACTAAGCGATGGTGTATTTATTATTTAACCAGGTTATGATGTGTGTAACGTACGCTTGTTGCCCGGGATAATACATAGTTTATCTGCGTTTGCGTTTGTTCAGTTTAGAGTAGACTTTTTCGTACGTGACGTCACATTAAAGTTTGTAAAAACATACATACACTATTAAAATTTTACACACGTGGTTTTAAGCGTAAATAGTACCTTACTTAAATATTACAAAATTCTAACGACATCACTTATCTACATACTGGTCGAATTGATCACTTCCATCTTTTACCCACGACGGAACGGAGTAGGTGTATGCGTTTAGGGTGAGAGGCTGTTTGTGTGTTCGCGAATGTTCCCATGTGTATCTAACGGCTTGACCGATTGACATGCAGTTATCTGTATTGGCTTTGTAATTCATTGAAGTTGAAATAGTATTGCCGAAGCTAGAAAAATACTCTTCTAAATGAAGAAAATTAAATATAAAATGGTATGAATTCAAAATGTATTTTAAAACAAAGCTTCCGAGAAAACCGGGTCGAGTGTTGTGGTACCACCGTTGTGTCTGATTTCCATAACACAAGTGCATTAGCTACTTCCTTTGGTACCAGAGCATGTATGTGATTGGTGCATATATTTAAAAACATACTTTTAATATTATATTTTGTTTTGTTTAGTGTGACGTCAACGTATGAATCGTATGTGATTATTTTGTAAATAGTTGAGTTCCTATTGAGCGAGCCATGTTATGATTTTTGTTAAGTTTCAGTGTATATTATCATTTTATGTTACATTTAATTTTATGATTCGATTTGGATAGTTACAGCTCTAAAGCAGGCATAATCATTTTGTATTTATTTATTTTATGGCATTTATCCGACAGCTGTCACCTTCAACTAATGCTATTGGTCAAAACGCATGTTCAACGATTCCTAATTGGTCGTTCGATAAAAATCACATTATTTCACCTTTTCAAAATAAGCCCGCAAAAAGAGGTAAATGAAATAAACAGAAATGAATACAAAAAAGATTTCAATAGATATCACTTATGTTTTAAAATAAAATTAATTGTACAATTTAAAATTAATGTTACAAATAAATAAAAATTACTTACCGTATTTTATTGCAATGTCTGCTTTAGAGTTCTATGTATCTGGATCCCACACACTATGTATCGAATAGCAACTCATAGTAATATACAATAAGATAGAAAAATTGAGATATTAGAATAGATATTATGCCATAAACCATACACAGTTGGTTGATAGTAACGTTTAGACGGTGCAACCGAACGTCACGGCCTGTTTCACAATTCTAATAAATCTGGTTAGCATTATCTGTCCTATACTAAGTACTAAATAACGTTCCATTTTTGAATTTTGTCATTTGATAGTGCTTATTTGTTGATGGTGAAACAAACAGACCCTTAATTTGTTAACGTCAATTTGAAAATCATTATTTATTTAACCAGTAGGTATATGAATTCGATATTTCTAAGTTTATTTATTTTTCAACTTTTTGTTACATTTCGAAACTATTTGACATTTTGCTGTTACTTTCATTCAACCAATACACACACATAGGTTAAAAAGCTTTCATACAAAGAAAAAAATAGTACAGAACGTATAGATTGTTGCAAAATTGTATTGTTTCTAGTTCAGGCTTCTTGGCAGGTGGTGTTCTGTCCTTTTCGCACGTGTAATGTGCGAGCGAGACAGACGATACTCCATCGGCTCACATATTACTTAGCTTGTTGATATTACTGAAATGTATGTAAATGTGGAGTACACTAAATATATGAAATATGTTTTTATAATACTGGTTTAATTTTACAACCCTTTTTCTTCGTCTGTTTTTGTATACCTAATATGGTTGCTTCATGTTTGAACTCTTTTTGAGTGGCCAATCTATAAACGGCTGAACCGATTTTGATACAGGGTATAGTATTAAGCATTTAGCTTGGTATCTAGACTAGAAAATGGCGGATCTTTTAAAATATTTTGAGAACAAAATAAAGACAAGGTAAGAAGGAAACAATGACCTTTCAAATCTTTATACCAGCCGTGGTTGGTCCCGCCGTCTTTACGCACTCCATGGAAAGAAAAGTCTAAAGTCATTCATTCATTCTACGGTTATTGAAAAATATCCTTTGCTAAACAGACCATATGAACAGTATTTATCTTAATAATATAAATTGCACTTGTAAAAAACCGTGACTCTGTGACAAACGAGGAATCACAGATGTCAGGATGTCACAGAGTCACGGTTGCTTTTTTCAAGTGAAATTTATATTATTAAGTTTTTATAGTGACAAAACACTATAAAAACAAAAATTAACTAGTAACTATTTATTTTTTTGGAAAATAAAAATAGATCTTCAGTAAAAAATCCCCTTTATTCATTATTACAAATATGAAATAACAAACGGAATACACACTATCCGTATAATAACTCCCCTGAACGATTCATTACTAGGTACTTAACAGCCATTTTACACTATTCTACAGTCCATTTACTCATAAAACTGACGTCTTATTCCATAGATATATTTCAAATCACCACAGAAGGTCAGATTTTAACTGATCCAAGCCTGGCACTAGAAATCGCGTTTATTAGTAAATGGACTGTAATAAAAATGGTAGAAGAATGAACGATTATACGCAAAAACATGTGTAACCTATTCTTAGAACATTAATTGTTTTGTCAAAACCTCAGAATGACGCAGGTTTGAATTCCATAAAAGCTAAAATTATTTAGTTAATGATACACACGGTCTATTTAGTTACCTAATATAAGTACTCTTAAATAATGGGCCACATATTTTTGCATACAACCGTGTTACAATAAAATAATACAGTCAACACCAAAAAAATATTGTTTCAAACTGGTCACTAACATTAGAATAGTTAGATACGGAATTGCTACCATGTACCTTATTATTTATGAGCTTCAGATCCTAAAACCGAGCCCAATTCAAGACTTCGACCGAAAGAGAGAGATCGAGTAGACCTTTAACTTATATCAACAAAATCTCCACCCATTAAAATCTTTCTGAAAGAGAGAATGCTTTTAGCATTAAGTCCACCTTTTGTGCACTGTTTTTTTTGTGCATTAAAGTTTTTAAATAAATAGACCGATATGTCTGCCAATAACATCCCATACCCGCAAGTTCTCTTCAGTTGCTCCGTGATCATGGCGCTTGCAACGGTGCCGAAATATCGAAAACTCATAAATAATAAGGTACTTGGTAGCAATCCCGAATCTGACCATTCTAAGGGTGAAGACATAAAGAGGCAGGTAACCAGTACCGACCTGTACCGACTGACCAGTGATGTGACGTATTGGCTATATCATGGAATTGAGCAGAGAGATTCTTCCGACTCAAGTCCTGACTTGAATCTTGTTTTAAACAATATTATAGTGTTAGTCGGTCCTTACTTGAATATTTGTATCGAATTTCCAATATGTATCATGATCAAAAATAGATGACTTGGCACTTCACTTGTCAGTCGGTGCAGGTCGGTACTGGTTACCTGCCTCTTTATGTCTTCACCCTAACACCAAAAAAGTCTTAGCTTACATATTAATAGTAAGTTTATATAACGATCTAGTTCTAGCAGACTGTGAATGGTAACTTGAGGACTGATATTTGTGTATTAGCTGTGTTACTAGACTAAAATTATGTATCTCTTTCCCTCTTTGGTAATTTAAAAGAGACAGCTGATCTGTGACATGATTTAAAACCTTAGCATTTTTTTATATGCATGATTCTGAGGCCTTACTCTCGACACTAAATCCGATCCAATGGTTATAGCCATCCCTGTCACTCATACCAGACCGTGAATGCGTGTGACAGGAATGGCTATATTTATTGGATCGGGTTTTGTGTCCAGAGTAAGGGGGCTGATCTGTTTCCTTTGATTTACTAAAGAGTAAAAAGGATAGTTGACAAAGTAAGAAAATAATCGTTCCAAAGCTTGTGACTAACTGTAAAATGTATATCTACGCTTTATGTAAGTTATGAGAAAAACTTCAAATATTACATTTATCTTGTGTAAATCCCAACTACATATTTACAATCTATATATCACAAAAATAACATACAATAACCAACATTAGCCTACAGTTCGTTAACCATTTGAAATGATTTGACATTTGATTCTGACAGCCAATAGAAATCGTTGAATTTCCATTTCAACTATTGACATTTTAAAACAGGAGCTCTAGCCTGAAATACACATAGATTTATTTATTGGAAATAAATACTAAATTGATAATTAATTCTTAGAGTAATTTAAGAAATGAGCATTGTTGTTAACTCTGATTTTCATATTAGTATCCCTCCCTAGTGAGAGAGAGAGATAGTATAGAGTGAAGGAATAATAGAGAGTTCTCTTGTGTATTGCAACTACTCTTGGGAACTAACATTTCCTGAATGTTGGCTAGTATTAGTTGATATTGACCGACGGATTTTTGCAAGAAAAATAATGTTATTTTTAAATGTCAGTAGTTTAAACTCCATTCATCTTTGCTAGTCCAACATTGTAAACAATCTTTTTGTAACTTTTATAAGTAATAATATCAGCTAATAAAAATAATTAACTATTTAATTTTAAAAAGATCTCAGTGTTGAACGACGAATTAGGTTTATGTTGTAATTTTCGTACTTATCTTGTTTTTAAAGGATAATTTTCGCTAAAAAGTAATGTCTAGACTGTTTACAATATTCGACTAGTGAAGAAAAACTGACTTTAGTACACCAATAGGAACTGTAAATATTGACAGCTCAAATGTCAAATTATTACAAACGTAACGGATCGGACTGTAAAGTCGCCGCCACATCAACATACACATGACTGTAAATTTTCATCTAAATTCAATCTAATGTATATGGTATAAAGTTAAAAATCGTTCGGGATGTTTTAACATATTTAGGTATGTTGATCTTGCGCCGTACATACATCTTCAACCTATAACTAAAAAAGGAAAAATAATTTGTTGTATATGAAAATAATTAAATTCAATTAACATTTGAAATAAGTAACGAGAATTCATTTAAATAATCCGGAATGAAAATAGAAAACAAATAAAATTAATATCACGATATTATAGGCTCAACGAGCTTTGTTTTTTTTTATTTACCCCAATGAAATTATAATATTTTTTTTTAATTATAGCACGTTCGAGGTCACTTGCGCCTAACAACTTTTCAACGATAATCGCTTGCACACACGACACAAAAAGTACGACACGATGCGCAAGTGATTTTGGGTCTTAAGGTGGTTAGGCGCGAGGGACCTCGGCTTACATCAGTTATTAATAGAAAAGCCACAATTCATTAATTATCTGTGAATTCATAGTTTTTTCTTAAAATAAACCAATACCTTTATATATTACTTTGACACACCCATAACAAAATGCATTATAGAGACAGACTTACGGCTTACTCTTAAGTTAAAGTTAAACTTAAAGTTAAGTATGGTGTACTGACTACGGGTATAGAATGGTAACATTTAAAGACTTACAGCTTGTTTCACACACAATGTGCTAATAAGTTGTGTCCTAATAAGTTCCGGTTTGTGATCTGTCCAATACTTCATACGAAATTGCGTTACATATTCGAATTATTCGTTAGCTAATTGATGGTGAAACAGGCACTTAAAAGATAACAATATTACCGGCACTTATATTACTTATACATTCATCATGACATTGAAATAAAGATTTTGAATTGAATTGGTATAGTACGTTGCAGTGGGGAAAAAACCTTTGACCTGCCCAATGAATAAAATGTTCTTGTGACTTTCTAAAAATAATAAATTGCATGGACTTATATTCTTATTTATCGCTACAGCCGTAAGCCTGCTAACTTTGTAACGCCCCAATATAACATTTAACGTGACAATGTGATAAGAAAATTATTAAATTTCACAAACACAATTCAGGATTTTCAAAAACAGATTTGTAGCTAAATATGATCAGCCATAAAGTTTAATATAGGTAAACCGCTTCATTGAAACTTTGCCTGCGGGGTGGCGGGTTGCGGGGGGAGGGTAACAGGCGAGGTCTCAATGTGACGGTCTACCTATAGTAAGTAAATCAACGAATATTAAGAAACTTATTTTACTTCACTAACGAATGGTAAAAAATATAGTAAGCACAAAGACTCGCGGCAAGCGGAGCAATAAAACGTGCAAAAGAGACAGAGCACAACATTTTCTCTTTTGCACTAGCACTGTTTATGGATGACGTCACAGACACAGAGATGCGCGTTGTTAGTTACGTACGTTTATCGATACAATAAGTTTGAAAATGGAGTTTCGCATGCATTTTGTACTATCGATTGCTCACTGAACTTGTGGTAAACATTTATAAAACAGTGCCTTAAACTTTGATTAAGTGACTGATTATGTTTGTTTGTACGTGGGGGAGGGGCGGGGGTGGGGGGGGGTTGTGTAAGGGGGATGTCACATTGCCACACAGTTCATATTGCAACGTCGCCGCGGCGAGTATCAGCTGATACGAGCGCGGCGCGTGCGCATCGATTTTGTACACTATGGTGGTCGTTACCTGTGGAGTAAATAGTTCAAATGTTAATTGAGTGGCTTATTTTTAGTAAATCATGCGTTTTTTGGTCAGAAACTTGTTTTGGTAACACTTTTAATGTTTGAAATCCGTCATTCCTGATCTCTCATGAAACAAGTATGGAAAAGAAAATAATTAATAAGGAATAAGTATAACAAAGTATGTGTGTGTGTGTGTGTGTGTGTGTGCGCGTGTGCGCGTGTGTGTGTGTGTGTGTGTGTGCGTGCGTGTGTGTGTGTGTGTGTGTGTGTGTGTGTGCGTGCGTGTGTGCGTGCGTGTGTGTGTATGTGTGTGTGTGAGCGTGTGTGTGTAGTATTCCTTGAATTTAATATAACTTACGTGTTCCTGGGCGGCGGCGCGAGGCGTCTCGCGAGGCGGTAGGCGAGGAAGGGCCACAGCAGCACCACCAGCAGCGTCGGCGCGCTCAGCTCCTGCCACGGCCAGCGCCATCGCCGCGACTAAAGAGAGGAAGGAAGGAATAATTTGATATAGGCAGGCACACTTACATTTGTACTGTATACATACATATTTATAACTTTAAAAAACAAACTATTAGGATTCCGTACCCAAAGAATAAAACCCGGCTAAGTTCGAGTGGGACCCGCGCACTGAGGGTTCCGTGACAGCTTAAACTGGATTCGGAGTCCACTTACTTCCTAACGAAAATATCACTATCTTTTTTGACAGCAAAAATAACTTTCTTCTTCATAGTGTTTGTATGAAAGACAAAATTATATTTGCGGTTGATGAAAATGTCTGTATCTCAAAAACTACTGGTTCGATCTCATTCAAACCAATTTTCATTGAAAGTTTTTGTTGAGATCTACATATATAAGGTGTTTTTCTATAAACGGGTGAAACTTTAACAGAACTTCAAATTACTTCAGAGAAACCGGGCCCTGTCATTTTTTTCTTAAAAACGGGCTAGTTTTTTTATATATTTTTCCTAACAAAAAAATATATTTTTAAAAGCATCCTGTGTCTAGTCTGAAACATCCCAACGTCATCACCTGAGGAAATGAGGGCAAAGAGAGAGAGAGCGGTAATCTATAAATTGTAAATTTTCATTAAGCAAATTTTTAAATTAAAGAATGTTATCTATACTAATATTATAAAGCTGAAGAGTTTGTTTGTTTGTTTGTTTGAACGCGCTAATCACCGAAACTACTGGTTCGAATTGAATAATTCTTTTTGTGTTGGATAGTCCAGTTATCGAGGAAGGCTATAGGCTATATAACATCACGCTACGACCAATAGGAGCAAAGATATAGTGGTAAATGTGTAAAAAACGGGAGAAAGAAGTCACTATTCCACGCGGACGAAGTCGCGGGCAAAAGCTAGTATGCAATAAAGAGTTAAATCTTATCTTACCTTTCCACCACAGACTTTCCATCGGCCGATAAATTTGTACAAACATGATATATCAAGAGACATACCTCTAGCAGCCTTCGGTCCCCTTCCACAGCCTTCCTCAACGCGGCCACGTCAGCCTCCAGCCTTGCTAATGTTCCTGGTAGGTGCTCTAACACTTTCAGATCTGAAATACGATTTAATTATAAAAGATGATACATAAAAACCGGCCAAGTGCAAGTCAGACTCGCGCAGTGAGGGTTCCGTGCCAAATAAACTAATTAAGTAATAATATAATATGCGCCACACCACACACCAATTGTCTGGTTTCGTGGTAAGGAATCTTCTTCCTTGTGTTACGAAGTACCAGACAACGATTATGACGAGGGCGTCTCCCATAAATACTTAAAATACGTATAACATCCATGACTTAGGTACAAATGTTCGTGCTCATCACACAAACATTTGCCCCTTGCGGAATTCGAACCCGCGACCGCCGGCTCAATAGTCAGAAGCGCTAACCACTACACCAAACGCGTCGTCAAAAGTGGTCCTCATACTTCCTTTTACCCAAAATGTATACTGTTGACAGCAAAAATAACTTTGTTTTTCATAGTGTTTGTATGAAGGACAAAGTGATCGAAGGAACTAGATGCCCAAGAAGCTAGTGCCTACTAGAGACCTAATTTTAAAGAATTATCATCATCATCATCTAATTTAAGAGCCAAGCTCTTGTCGGTGAAGTTTTTTCCATTTTTTACGCTCTTCTTTCTTTTTTTTTAACGTACTTATCATACGATACAAAAATTCAATCACCGCGATGTAACTATGGTCAGCTCCATCTGTTGACTAGGGGCGGAACAAATGCTCATTTACTTCTTTCATCTTCGTCGAGTCGACTGATAACAAATCATAATATTTTCACCCAGTATTGTGCAACGGTGATTGCGTTGGCGTTTGCCTGCTGTAGGTCTTGAAGCGTGCAAGAGCTAGGACATTTGGGGCAGGACAGGAGATGGGCCATTGTCCGCACCGCGCCACAGTCACACTTGTCATTTCCGGAGAAACCCCACCTCATCAGGTTTTCTTGGCATCTTCCAACACCTGACCGAAGTCTATTGAGGGACTTCCAGGCAGCCCAGGGAAGAAGCCCGGTGGAAGTGTCTCGGAGGATGGGAGGCGCGAGGCTGCAGGTGGGTATAACTTTGTCCACTGCTCAAGCCGGATCTTTGATAGTTCGTTTCCTACATAATACTCCTGTCTCAGGATACTTTTCCGACATTTAAGGCGCGTCGGAGGTGGAATTTAGCCCCTCCGGCTGCACGTCGTTTTGCCGCCTGCTCCATGGAGAAAAATAAACTGCTGGAAGACATCAGGCACCCCGAACTAAGAACCCCGAGCTAAGAGTGGTAAACGCCATCTATTGCCAGGTAGCGACACTAATGTTTACATACCTAAATAACTAATATACACACGATAATATATTAGTATACTCACGCGTAAGCTGCGAAGTGATTTGATGGGCGTGACCGTTGCTGAGACGGGTCGCCGCCTGCGGTTGTATGACAGGCTCAGGGTCGCTCTGGCAATACACATACAAAAATACATTACATTGGATACTTGACAACGTTCACCAATAACTCAAAGTTAACTATTATGTGAGCATCTACAGCGTGTGGCATGTAATAGGAGCAAAAATTTTAACTAATGATTCCACAGAGTAAACGTAGTTACCGTGACCTGGGCATAGTGCTCTAAAATGCTTTAACTCAGAGCTATAGTAATCCAAAGTTATAAATCTTAGTCAATGTATATCAAAATCGCTAAGTCGTTGTAGTAAATGATAAATGTCGAGTTCTATGACTGGACACATTTGTTTGCAATTGATTGATTTATTTATTTCAGGCAACTAAGGCCCATACAATAAATACCTTAAATACTAACATACATACAATAACAACATTAAAATTTCAAAATAAATGTCACTATTTATTTATTGGCAATACATTGCTGGTTCGATTTATTTTGTTAGAAAATATCAATAAATTTATTTTTCATCCTAATAAATTAAAACCATATAGATTTAATAACTGGTTACTTAAATGGCCTATATTTTATTTTTTTGCTCCTATTACAGGCCACACCCTGTATATCTGGGAGCTAAACTAGGTACAGTTACAGATATGTATCTAAGAAGATGATTCAATTCCTACGCAGTGAGAATGCGTTAAACGTGGGTCAATGGTTTATATTTATAATTTTTTTGACATGCAGTGTATGTGCAGAAAAGAGTGAGTAGGCTGTTACTAGGCAGACATGGTCCATCTTAGGCTGCATTTTCACTTAACATCAGGTGCAATCGTGGCCAAATGTCTGTCTATCTAATAAACAAAAGTGCATTATACATTAATTTAGCATACACGCGTCATCTATCTTTGCACCATTTATGCTATATACATATATGTCATCTATGCTATGCTATCAATCTACGTGTCAGCTATGCTGTGCTTTCTACGCTTCACCTATGCTATCTAAGCGTCACCTAATATTGGTATAGGTGCATTATACATCCATAAAGTATGCAAGCATCATTTGAATATACACTGGTGGTGCGCTTATTAGACACTTTTAAAATGATTAAATTTAGAAGTGCCTTTAATTAGCTGACCAACACTGTACATAACATTTAATTTTATGCTATATATTTTGTGCTATTTTATGTCATCTATGCTATGCTATCAATCTATGTGTCAGCTGTGCTATGCTATCTACGCGTCACCTAATCTTGGTGAAGGTGCATTATACATAACTTTATGAAGTATGCGAGCATCATCTATTTATGCTATCAAACTACGTGTCAGCTGTGCTATGCTATCTACGCTGCACCCATGCTATCTACGTGTCATCTATGCTATGCTATCAACGCGTCACCCATGCTATCTTCGCGTCATCTAATCTATCTACGGGTCATCTACGATCTACGAGATACATATCCGCAGTGTACGTACAACACTAACATCGACCGTGTCTATGAACTCGTCGTCCGAGTCGTGGCGGGTGCGCAGCGGGGACGACGCGCCGCTGTCTGACCTCGAGCCTGGAATAAAATAGTACATTAAATTAACACGTTCCGGGACACTATTCCAGACACAATAGATGTTTTATGGTTTTCACTGCCCCGGAACGTGTTAACGAAACAATCTATAAAAAAATGAAAGCTTAGTTCTGGAAATTTTATTACAAAATCTTGAATTAACGATCCAACGATTTTCTTGAAGTTTTGTATTTCGGAGGAAAAAAACAATCTAGCCAAACGATGTAGCTAGTTTTTATTTTCAGAAAATGATATTGTCACCGTATTTTTAGGTACTGAAAAAAGGGGTAAAATGTGCAAAATTTACTTTTGTATATTCTAATAAATATACAACAGTAAATTTTGCCGCAAACGACAATGTCATGATAGCTCAGCGGTTAAGCTAGATAAGCTTGCTCGGGTCACGGCCACCTGAGTTCGAATCAAAGTACATCAGATTCTTTTTTATTTTTTATTTCGTTTGGTAATCAGAGTTATGAACATTTTTCTTTTTTTTTGGCCACCAAATACTGAGCTAATCTCGGTCACCCAGATATTTATTATTATTACTAGCGGTCCCAGCGAGCTTCGTTTCGCCCCCAGCCCCGTCCCGCCCCGGCCCCGTGGGAATTTTCTTCGCTATAAACCTCACGGAGCCCAAGACCTTTCCAACGAATACAAAACCGTGGAAATCGGTTCGTGCGTTCTGGAGTTATAGCGTCAGGAAGGAAAACCCGACTCATTTTTATACATATTAGATATAAGTAGGTTTTGATATTGTCAACAACACTCACCAGTAGGTGTGTTCTTCTCAGACTTGACCCTCGCCAGCACATCACCTGCGACCAGCGCGAGATCGCTGTTCGGGAACCCTTGCTCAACATCATCGACGCAGAGGAAGTTCGCCACGTCGGTACTGTATGACATCGTCTCCACGATCTGAGGGTAGAACAAAAGAGTTTTAGGAATAGAATAGAATATATCTATTTGCCTTTAAATAGTGTACACTTAATCAAGTTTCTACAGTCATTTTCAGGCCATTTAGCCATTGCCAACAGCATGCAAATATTTATTACATTAAAACTTAAATTCTATTTAAAGTTATTATTTTATTTGTTTACAAAATAATGACATGTCATATATTTTTTTCTATTATTCACAATCCACATGTTTTACTGTTTCGTTATAATTTTTATTATTATTGATGCTTCATTTACATCACATAAGACATCTAAAAATGTCTAAAGGTATACATTTAAAAAATATATCAAAGTTTTGGCCTGGATAATTAGCTGTTTAGATATTCTTGACCTCTAGGCCTCTTCTTCTATGCCTCTTTCAATAGTCAGCTAAGACATACTAGTCGAATAAAATATAATATGGCTAGTTCGAAATGTCACCTTTTTGTCAGCAATAATTTAAGTAAGGGTCATTTTGAGATCGGTCGTTTTATATTTTATTTGTCACTTAGGTTTTATCTGACGTTTGAAAAATCGGCCCTTAGGCTTGAGAACGCTATCTGAAAGTAGAAGATAGGAGTTTTAAACATGTGGAAGTACCAAGAGATATCAAATCTTCTTCTTTTTCCTAGCAACTGTCCCGTCTGGTGACAGGGTCTGCTTTCTGACTATTCTTCCTCCACTCTGCCCTATCCTGGACGTCGTGCTCGGTTAAGTCACAGCTTTCTAGGTCTTTCTTAATGACACTCAACCATCGCAGTTTAGGCCTTCCTCTTCGCCTTTGACCAGTAGGTTTTGGTTATACCGAGAGATATCAAATCAATTCAATCAAATATAATAATTGAATGGGAGCCCTGTTTTAAATATTGTAAGCTTTGTAAAGAATTAAATAATTAAATATAGTGTTTTTAACAAATAAAGATGTATTTGGATATATTCAGTTCAGCAATGTATGCAAATAGTACTATGAAGTTTGTATTACGTTTCTAGTAGACCATGGTTTAGTTGCCATGGTTACGGTTTTTGGTTACTTTTGATTGTCATAAAAATGGAAAAATGCAAGCAATGTTATGAAAATATCTTGGCGAATAACAACGGTTATAAATGAACACTTGTTTTACTAACGGATTCAGTTGTTTATAATATTTAGTTTATTTTGTTTCTTGTATGTTGTTATAGCGGCAACAGAAGTACATAATCCGCTCCGTGCACGACACGCGACGGTGTTGGTCGGTGACGGAACGGTCTAGTGGGAACAGTGACATAGTTTTCAATACAAAGAATATGTGTTGCCCGATACGTTCCCAGCACGGTCATGGTATGCTACGGTGTAGTAGGCATAAACCTTAAGTCTGAGTTACTTTCCACCTTAGGGAGGGAAAAGTTTCGCCGCTTGGATGACGGGGCGCATGCGATAAGCGATCTCCGTCGTCCTGCTTATAGTGGCTTGCGGGAACTCGCGGAGGTTTTAGTGGGTCCCACATCACCTATTGCCGTTCCCACGGTAGTAGGTATATGCGTAAAGCATTTCCTCCGCGTAAAAAAAAGAAAGGGAAAAGTTATTTTCCACCCGCCCGGCTATTTACAACACATGAAAGTTAAACTTTCCGAACAGGAGAGATGAAATTATATCTTGTATTTGTCCTCACCTTGTGTAATTCATCTACGTATGCCTGCATCGCCTCATCTTTTGACATGTTTCCGAGTTTGTTCCATGACTCCCATTTTGCCCTGAAATTTTAATAAATAAATATACATTTAGCAAACTAATACATATTCTGTTAAATAATGAATGATGTCACATGTTGCTGACATTATATTATTATTCAACAAGCTACTTATAATTTTGAATTTTAAATTTACAGTTATTTCGTACATACACTGAAAACTAACACAAATTAATATGTGTTATTTTATTGCGGTAAATTATAAATAAATATCCTTTCACTTTATTATCAATACCACTCTAATCTACAACTGATTTTCAAGTACAAGAGTAGTAAAGTCCGTTATTGTTAGCTTGGCAAATATTGTAAACAATCTTGACATTACTTTTTAACGAAATGATTCATTTTAAAATAAGTAAAACACAAAACCCACAACCTACATGATTGAACATTCTCTGTTGAACACAGAGATCTTTTTAAATAGAATAGAATAAACTAATATCATATTAAAAGATTGTTTACAATATTCGCCAAGCAAAGAAAAGCAGACTATAGAACTATGTCGATTGGAATCTTCCATCAATATGCTTGGCCCTAGTAGTTAACAGTTATTGTTTGTATGCATGTTTACCATGTTTTGAAACGCTCTTTCTATAAGTAATAATAGTCCCCCTAGCCGATTTCGACTACGGTGGCCAGTCACAACGACTAACCGACTGCGCGGGACATATTATAGTGCACAAGTGTGTACGCAAACACAGGTGCACTCTCTATTCCTTTCACTCTCATAGTCAGATGGGACAGCAAGCTGACACGACCGGAGAGAGATCAGGCGCAGGACCAACGGCTTAACGTGCTTTCCGAGGCACGGGGGTGAAACACCGCCAACTTTCAAACTCCGGGCTACCCTGAGAAATTCTAAACAGAAAAACCCAGATATACATTTTTGGCCCGACCCGGGAATCGAACCCGGGACCTCTGGCGCAGCCGTCGCTTTTAAAATGCGACCCTCTCACCGCTGCGCCACCGAGGCAGTTATTGAATGTGTATTTTAAGTAAAGAATATTTTAAATTGCGTTAGGGGCAACGCCTAAAACAATTGGAATCAGCTTGAATCTTTAGTGCTGAGATCCTCGCACTAAAGTAAAATAGACCCAACTAAAGGCCATTTTACTTCGCTTGTCGAAAATTGTAAACAATATTTTCATAACTTGTAAACTTATATCAGTGAATAAAATTGTTTAACAATTTTATTTAAAAAGATCTCAGTGGTTTACGATAAGTTACCCATACAGGTTGTGAGTTATGCGTTTACCTTATTTTAAAATTATTCATTTCGTAAAAAAAATGACAAAATTGTTTACAATATTCGACAAGCAAAGAAAACGGACTTTACTTCAACTTACAATAAAAAAAAACTAAAACCCAACTACGACAAAAAACGACGCTGAAAAGTATAAAACAAGATTTTCAGAATACTGAACTGAATAAAGTTGCTAATGTAGTTGCAAGTAAATGGACACAGTAGACTCTACCAAGACGCCTTCGTTGTAAATTGACAATAATGTCATACAATACTGTTCTGAAGTATGCAATATTCACTATGTAGAGATACATTTTCATGTTTGGAAAACCGTAGTCACACGTTGTCAAAGTGCTACGGTAGGTAGGTATGTAACGTGCGACTACGCCTTTCCAAACATGAAAGTCTATAACCAGCGGACAATTAAGACGCTTCTAATGATATGTCATTTGTCGAATTCTGATAAGTAGTTACATTTAGTAGTACAATTTAGTAGTACATTTAGTAGTACAAGTAGTTACATTACATACGTAGCCTGTCAATATCATAACCCTCCTTTTGCTTTGCCGTAGTCGGGTAAAAAAATATCTAACCTGTTGACCACGTCCCAGAAGCCTGGTTTCGGCTTGTCGCACGGCCCCTCAGTGGCTTGTTTGAAGTAGCTGTAGAACCGCAGCATCAGCTCATTGCTGGGCTGGTATGACCCTGGAAAGAGGAGAGGAAATTTGTTAAAACATAAATCTATCTATAATATAAAATAAATCACAAAATGTGTTGCTAAGCGCATATAACTCAACAACGCCTGGACCAATTTGGCCAATTCTTTTTTTTTAAATGTTCGTTCAATGATTAAGTTCAAGGATCTCGCTAAAACTCGAGAACGGCTAAAGCGATTTGGCTGATTGAAATATTCGTGGAAGTCCAGGGAAGTTTTAAACGGTGATGCAATATAGGATCATCATAAAATAACTATGCAACGGGGACGGGGCCGGAAAAATATCAACAATATCAAGTTTGGATATCAATATTTTAAATACATCATTGTTGTAAGTAACACCCATAAAACAATAAAACTGCAATCATTTATCAGGTAATACTGTATGTTATAAATACGATAACAGTAATAATGAAACATATTGATTTATTTCTGTATATCTCGTAATCAATGCGTGTTTACTGTTTACATATATATCGCCCATGACCGGACTCCCAGAGGTTAACAGTCCATAATCAGACAAAGGAAGTTAATTGCCAAACTGTATTAGACCCTATTGTAAACGTAATAGAGTGGTGTTTTAGTTGAGATAAGTAACTGATAAATTAGCTCATATTCGCTGCACAATTTTCCATCTTATTCTACCGTTTTCATAGCAAAATGCAAGAGTTAGGCACACGACGTAAAAATAAATAGCAAATAAAGATTATGACGAATTTAACAAAGCCTTCGACAGTATACGCCAGTATGATTAATTTATACATATTATTATGTTTATGTACCACCAAATATATGTATAGGGACCTGCAGATAGCAAAGATAATAAAATAAAATTGATAAAAAACAGGTGATTTTCACGACCCAACCAAAAATTAATGGTCAACTTTGGACTGAGGTGTCATTTAGGGAGGACTTTTAAGTCCCTTAATAATTGATAGTTTAATTTGGAAATTGTTTTAAAAGATTTTTTAAAGAGTAACAATAATTTAACGCCATTCTTTTTTACGACAAAATATTAGTATGTGTATATAAGTTTACCATAGCATATCACCGTGCATATAGCAAAACATAGTATAGCATCGTGGACGGTTACCGGACACCAAGTTGCGCAACACTACGGGTAAAATAGTGTTACATTTATTTTGATACTTTTAATGTTGTTATTTATTTTATGTGTGTTAGTCTTTAAGGTATCTATTGTATGGGCTTTTGTTGAAATAAATAATTAAATAAAAAAATAGCAGGCTCAACTAAATAAGTTTATGTAATCTATTTAACTAAATACGTACCTACACAGCCAGGTTTTCTCATAACCACAGAGTTGGATACTAATAACTTTGTGGTTAAGTCTTTTATTGGTGTATTTTCTAATCAGTCAGGTATCAAACGACTGCCGGGAGTCGCAAAATAATGGAATTTCTATTGTGTCTCGTTCACACATACTTGACGAGTTAAACAAGCAATACAATACAAATCGTGTATCTAATTCAACCTGTACTATAATAATTTTCGATCGGTTTGAAATGTCATATTCCATCATTCTTAAGTGCACAAAAAGGTACATTTTTAGTTAACATTTGAAGGTTATAATAACTTTTGCATTTTTTTTAAACAAAAGATGCATTTCCATATCATTCAAGCGATGCATTATCACTATCTAGACTTGTTGTAAAATAAATGGTGTATTCTTCTAAATTATACATCTCATCGTAACAGTTTTTGTCGAGTCATTTTATAAAAACTGACTAATTATGTAAATAATTACTTTACTAATTTCCTTAATTCGAAACCAAGACAATTGCTGTGCTGTCTGGCGCATATTTATTTATTTACTAATAGAATACAATGAAAATTAAGTAGATTGTTTAAGTGAATGTCCTTACAAAAATCTTTTTTGACCGTTTGGATAATGATTAGTCATTTCTGAAAATAGCTTTAGCGTTCCACGTGCCTAATGGTGTATTTTAATTGCAGATTTTTGTAGAAATATATTTCTCTAATACTATTTTTAAATTACAGAATAACACATAAGACCTGGTTCCCTCTGTCGGGTGCGGGCCAGTGAGGTTTTATTACTATGTATAGAGAAACTATGCCAAGCAGAAAATGTATCGCAAATTATACGACGACAAGATTGACGTATTCCTTGAAATTTGAATTTCGAATATAAAACCGTTTGTATGAGTTGATGACAAGTGGCGCCAATTCATGCAGCACGACATTTGTTCGTGGTGTCAGTTCCATACGCTAGTAATAGTTGTTCAATGGTGCGAGCCGGATTTTAATGGGACGTTTCAGTAGCAGAACATTTCGTATGTTTTTTTTTTCTGTTTTCTAGACGTGACTCTTACTTAACCACCCTCTTGAATTTGGTTCGTGCTTTTTTACACCCTGTATATAATTTTAGGGATCCGTGGTCATTTTATCTTATAACTACTTTTATTATTTCTTATACAGGCTGTAAAGGTAGGAAAGAGCTAGGTTCAAGGGGATCTTGTTTTATTTTAGTTCTTAAAAATAATTTTTTTTCTGTATTCCAAACTCAATTGACAACCGCCATCTTTTTTTACACCCTGTATAAGAATGTTTCTTGCTTTACCCTTGCAGTATACATGTGAAGCGCTTTCGGGACTTTTGTAAGCGGGAACCAGGGGTTACACAAAGAAACTATGGTCACAATGTCCAACAGATTTTTAAACCTACAGCTCATAAATTATGCTCTAGATTCAGCTTTATCTACTGCTTCAATCAATAAATAGCTTATCGTAGCAACTTTACCCAAGTTTAAAGTTTTTATAAATAGCAGTGCTGGTACAAACACAACCTGTATTTGATTGGTTCAAGGGCGCGAGACCGGTATGAGTGGAGAGTTGCAGTTGACATGCTACCATACTGGACATACTGGGCTAAAGTGCAGGGCCAAATTGCAAAGTTGGTAATAAAGGGTTAATTGATTTTTTTAAGAAATATTCAACAATTTTATATGAATATTATATAAAGTCCGTTTTTCATTCATCATCATTATCAGCCAAAGGACGTCCATTGCTGAACAACATAGACCTTCCCGCGGTTTTCCACAGCGACGGCATGTGGGCGGTTTGCATCCAGTGTGATCTTGCGATCTTTACAAGGTCGTCTGTCCATCATGTCGGTGGACGTCCTACGCTACGCTTATTTTGGTCGAAGGTCATTTTCTTTGCTTGTCGAATATTATAAACAATATTTTTATAACTTTAATTTAAATAGATTTTAGTGTCCAACGATCAATTACCCATGTAGGTTAAGAGTAAGAGTGTCGAGATTGTTACAATATTCAAGCACAGAAAAACGGACTACAACGAGAGCTACCGTTTTCGTGCTCACTAGTTGGCGCCACTGTTGCGTGAGGTCCAGAATATAGTTTTTATGGTTTGTAAATTGTCATGATGGAGAGATAAAAATCAAGTTGGCCATTATATCTTAATATTTCTATACATCGGGCATGCCGCTTTGTTAGGAAAACAAGACTGAGTACACAAGTTCAAGTAATTAAAGATTTAACATTAATTTTCTTAGTTCCCTTTATAAAACACTCTCATTCATTGATCCGTAACCAGTATTCGCCATAATTAATGGAAAATATTGCTAAATATTTGAAACATTAATCTAAATAGAAATAAGCCCGCACAACTAACCCACAAACTTATATATTCTGTGCACAAACAGTGACATTAAAAATTTCGGAGACCTCACGCTCCACAAGCGCCCCTAGCGGCGAATTCATACGCGTTAGCCCTTTTAGCGCAATGTATCAGGAAGGAATAGGGAAACGCTTCCTGCCGACCGAGGTGTTATTGGTCGGGGACTATAGTCCGAAGGAATACCGTCTGGGTGTTTTATATATAGTTAGTCAGATAGAAAACTAACCTATCGCGGTTCAGGATTGTATGGAGATTAAGATGTTGTATAGAGTTAGGCTATCAGCGCCATCTAGCCGTTCCGGAGCCAAGTTGAGCTGTCATGTGCATCGCCACACCCTCATTAACTTGGGGCTTTTGGATGCTGCACCAATGAGCAGGGGTATCCTCAAGGTATGGCCATCGATTTTATGGCATGTCTTGATGGGAAGGAAGGAATACATCACAGCTATCATACATGTAACGTACTTGTCTGAAACACATCACATAGTTTCATTTTTTGTCGGCAACTCCACATCATGCTTTCTACACATGGAAGTCTGTCCACTGTACGGTTGAATGACGCTGTAATCTTCACTTCTTCGTATTGTTTAACGATCTGCGGGCTTAAGATGCGCGCCTATTTATCGGGGCAATCGATACATTTCAAACGTAATTTTATTCATATTTAAAAGATTTTACGAACTTCAATGTATGCATTTGTTATTAAAAGCAATTAAGATTGCCTGGCAAGTGAAAAAAATGTGGGGAAACATGTTGTTTAGGAAATAACATTGTTTTATCGACGCGATAAAAGCTATCGATGCGTGCATTTTAGGCTTACTGATTGATTATTTTTACTTGTTCCATCTTAACGATAGCTATTTTGGGAGATAAGTGGAAGAATTAGAAATACAAAACATCAGGAGGCCTACTACGAAAAACAAAATCAGTCAATACGATAACCGTTTTGCGAATCCGAGGCATTTCGTAGTATGGATTCCATATTAAAAATGTTTGGGATCCGACAAACGATAAGCGTAATGACGAATTTCTTTTTTCGTTGTAGGCCTCTTGGTACTTTTTGAGATAGAAATAAAAGGAAAGAGACTATTTGCATTTATCTCTTTTTGCGTACGGCTAGGGAGTGGCATTTGCTGGCCAAAAGAGCCTATAATTTGATCGCTTTAAATAAGAGAGCAAATAGGTTGTTACTAGCCAGACATGGTCCATCTTAGGTCGCATCGTCACTGAAGAGATTGTGACCAGATATCAGCAGCCTTACTCTGGACACAAAACCCGATCCAATGAATTTAGCCATCCCTGTCACACGCATACACGGCCTGGTATGAGTGACAGGGATGGCTATAATCATTGGATCGGCGTTTGTGTCCAGAGTAAGGCCACTGGTTTTCTACATAAAAAAAAAACAAATAACCATGCCCAGATGCAGGAAAATTAGATGTGATAGAAGCGTTTGTCCATCTATCGTTGCGTCACTCTCGTCAACGTACTCGACGTGCTAAGTGCGAAGGAATGTAAGTATTTGTATTCGTAACGTGCTGCTAGATAAAGTACTATTCAACATAACGTCGCTGGTATTGTCTATGGTGATTGGTGTGGCATAGTTCAAATATTCTAAGTACTTTCTTCAAATTTAGTAAATATAATTTACTCGCGGTTTCGGCGAACTTCATTTCCTATGTCTCATTCGGGGCAAAAACGAATCCAACAAAAAAGACATCAATCATCATCAACATCATTATCATCAGCCAAAGGACGTCCACTGCTGAACATAGGCCTCCACCACGCTTTTTGACATCGACCGATTACAAGCGTGATCCTGCGATCTTTACAAGGTCGTCTGTCCATCTTGTCGATGGACGTTCTACGCTGCATCTTTGGTCAAAGAGTCTCCAATCAAGAACATATCTGCCCCAACGGCCATCAGTTCTTTGCGCTATGTACTCTGCCTACTAAAGCCAAACCTTGGATGGTCGATTTTACCGTCTGAGACCAAGTCAGGATGGATGGATGTATTATAATTACTATGTATCCACGGGCAGTTATTTTAAGAATACTCCCAAAGTTTTCCTCCTCATAAAAATAAAAGTGCTACTGACGCACAATCAGACGTAAATTGCTGTGGAGCAGTCAACAAATTGACGCAATCGGGTCGATGCGACGCGAAGGTTAAACGATCGATACAGGACCTTCGAGGACACGATAGTGCCTCCCTCGGATAATAATTATGAATTCCAGCTAAGTCTCCGTAACGATTTTTAACCAGACCCCAAAAAATAAGAAGTCTAAACATAGAAACTAGCGGCTTTTTTACCTGCGTCGTTAACATCGGATCTAGCTAAACATCTTTATATTTCTTTTCTGGCTATTAAAAAATCAGGTTTTACTGAAACAAACTCAAAATACTTGACAGAAAGCCATGGATAAAACACTATTGCTTCTGTTTAGAATTTGTGACTATGCAACACTGTCAAGAGAAATTGCGACAGTTGTAACATTGTTTTGCAATTCAAGAACGTCCATATGTTATATACATTATCAATGTGTTATCAATAGCTTTGTTTAAATAACTAGCGGTCGCCCGCGGCTCCGCCCGCGTGGATGTCGGTTACCGCTGCAAAAGCCTACCCAGAAAAGACACGGTCATCAAACAAAATGATTCCCAGGTCAATTCACAGACACCGACACTAACATCGACGAAGCAGTCACTATCCGCAGGCTGAACAGATTTTCTTTCTGTGGATGTTAGTTGTTAAGTCCCGGAGTGCAACCCGTTGTTTTAGGATAGAAAACTTAAGCTATTATTGTAGAGCTTCTCTATACACAACATTTGACGCTATATTATTTTCTGGTAACAAAATATACTAATGCTCGGCCCCGACCCGTGATAGGGCAACGTAAAGTTGCCCATGCGTAAAACATTATTTTCGTAAATCAATTCCTACTAATTTGAATGTTTGGCCCTGGGGTTTGTTTATTGTGAGTGCGTAAGAAGTTTTTACTGGAAATTGGAGCCTTTTGAAGGGTATAGGCAAATCAGTAGGGATCATGGGTATTCTTGGTATATGAGCTAATTCACCAGCTGCAGGACCGGTGATAATCTTCGCAACTATTAAATTATCTTTTAGCTCCTTTAAAAGAAGTCTCGTGCCATTACACATGTTGGGGGGTTTTAAATTTCTGAGAAGCATTATCGGCGTGCCAACTTTTAACGACAGTTCATGAGGTGGAAGCCCAGCGGGGTTCAGAGAATTTAAAAATACCTGGGGGTAGTGCACTGCGTCCTCGATGTTAGTGACGGTGTCTGTGGATTTATAGCACTTAACTTCACCCGGTACTTTCCGCATAATTAAATTGTTTATTTCGTTGACTGTTTCATTCCTGGGAGAAACTATTGCTCTACAACACAGCCAACGAAAATCATTTTGATACGTCCAATTTTAATAATTCAAAGACCAAATATTATCTACATTAACTGTACTTAGTGATAAAATAATTTATTTTGGTAAGGATTAATAGCATGAGTAAAATAAACGCGTTTAAATGTAGTCCAAAAAAAAATTCAAGATTATTCAATAAAAAAATGGTTATTGTGCCTCACTCGACATAGATAGGTATAGTGTGTCGCGGACTTTTTTGTAGATATTTATAAGATCTACAATTACTTAGAACATTTTATGGTTCTATCTTTAATAGTTTAGGCAGGGTACGCAAAATAAGTAACTTTTTTGGTTTATTTTTTACACCTTGTGTCCGAAAAACCCTAATATCTTACGGAACCCTATTTTTTTTCAAAATTAAATATAGCCTATATTACTCGTGGATAATGTAGCTTTCGAATGGAGAAAGAATTTTGAAAATCGGTCCAGTAGTTTATGAGCCTATTCATTACAATTAGGCAGGGTACGCAAAATAAGTAACTTTTTTGTTTATTTTTTACACCTTGTGTCCGAAAAACCCTAATATCTTACGGAACCCTATTTTTTTTCAAAATTAAATATAGCCTATATTACTCGTGGATAATGTAGCTTTCGAATGGTGAAAGAATTTTGAAAATCGGTCCAGTAGTTTATGAGCCTATTCATTACAATCAAACAAACAAACAAACAAACAAAGTTTTCCTCTTTATAATATTAGTGTAGTTCAAAATTAAATATAGCCTATATTACTCGTGGATAATGTAGCTTTCGAATGGTGAAAGAATTTTGAAAATCGGTCCAGTAGTTTTTGAGCCTATTCATTACAATCAAACAAACAAACAAACAAACAAACAAAGTTTTCCTCTTTATAATATTAGTGTAGAAGTGTAGATGTAGATTAGTGTAGATAATCATATCAGGTATGTTCAGGTACGTATTAAATGATAATTAAGTTCTTACAACAAAGATACTACACCTAATTTGAATATTCGAGTAAATAATTGTTCGTAATTATCATAATATTAGCTGGTATAATATTTTAATCACAAACATTTGGACTCTGGACAGCCAATGTTACCATTTATGTATACTATCAGCATAAGACCAAGTTTAAACAATGGACTGAGACATTGGCAACAGACTGACGATGCAACAAAGGTTTTAGTATTATTTAATAATACAGACTGAATTATACAAGATTATTCACTAAGGGAATAAATTTGTATCTTACGACACGGACGCCATCTTGAATCACAAGCGAAACATCAAATTTTCGAATAATGACCTCTTTGGTGCAATGCAACATCGCGCACATTGCCGCGTGCATATAATCTCGTCTTCCGAATTCAAATCTCATTTACAGCTCATGAGCCGTGATGGATTTTTCTACATTTCATATTTCGGCCCGTGAGCCGAGATGAGTCACTTTGATTTCACCAAACGTGACATATAATCTAACATTGCCGAGCAGGTGTTGTGAAGAAGTATATTACTATCAGAATTAAGACCAATACCACACCTGAACAACCTAGCTGCATAATATCAGATATAACTTCTCTTAAATCTTAAGCCCTAAAGGCTTAAATTTACTTGCCTCATACATTATAGTACTTATGGGCTTAACTTTTTCATAAACATGGCGCCTTGGAAACTACAGCACACTTCAAGTATGGCTTCCTACTATGCAAATCAGGCGACAGTTCACAAACAAGTGTTCATTACCCTTGTAAGAAAAGTTGGAAGAGGGATTTCATTCTAACATATCAAGTGAGCCGTATTTGATACTTTTAATACTGAATCGAGATATTCTACAAATTCGTTTTGTATAAACAGTGTGTTATTTCATGTCAAAATCTCTAGTCAGTCACACAGACACAATCAGCCAACCGCTTAGTAATTTTGAATTTAGGAAAATATAAGGGAAAGAGGACGATTCAATGGTTAATTAATAATCTAAACCAAAATAATTATAAATAGCACCAAAATAGTAAGTGGACAATAGTCAAAAACCGGCCAAGTGCGAGTCGGACTCGCGTATGAAGAGTTCCGTAGCATTGAGTAGGTAAGCAATTGATATCGAGGCAAAAATGGGCAAAAAAATGTTTATTGTATGGGAGCCACCCTAAATATTTATTTATTTTGTTTTTAGTATTTGTTGTTATAGCGGCAACAGAAATACATAATTTGTGAAAATTTCAACTATCCAGCTTTCGCAGTTCTTGAGATAAGTCCTGGTGACAGAAAGACGGATGGACAGAAAACGAATAAATACGACGGGACCCTACTACGAAGTCTAAGTAGTAGGGAACCTTAAAAGTATGAGAACCCCTGGTCTACAGTCCTAGGTGAAACCCGGAGGCTATTGGAAATGTCCCAACCTCTGAATGGGCTGACCGTGAACACGTGACGTAAGTTATTGCCTCATAGCACAGTCGCCAGCACATTAGGCTACCCACATTTGATGCAAACTAAACCTTATTACAACTGCATAAGATACCGCTGTGATTACCTTGACGTGCTGTTGCCAGTTACATGTGTAAGCGCATAGATTGCTCTATCGTCTATACTGGCGTCTAGATGCTTCGGTGTAAGTGCTTTTATCTATGTGGGTCATAATAATATGATGAGCTGTTGACCCTAGTTAGACTCAGTCGGATCGAAACTAAGTACTATTATAAATCTTCTGTGCTAAAAAGTTAAAATGCTAGGAGCTGCTACAAAATTAATTTAGAATTTGCACGAGAAAACTCCGACAGACAGAAAACTTCGACTCCGTCTTAGTCACACTTGGCTTGGTCTGGAGTCAAGAGCAAACCCATACTAAATAGATACTAAATGAATAAAAATAAAAGTAATAATAATGTCGTGACCTACATGCACCGTGCATAAGTAGCGGTGGTGCCACAACACCCAGACCAGAGACAATATAGAAAATATTGATTTCTACATTGTCCCGACATTGTCAGGGGATGTTAATGATTCTTAGATAGAACCCATGAAAAAGATAGGCTAAAAGATTTTTAGCACGTCTGAAAAATTGCCGATGTAAAACGATGTATCTTTTTTTTGAATAAATCAATTTAAAAAAGGACGTCCACCGACAAGATGGACAGACGACCTTGTAAGGATCGCAGGATCAAACTGGATGCAGACAGCTAGTGATCGGTCGCTGTGGAAAGCCATGCGGGAGGCCTATGTTCAGCAGTGCACGTCCTTTGGCTAATAATGATGATGATTTCTTCTTGGCACTGATCGAATTCCAAAGAGCGCGTAATTTGTATACCGAACGGAGTGTACAAACTTTTATGCATCATCCACGTCCTGAGAGCTTCATCATCATCAGCCAAAGGACGTCCACTGCTGAACATAGGCCTCCCCCATGGATTTCCACAGCGACCGGTTGTGAGCGGTCGCATCCAATGTGATCCAGAGGGCTTAGTACAAGTTATTTCACTCACATTCGATTGCGAGTGCCTTAGAAACAATAAAGTTGAACTAGATGGCGTACGAATATAAGCACTGGATTTAACTATAGTAAACATTTCATTTTAGATTGTAAATTAAACAGTTCTATTTTCAAGGCAACTCCGTAGTTCTGTCTGCAAGATACTTCGGGGACGGGATTCTCATTAGAGCTAAACCGCTAACGACACCGCACGCCCTTCACAACCCACCGCAGACGGAATTGCTGCGAATTAAGATATTTGGTGGCTCTTTGTTGACTATATAAATAATAGACCAAGAGCTTGTTTCACAATTAATAATCAGTAAGCTCAAGTCGCAATGGGCAGGGCACATAGCGCGAAGAACTGATGGCCGTTGGGGCAGAAAAGTTCTAGATTGGAGACCCTTTGACAAAAGACGCAGCGTAGGACGTCCACCAACAAGATGGACAGACGACGTTGTAAAGATCGCAGGATCAAACTGGATGCAGACCGCATGTGATCGGTCGCTGTGGAAAGCCGTGGGGGATGCCGGAGGCCTTTGTTCAGCAGTGGACGTCTTTTGGCTGATGATGTTGATGACGATGTTTCACCGTCGACAAATAAACACTAACGAAGACGAAATATATAACGTCATTTCATTATGAAGTATTGGACAGATAAAAAAGACAACATAACGAAAAGCGAGAGAGGTTGTAAATAAATGACGCGGTTTCCGAAATGGTGTGGCCAGGTTTCGCATCTAGGGATCGCCGAATCCAGGATCTCCGATTACCGAAATCCACAGACTATAGTTTTGTTTATTATTTTACAGCTACATTTTGTTAAACTCATTATATTAGAGACTAATCAGAATTACGGTGAAAGTAAATAATCTTAATAAATGTAGCTACGTACTTAATTAAGCTTCAAAAACACGTATATTTTGACTTTCCATCGCACAGTGTGTTATTTGCCCTTAGTAGCGGCCATGCGTGTTTTATTGTTTAATATAAAGCTTAAAACTCTAATAAATCATTGTAAAAAACACCCATGTAGTTATCTTACTTAGTTTTGAAAATATATATTTTTTTCTAATTTCTCAAGGTCATTCATGAAAACTAAATTCCCTTATAAATTCCAAAAGCATAAATTATCAGTTCGTTTAATTTTACTAATTAATAGCTAGACAAAAACTTAACTTTTAAAGGAAATTGCAAGGTTCTGACTCTTAAGGAAAGCAAGATTTTATTTTTTTTATTTTTTTACAAAATATTTAAATATTTAACTAAATATGCAGTATTAGCATTTTTTGTTCCTTTTAAAATGTAAGTGTAAAATGTAGCTTTATGTTAAAGGTATCACAATTTTTTTTCTTGCAGGACCTCTGAGATATTGTATTTCTAAGTTTTTTTCTGATTTCTATGGAAATAGGGTTGTCACAATACTTAATAATTTTGGATTAATAAATAAAAGTTTTCTGTAGGTGTAATCTGATCATTTAATGAAAGAAATGATTTGGAAGAAGCAGGATGCGATATGTACTAGTACTGAGGCAAAGTAGTGCCATGGGTCTTTTTACCGGCTCCATGACACCTCACCCCCGCTTCTCCAGTTATTGTGTATAGGTGTTGAGTTTTAGCTATTGCCTCACGAGGGCGGACCCCTTCTCAATACCACACAATAATTTTCACCGAAGAAAAAAGGAAGAAGAACGCGTAACGCGTAAAAAATGCGATGACGCAAACAATAACCAAAGAAAATAAGTTCCTTGTCACAGTTTTTTAGGGTTCCGTAGCCGAATGGCAAAAAACGGAACCCTTATAGTTTCGTCAAGTCTGTCTGTCTGTCTGTCTGTCTGTCTGTCCGTATGTCACAGCCACTTTTTTCTGAAACTATTAGCATCACACCGCTGAAACTTGGTTGGTAGGTGTATCTTCTTTACCGCTTTCCGATTCAGGTACAAAAAAAATTAAAAAATGATATTATAGGGGAACTAAACTATACATGAAACTAAAACCAAAAAATTTTTTTTTACCCAAACCAATACATGTGGGGTGTCTATAGATAGGTCTTACAAAATGACATTGAGGTTTCTAAAACATTTTTTTCTAAAAGTTTAACGTTTGAGATATACACGCTTCCAAAGTGGTAAAATGCCCCCCCCCCCCCATCTAACTTTTGAACTAAGGAAGTGAAAATTTTGAAAAAATATGTAATGTAGATCTCAACATAAACTTTCCCTAATTCATTTAAAGTTGGCACGGAACCCTCAGTGCGCGTGTCCGACTCTTGGCCGGTTTTTTTTTTTCAAGTTTTAGGAAGAGGTTGGTAGGTTTAAAGGTAAAAATAGCGATTGCGAGCGCTTACTTATTTAACTAACTGCCAGTTCTATGATACAGTATGACACAATATGCCATTTCGTTAAGCGGTCGTCAGTTTGCTTGTATGTGCTCGAAACCGCTATTTTCTGCCAAACACAACAAGTGTTGGGGACAGGAAATTGTATTCAATCGTTGTCATATTTTTTGTAGATTTATATGCCGCTAGATAAAAGCAAAGTAAATTAACAATATTGTATTAAAAATTCAATATATATTTTGCAAAACGATATAATCAAGTCTCTTAATGCTTTTCTTTAATCAAACATAAAACGACTCTGGGGCATTATACGAACGTCTCCTTTATTAGGCATCATCGAGTTGACAACCCTAATCAAAAATTTAAAAATTCATATTTCCTAAGTCCTGCGGTTGTAGCATCTGATTTTTTTTGTGAGAATAGTTATTAAGATTATTAATCCTCTCGCATTAAAAAAAAATGCTAATATGGAATGATGTCCTAATAAAAAATATATATTCAAAATCGAAGAATTTTAATTTTACTCAAAACTTTGAATGTTTTAGTTTTTCAACCTTTTTTTTAAATCATACGGTACCTTTACGATAACCCTTTCAATCTACAATCAGGTTTATTAATTATATATACGTAGAGAAAATATAATTAGTTTCTCTGGTTTCTATGGATTTTTCTTAATTTTCTTAATATTTCAAAAACTATGGATTGAAGAGTGACGAGAGTTTTATTCTTATGTCTATTTTAATGAGATCTATCTAATAAACCGATAAACTGATGATGGCCGCTACTAAGGGCAAATAACACACTGTGCATCGGTGCAAAAATATAGAAAAATATGAATTTGATTGATAGACGAAGATTTACAAAATATACTTGACTTATCGTTTACCGAAGTCTTTCGGGGGTCATCGACATCTTTTGTAATGAGAAAGTTACGCTAGATGTCATCGACCCCCGAATGACGGTGCAAATCGTGGTATTTGTTCTATGCGTCAAACGGTTGACAATTATTTTGGTCGAAAAATATTGTGAGCGACCACGATAGCTCAACCCTGCTACAAAAAAAAAACGATTTTTATTGATTTTATAATAAAGTTATGTTCGATCGTGGAGACAGACATAGTAGAACAGCTTATTTATCCCAAAAACTCCACTTAAATGGGCAAAAAGGAGGTTGGAAGTACGTGCGACAAAGTGGCGGGAAATTTTAGTAATCTTGATGAATAACACCTCTGCTTGGCTAGACCCAAAAGTACAGTTTATGCTATTGAGTAAGTAAATAAAACAACATCAATTCGCAAAACCACTAAGAACAAAATGTCAAGTGTCTTCGAACTTGCAAGCAATCACCGAAATGTTGCACCATTTGCAAGACGCGTTACCACGAAAGAGATGGGCGCATATTATATTTAGATAATTTAACGTTCGTGCGAAAGAGAAAGGCGTATGTTTAGAACTTTAGACTATTATTTGCCAAACGATGGCGTAAGTTAATGGCTATGTTACATGACTTTTGTCTCCGTTTTTATGAATACCGACTAGATAAACAGTTTGCTAGTAACTGAAGGCTAAAGTAAAGTAACAAAGTAAGTACGAATATTGACAAATATTGCAAAAGCCACTTAACTTTAACCATTACTTAGTGCATGCATAAATCTAAATAAATTATGCAAGTAAAGATGATAGGTCACTGATAAGTGCGACATGGAGTCCCACACATAGCATATTGTCGTCAGGAAGAATTACCCCAGCGTAAAAACATTTTGTTTTTCAAATTCTTTATTAATAAAATAAAAATAACAATATACATTGTAACTTACGACTAACCGCATCGTTACAGGTATAACATCTTAAAAATAATAACTACTTCGGGCTGTAATCACCCTTAAAAGTAATGCAAAATGAGTATCATGCTATTTAAATCTTATATTTTTAGTACATTATTACCTAGTCATTGAATAAAAAACATTTACGGCTTGTTATTATATTTACATGCTACCGCCACTCGGCTTAAATAATAGCTATGAACCAGCGTAGCGAGGACTCAATCCGGCCGGTTTATGGCTGCGTAGTAAAACGCAGCGCGGGGGGGCGGGCTTGCTCACGGAGGTCTCGATAACTGGTTAACTTACCATGCGTTCGTTAGCGTAAAAACATTAATAATAGTCCCCCTAGCCGATTTCAACTACGGTGGCCAGTCACAACGACTAACCGACTTCAACCCAGACATATTATAGTGCACAAGTGTGTGCGCAAACACAGGTGCACTCTCTATTCCTTTCACTCTCATAGCCCGATGGGACAGCAATCTGACACGACCGGAGAGAGATCAGGCGCAGGACCAACGGCATTACGTGCTTTCCGAGGCACAGGGGTAAAACACCGCCAACTTCCAAACTCCGAGCGTCCCTAAGAATTTATGAACACGGCAAACTATCTTATCATTCTCGATGACAGCATTGTCATTTACTTAGTGAATCGACATGCTGGTGGGGCTTTGCTGACGGAACCGACCTATCCTGCGTCTGCGGCTAGTCAGTCCACAAGACATGACTCTCCTTCTATCTTGTCCTGTGCGCCTTATTCCCTGTTCTTTGGAAGACCTCATGTCATGTGTACAAATGCCAAGGCAATCAGTGTCGCCAATTACTGGGCACGGCACAATACATTTAAGTCGTTTGCCATCGAAACGCTAAGAAGAATAAGAGATACACATGGCCCAAGCAAGGATGTCGTGTCGTACCAAGAAGTAAAAAAATAGATCGTATGGAATGGTAGAGAATATACAATTTTCCACAAAGCAACGACAGTAACAACACAGGTCTTAAATTTTTGACATTTAAAAGTGTCAGTTGTCATACTTGTCATGTCAGTAGCCAGTAGCACTATTCTATTTCTCATGCCCATGCGCATTGTTCACCGTAATTGACCATTTTATGACATAAACATAATGTCATATAATTCTAGGTACAGTACAATCTGTCAATATAGGTGTGAGCATTTGTAATATTCCGTAATTGTGTTCAAACAATGACCGATTATGTGGATGTTATTATGTTATATGAAGATTGTGTTAAACAAAGTTAAAATGAATTTTCTTTACTTAAAATCTATTATTCCAAAATTCTATAATAATGATATTAAAATGATGTTTCTTTCTCCATTCAATTTCTCATTAAGTTTTGCTGTGCCTAAATATTATTATTTATGTTGCATAAATATTATTATATTACAGCTTAAATATTAGGCACTTAGGGCTCGGGATTCCAAATTACTTTTTAATGGAGGCTCGTGACGATACATCACTCCTCCACCAAACCAGATCAAAAAACGAGTATGTCTAGATATTTTTTTAAATTTTTATTTCAAGCTAAGCAGATATTTGACCTCGTTCGCGCCTAAGTTTCCCAACCATACTGTTTTTAACAGTATTATACTGTTTTTCGCTAAACTGTGGAGAGGCTTATGAATATTTCAATAGTAATACCAATTTGTTAACTTGTGCAAGGATTTCTAAAAAATATGTTTTTAAAAGTTGTAGAATACAGCTTTTTTATCTTCTGCGTGGTGCATATCTGCTTAGTAGCAACCTATTTATTCTTGCCTTTTTTATTGACCAAACCATCAATGATGCACACAAATAAAAGAAAACATTTGCTATGTTATATCGTCTTCACTTGTAATTTATCTACATAAATATTACATTTGATTAAAGGGCGTTACAAAAATTTCAAGTCTGATTTTAAAAGTGTTAATTAAAAGTACCTATTAATTACTATACTAGCTCTACAAAAAAATCGTCTACAGTGTTAAATTCAAATCAAGCAAAGGTCACTGAAAGTACCAAGGCTAAAAGTTAGTAACTGTAAGTGAAATATTCTTGTTTTTCAGGCTTACCCGGTCAGTAGGAAAATATTCACAGGCAGGGTGTTAAAAGAGTACATGCCAAATTCAAAGGATTATGAGTCGAGACTAGCTACAATAAAATGAAAAATATTGAAAATATATTTTTTCAATATTTTTAATTTTATTTAAAATGTATTTTTGTATATTTCTAGATTGACAACCACCCCCTTGAATTTGGCTCTTACATTTTTTACACCCGGTATACATAAAAGAAAGTCGTGTTAGTTTCACTACTTATTCATTGTGAACGGGGGACCGTTTTCATAATTTTTACTTTGTTAGATTTGGATTCGCCCCGTATAAGATGATAACCATAAAACGGGGCCGGGGCGGTACGTGCCGGGGCGAAACAGAGTTCGCTAGGACCGCTAGTTTATCACTAAAGGGTGATGGATCAATGCTCTCAATAATGTACGCTTGTACCCCCATAAAAAAGGCTTTATCAGCTGTTTTGCTGCATTTTTCGTTATTTTTATGAATTCTGTCTTAAATAATCATTTAAATAACCAGTTTTAACTGTCAAAATTCATCATTCAAATGGTTTCTATTATTTACACATGTATTTAATTTTAGAAGGTCACCCTTATTTATTATTATTATATTATTTGAAATTTCAGGTATAATAAAACAACGAAGTGATTCTATGGGTTCCGTTTTTTTTTACCTTTCGTTAGGTACAAAACCCTAAAAATTTACTTTCTTTAACTATACAAAATATAGGGTCACAGAAAAAGATAGGAAACACGACCTTTTAAACACGTGTACTTTCTCACGGAAACAGCTTATTTAGTTTCTTTCACATTTCTTTGATGACATGTTTACTGTTAATGGAATAACTGTCTCTAGAGTCTTATAGTTATTTTCTGGTATCACGCAAGAACTACCTAGGAAAGTTGATAAGAACTCTGACTTATGACGTTTTTTTAATGGGATTCGAACCTGCAACCTTTATGTATTAACTCTTGTAAGTTAGCTTTGATATAAATATGTGCCTAGTTTCGAAGAGAGGAATTTTCTTTCTTGTGTAGAAAATTCCTAACATCGAAAGTACCACACAACGATTATAATGGGGCCGCCTCTTATATACCTAAATCAATACATATTAAAATCCATGACTTAGGTACAAATGTTCGTGCTCGCTCATCACACAAATATCTGCCCCTTGCGGGATTCGAACCCGCGACCGCTGATTCAGTAGTCAGAAGCGCTAACCACTGCACCAAACGTGAATTGATGACAAAACTAAACCGTAGCCGCGATCGCGAAGATGCAAAGAACTGTAGATTGCTGGCGCCTTTCCAAAACTACAGACATTAGTGTTGGGACAAATAATGATGAATAAAAAAACTTTCAACTGGAAAGAGATCTAAGTAAAGTCCGTTCTTCTTTGCTTGTCGAATATTGTAAATAATCTAGACATTCCTTTTTAGGGAAACAATTAATTTAAAAACGATAAAAACCGTCTTCAAAAACAAAATTCACTAAAAAGTCTTAAATAAACTCCTGACTTTTACTGACTCTTTAAAAGAAAGGACACCATTTTATGCGATCAATTTCTTTTAGGAGTCCGTGTCCCCCTGATGATGATTGAGATGGCCAATGCGATGGGACCGACTTCAAAAATATTTTTTTCGCCTAATATGACCGATAACTCCACACTGGGGATTGTAAGAACGCAAATGTAACTCATCTTTAGTTACAAATTACAATCATTCGCAAAATGCGATCGAAATCTTTGTCATTCTATTGCTCTAATAATTGTTACACAACTCCCAAAAGCGGCTGAAAATGTTCATTGTACTCATAAAAGTAAGAAATAAAAATACTTCGGGCCCATTTAGTGAACATAATTGGTCATCATAATAACCACGCCGCGGAGGCGAAAGTAAAAGTGTCTGTACCACTTACTATACTTTGTATTTTTACGACGGCGCCTCTTGACATGGTTGTGACTTGTGATTACCAGTTGGGTGCTGATTCCGATTTATGCGGTTTTGGCAGCACGGCAATTATTGTTTGTGTAGCAAGAACCGGGCTTTACGAAGTTCATCATAATCATCATTATCAGCCAAAGGACGTCCACTGCTGCACATAGGCTTCCCCCATAGCCTTCCACAGCGACCGATCACTAGCGGTCTGCATCCAGTTTGATCCTGCGATCCTTTCAAGGTCGTCTGTCCATCTTGTCGGTGGACGTCCTACGCTGCGTCTTCAGCCAAAGGGTTTACGAAGTTGCAATTAATAAAAAAAATTGTTAACAATTGAATTTAATTCACGCGGTAGATCCAGAAAAAGGTGGCGTGACAAGCTAGGCTCCACACAACACAAAAACGGGCGTCACTTCAAACAAAAGACGGGAGGTGCAAGCGATATTGGCTTTTTGGTGGTCAGGCGGCAATGACCTTGATAGTAAAGTTCATTTTTCTTCACAAGTTGAATATTGTAAACTATCTTGACATTCCTTTTTAAGTAAGAAAAAAGATAAACACAAAACTTACAACATACATAGCTAAATCATTGTTAAAAAAAAAATATTACAAATATTTTAAAGGTTACAAAACAATTGTTTACTAAAAAGATGAAAATAAGAAAACAAAATTGCGCACGGGCGGGACTCGAACCCGCATCTTTCTGGCTTACCGGGACAACTGCTCTTCCAATTGAGGTACCGTGCTGTCGGTCGGACCGACAGCACATTTTGGTTTCTTATTTTCATCTTTTAAGAATTCAAATATGACACTGTGAGTGTTAAGACATTCTAAACCAATGGTTTACTATGTAAGACTAGCAAAGCAAGATGGAGTTTAGAAAACACCATTTTTCTTTCGTAACCATATCTCTCTTTAACAGTACAGTAGTACAGTAGCTACCAGCTATTTATGCAAAGAAACTAAAATAATTATAGTTGTGAGTGAGGAAGTTAAACAGTGTACAATTACTGTAATAGATGCTGTACTTACAACACTTTGTTGCTATGATACAAAATATAAATATATTTTGTTAGATATATGGTGTAATCAGTCAGGTATCAAACGACTGCCGGGAGTCGCATAATAATGAAATTTCTATTGTGTCTCGTTCACACATACTTGACGAGTTAAATAAAATAGAGTTTAAATCATAAACATAAATTAAAATAAAATAAAATTTATATATTATTTCATTTTAATTTTATAGCCTTTCTTCAGAAATTATCTTTTTTTTCCTATCTCTATCTCTTTTCCCATATCTAGGACACCAGTTAGATAGTAGCTTTGCTCCATCCTACTACTATTATAAAGGCGAAAGTTTGTATGGATGTATGGATGTTTGTTACTCTTTCATGTAAAAACTACTGAATGGATTTGAATGAAACTTTACCACAATATAGCTTATACATCAGAATAACATATAGGCTACAATTTTTGAGGTTTCTAATGTGAGGTCGTAAAAAAACACATTTTTTGCGCTACTAGACGGGACGAACCTGAAGTCCACGCGAACGAAGTCGCGGGCAAAAGCTAGTTTAAAATTATAAATTAGTGAAGTATTATTTAGTATCTACTGCTACTGTTTAAGTGAATAAATACTATGTGACTGCACTCCTGTTAACGTAAATAAATATATCTTGTCTTGAAAATATAGCTGTTGACACTTTATTGGGTTTTTTTCTGTTCTCTGGATATCTACAGTCATTTGCCAGACTATAATCGGATCTTTTGAAGATTTTGGTCAGGGAAGTAGAGAGTAGAGTAGAAGAGGCCAGTGTCAATAGCATAGATACCTCATAGATGGTCTATTTTGTGCCTTTTTGCGAGAGACTTTACAAAACAAGATTATGATTTTGTTTGGAATTCAAAAAATACAAAACATTTTGATTTATTGTGTACACATAAAACGATGATAATCCGCACAAAAAAAACAGCATAAAGGCACTTTTTTGTACTAATAATAAAACATCGAAACTTGCTCTAAAAGGATAGGTTTGTTTGGTAATGTAAGATATTATTTATGGCTATTCTAAGCTAAAAACTTACCACTTTTGGGCAAACTCCGAATGACGTTGACCGCAGCATTGAACTTTTCCTCCAAAGACATGATTTTTCCACTCAAATCTGCCACCAACACGAAATATTTATCAAATCTTGCACTTTGAACTTCAATGCATACGCATCACTATCACTGCACGAATAACAACATTATCATAACACAATTAATGTTCAACAGTTCGTGACGGTTTAACGCGATAAAATGGAGACGATTTACAATAAAATCGGCGAACGAAGAGCAATGCAAGACGAATAGTAAAAGTGAAATTAAAAATAAATGACAGCTGGCTGGCTGCACTGATCATGTAATCTTTTTTGCTGGCTGGCTGAGAGGTTTTACGGCGAAGAAGATTAGTGATGCTCAGAGATTTGTCTTGATTTATCGATAAAAATGAGAGAAGCTATTTTATTGTTAAGAATATTCATGTTTCATTGTTTACGTACAAGTAATAGGTCAAGTATCTTCGATTTTTCGTTGGTTGTGCCATACCGTAACAAACAGACTTGTACAAAAAAAATAACATGTTTTGTTGAATTCAACATCCAACGTGGTAACGCAGCCAGCATCTTCTCCTTGCCTCTTTGCCTCATGGACACGATTTTATTTTTGAGTAGGTTTTAAGTTCTTAGTATTAGTTCTTATTCTTAGTTTTTGCTAAATGGTTTAATATAAATAAAGCATTCTATTATATATATTTTTAAAATAAATTATGTCAAGGCCTTTCTTATTCACATTATAACCCAAATAACTTGTTTCAATAGTATAGAATTTGATAGTCAATAACTAGTACACTTAAATACAAACAGTAATTTTATTTAGTACTATTTTTTTTGCTCTTTATAATTTTTTTATCGATTTATGTTTTGATGTTAAAGTATCGATATTTTCTGAGAATGAACTGCACATCTCTTTTGAAATTTGACGTTTTAACTACAGTGTGACCACACTAAAAAACTATGTCAAGTAGTGGAGTGGCCAAGCAAGTGGCGGACTTTTGAGTCTTTGTTATGGAATAATGGTATGGCCGCGGCCGGTACCAGTGATTACTTGGTTGCTCAGTGGCCGGTGTACGCGGTACATTGATGGAGGGAGGAAGGACATAAATTTTTAACATAATATAATATGCCTTTTGTTTGTTACCAAAATTATTATCCCTTGTTTGCATGTTATGTATGAATGAATGATGGTTGTTGGGTGATTAATTATTTTAGTGATGTGATGTTGTATGTTGTCGATTAAATAAAATGTATCTTGCTTGGATGCTTTCTTGGATGCGATTATTTGGGATTGGGAATTTGGGATGTTAGGATTCGATTCGATTCGATATAATGGAGAGAATATAAGTGAGACCGATTTCTAAACGTTATTTGTATTTATTTTAGTCTGGCAACTTTTCGCTCTTTTGTCAAAAGCGGATCCCCGTTTCTTTACCGAATTTTCCTTTTTCGAAGGTAATATTATCCGTAAATATTGATGAAATCCATGTGTAATAGTGCCAATAAATAATTCCAGAGTGTATCTGCACGGAGCTCCTTTGGATTTGCTGCATATTTTGTAGTATAAGTGATTTAGTGATAGTGAAACTCGCGCCCGAAATTGCGGCGCTGAATATTCTGAGTGAGCTTTATTTATCCTAATATCATACAAACTACGCCCTCGAAAATCTCAATTATCATGTTCTATGCAAGTAACTAAGTAGTTATATCGTTTTTGTAAGTTTGACGCTGAGAGTCTTCTTGAATTTGTATTTTACAATCGCACCTCATTTCTTTGCTCTAAAGTCGTGTTAATTTCGTCTGCCTGCCTAGAAATGCTATAACTTAACTGTCTGATAGTCCACAAGTAATTGATCTATACTGTTTGTGACATGTAAACACTGGTTGCATGTCTGTTTTTGGTTTCCAGTACATAACTTAGTGCATTCATGTCATACCTATCTCTAGGTTTATCTACATACCTATATTGGAATTTCGATGCACTGGACTCCAGGCGCAGGTCCTGCGTAGTTAACGATTTTCATGATGTACTTCCAGGAACATTGTTGAATGAGATATCTAAAAATAAACTAGCAATTTGAATACTCGTGATTTTGTGGTTATCATTTAGTGCTTGATGTAAAAAATGCAAATTGTGGTTGTTCCTTAATATCAGTGGTTTGTGTTGATAATAATTAGGCTTGTTTCAAGGTGATCATAATCAACATTGTTTAGTTTCATCCATCTTATATCAACACTATTGATTTAATTTTATTGTGTAGGTTACTTGAAACATTTTGTGACAAAAGCAACAGTTCATGCAAGTGAGGGCCAAATTAAGCCCAGTGATAACCTTTGTTTATGTATTTGTATTACCTTGTATTTATTACATTTATACAAGGGAAAAGCTCACACTTCTAACTCAATATGATATTATGGTCTAAAATTCTAAAATCCATTTAGAAAATAGTGCTAAATGTATAAAAATACTTAAGAACTACATATTGTCTTAAAATTGTAACAAGTAGTGTAGTGACTCTCATTACCACATATAAATCCAAATAGGTTTTTGTTGGTATTGAAATATGTTTTTTAATGTAAATTGTTTAGAATATATAAAGAAATAAAGAAGATGTATAATTTGTTGTTGTATATATGCAAAAAATAAAATAAATGAAGATCCAATAGAAATTATTATGTTTATTAATTCATCTTCTCTCCGCAGGGAATCTCACTAGTCCAAAATAAGCAACACAGGGGAATCCAAGATGCCCGAGCTGACGGAACTTGACAAAGCCACCGCTTCCATGACCGAAAAGAGGAAGGAGGAGACAGCGTCTTCGGACAGCGACTCCGATGACACCATCCCAGAATTGGAGGATGCTGGTTAATATTTTAGTTGTTTATTACTTTCCTGGTTAATGATGAGGTTTGTGTCTGCGATATTTTGATGACAGTGTTACAAATAGGCTTTATTTGTATGTGGTTATTGATTGATTACTTTATTAAATTGGATAGGGTACTCTAATAGAATTCTATAGGTCGACCGCAAAACTGAGACGTTTCTGACGTCACTTTTGTCGCTTTTATTTTCATTTCCCTCCCAATTAATTTACTCCTTATCATTGCTTTATATTAAACAATCTTTCTTTTACCTCGAAGAAGAACATTTAATTCATAGTAAAAAATATGGAGCACATTATTTGGGAGAAAGATACAACAAAAGTGATGTCAGAGACGTCTCATTTTCGCGGTTTACCTATAGCTAGAGTCATGTTTTTTACTACATTTTTCTATAAACTGAAATTATAAAAGGTTTTTCAGCATTGAAGATTAAAGCAACTTGAATAGAAATAGTGGACAAAGGTCTATAGCAGGAATCTTAACACACAGCTTATAAAAGTCTACTCATTTGGCAAGGCACCCCTTACTTTGTGCCCACCTTTATATAACTAAAGTCAGTTTTTCGAGGCATCGACTTTAGTTATATGCTGAGCTAAAAAGATCGTACGCATCTGCCTGATGCAATTCAGAAAAGCAGTAACAGCATTTTGTGGATAGCTATAGGTCTTATTTCCCACCACTAGTTTTCGTGTGGTGCAGTTAATGTCCCATGTCAAAACCATTATCATCATTATAAATTATATTATTTCAGGAGCCCCAGGCGCCGGCGGCATCTCAAACCCCATCGCTGGCATCGACATCGTGTCGAAGGCGAAACAGTCCCGCGGCGAGAAGAAAGCGCGCAAAATCATGAGCAAACTGGGACTCAAGCCCGTGAGTAGATAGATTTGTTCCGAGTTGGTACGGTTGAGAACACTTGGACCAGTTTCAAACGAAACTCGCTTGCATACACAACAAAAAAGGGCGTCATATCAAAAAAGAGACGATGCGAGGTGCAAGCGACTTTGGATCTCATGGTTAGGCGTCAAAGGTGGTCTTAGACGCCTCACCACCTTGAGGCCATACTTTCGTGGACCAAAGAATAAAGGTCAAAATAGTTTGCTTCACGTTGACGTGTGTTCAGACGGATGGCCCTAACAAGGTGTACATCCGGGCAGCTGAGCCAGACGCCTAGAGAGATCTGGCCTATCTAGGCTGATAACGAATCGTAGGTGACGCTGGTATATCCAGGTTTCATCGTAGGTGACGCAGTAGTTTTCGTGTAAAATCAAAAAAACTTGGCTCAGACAGCCAGAATTTCACATTTTCTGACACTCTGGATCTCAGCTCTCAGAGGGTTTCAAGGCGCTGTTTCTTATAAAAAGGAATGTGACGCGTAGGTGACGGCCATCCGAAGTAGTTTCATCCATTTTAATCCAATACTTTTCGAG
>OY757279.1:4583250-4622872 GCA_963584085.1 Pyrausta aurata
ACTGCAGTTCATTCAATCCGTTGGCGTGCAGGTGTTGGGGCAGGCCAGGCACGATGTTAAGTGTACCATAGTTTGCACTGCACCGCAAACACAGTCCACATCGGAGCTTGCCGAAAATCCCCACCTGGCCATGTTCTTCTTACTTCGACCAATCTGAGTCCGAAGCCTGTTAAAGGACTTCCAGATCGGCCATGGTAGATCATGTCCAGGAGGGAGATTCTCGGCAAGTGGGACAAAGGGAGTAGGCAGAGAAGCTTTTTCGCTCCAAAGATCATGTCTGGCCTGCGCGGGTTCGGTAAAAAGTAGAGCGACACACTTAATAAAACTGCGAAGACTTTTTAGCCTTTGCGGCACTGAGACGTAGCCGTGCATAGGGTGCCGTGAGTCTATCTGTCTGTCCGTCCGTATGTCACAGCTACTTTATTCTGAAACTATTATTATCACTCAGCTGAAACTTGGTAGGTATGTGTGTTTTGTTAACCACTTTCAGATTCAGATATAAAAAGAAAAAAAAGACATTCAAGGAGGGCCGGTTTTTGTACCTGCCTTCCTGGAATTTCATCACATTCCTTAGTACGCGCACAAAAACAGGGTAAATATCTTTAATAATTGTTTTTTTTATATGCGCATTATGATGATAATGCGCTGATCAAAAACATCATTATTAGATAGATATGACCATCACAGGTGTCATATTATTATGTGATGTATACATACTTAAGTTCTTTATATAAAACGATCCAGCCGTTTGAGAGCTTTTGCGAGACTAACGAACAACAATTGTTTTTTTTTAAATTAAATAGAAGAGAAATAAATAAAGTACTATATAAAAAATTAAGCCCTAGTTTTTGCATAATGCAATGCTGCCACAAAGAATTGTTCTTACTATTGCTAAAAAGTACCATTAAGAACTTTGACCAAATACCGGTAACCAAATCGGTACTTTTTTAAAAATTCATATGTCAAAAATTCCATGACATTAGCAATCGATTTTTTTTGTGGAAGTAGTTCATATAGGTAGCTATGTTTTCGAGTAAAAATAAATTGCTAATACTAAATACTTTTGTCACAAAAAAATAAAATTCATTTTGTAATATTTGCGATTTTCATGAGACGGTGACGTCGTAGCTTCCCCGTGCATGGTTTATAAATTTACTCTATAGTAGGCCTTTATGGCTGCTATGTAGAAATTTATTAAACATTCATAGAAAAAGAAATATGAATTTAATTCGAAAAATCCTAATTTACCGGTATTTATATTCAGATCGCATTTTCTCGAAAACTATGATAGCGAGGCCAGTGGGAGTTGAAGTCTTACGTTAGTAATATATTTCTCTATGCGATCATGTAATAAAGTTGGGCTGTCCCAAAATGAGGGTCAAAAAAACACTGTGTGGTGTACACCCGGTACATTGATGGAGGGAGGAAGGACATAAATTTATAACTTAATGTAATATGCTTGCCTTTTGTTTGTTACCTAAAACTATTATCCCTTGTTTGTTATGAATGATGGTTGTTGGGTGATTGATTATTTTATTGATGTGATGTTGTATGTTGTCGATTAAATAAAATGTATCTTGCTTGGATGCTTTGCTTTCTTGGATGCGATTATTTGGGATTGGGAATTTGGGATTTTAGGTAGGATTCGATTTGATTCGATTCGATTTAATGGAGAGAATATAAGTGAGACCGATTTCTAAACGTTATTTGTATTTATTTTAGTCTGGCAACTTTTCGCTCTTTTGTCAAAAGCGGATCCCCGTTTCTTTACCGAATTTTCCTTTTTCGAAGGTAATATTATCCGTAAATATTGATGAAATCCATGTGTAATAGTGCCAATATATAATTCCAGAGTGTATCTGCTCGGAGCTCCTTTGGATTTGCTGCATATTTTGTAGTATAAGTGATTTAGTGATAGTGAAACTCGCGCCCGAAATTGCGGCGCTGAATATTCTGAGTGAGCTTTATTTATCCTAATATCATACAAACTACGCCCTCGAAAATCTCAATTATCATGTTCTATGCAAGTAACTAAGTAGTTATATCGTTTTTGTAAGTTGGACGCTGAGTCTTCTTGACTTTGTATTTAACAATCGCACCTCATTTCTTTGCTCTAAAGTCGTGTTAATTTCGTCTGTTTGCCTAGAAATGCTGTAACTTAACTGTCTGTTATTCTACAAGTAATTGATCTATGCTGTTTTTGACATGTAAACACTGTTGCATGTCTGTTTTTGGTTTCCAGTAATTCCAGTACATAACTTAGTGCATTCATGTCATATCTATCTCTAGGTTTATCTATATACCTATAATGGGATTTCGATGCACTAGACTCCAGGCGCAGGTCCTGCGTAGTTAACGATTTTCATTATGTACTTCCAGGAACATTGTTGAATGAGACATCTAAAAATAAACTGGCAATTTGAATACTCGTGATTTTGTGGTTATAATTTGGTGCTTGATGTAAAAAATGAAAATTGTGGTTGTTCCATATTATCGGTGGTTTGTGTTGATAATAATTAGGCTTGTTTCAAGGAGATTTTATAATCAACATTATTTAGTTTCATCCATCTTATATCAACACTATTGATTTAATTTTATTGTGTAGGTTACTTGAAACATTTTGTGACAAAAGCAACAGTTCATGCAAGTGAGGGCCAAATTAAGCCCAGTGATAACCTTTGTTTATGTATTTGTATTACCTTGTATTTATTACATTTATACAAGGGAAAAGCTCACACACAAGACTTTTTACTGGCAACGATAATATATTTGCCACCATTCTAACTTCTAACTCAATATGATATTATGGTCTAAAATTCTAAAATCCATTTAGAAAATAGTGCTAAATGTATAAAAATACTTAAGAACTACATATTGTCTTAAAATTGTAACAAGTAGTGTAGTGACTCTCATTACCACATATAAATCCAAATAGGTTTTTGTTGGTATTGAAATATGTTTTTTAATGTAAATTGTTTAGAATATATAAAGAAATAAAGAAGATGTATAATTTGTTGTTGTATATATGCAAAAAATAAAATAAATGAAGATCCAGTAGAAATTATTATGTTTATTAATTCATCTTCTCTCCGCAGGGAATCTCACTAGTCCAAAATAAGCAACACAGGGGAATCCAAGATGCCCGAGCTGACGGAACTTGACAAAGCCACCGCTTCCATGACCGAAAAGAGGAAGGAGGAGACAGCGTCTTCGGACAGCGACTCCGATGACACCATCCCAGAATTGGAGGATGCCGGTTAATATTTTAGTTGTTTATTACTTTCCTGGCTTATGAGGAGGTTTGTGTCTGCGATATTTTGATGACAGTGTTACAAATAGGCTTTATTTGTGTATGGTTATTGATTGATTACTTTATTAAATTGGATAGGGTACTCTAATCGAATTCTAGCTAGAGTCATGTTTTTTACTGCATTTTTCTATAAACTGAAATTAAAAAAGGTTTTTCTGCATTGAAGATTAAAGCAACTTGAATAGAAATGGTGGACAAAGGTCTATAGCAGGAATCTTAACATACAGCTTATAAAAGTCTACTCATTTAGCAAGGCACCCCTTACTTTGTGCCCACCTTTATATAACTAAAGTCAGTTTTTCGAGACATCGACTTTAGTTATATGCTGAGCTAAAAAGATTGTACGCATCTGCCTGATGCAATTCAGAAAAGCAGTAACAGCATTTTGTGGATAGCTATAGGTCTTATTTCCCACCACTAGTTTTCGTGTGGTGCGGTTAATGTCCCATGTCAAAACCATTATCATCATTATAAATTATATTATTTCAGGAGCCCCAGGCGCCGGCGGCATCTCAAACCCCATCGCGGGCATCGACATCGTGTCGAAGGCGAAACAGTCCCGCGGCGAGAAGAAAGCGCGCAAGATCATGAGCAAACTGGGACTCAAGCCCGTGAGTAGATAGATTTGTTCCGAGTTGGTACGGTTGAGAACACTTGACCGCTTTTAAACGAAAATCGCTTGCATACACAACGAAAAAGGGCGTCATATCAAAAAAGAGACGATGCGAGGTGCAAGCGATTTTGGATCTCATGGTGGTTAGGCGTCAAAGGTGGTCTTAGACGCCTAACAGGTGGTTAGGCGTAGAGGCCATACTTTCGTGGACGAAAGGATAAAGGTCAAAATAGTTTGCTTCACGTTGACGTGTGTTCAGACGGATGGCCCTAACAAGTGGTAACGCGTCTGAGACCTCAAAGTACAAATTTGTAGTCAATAATCTTTTCAACTGCAAAAAAAAAATCTGCATGGTCGACTGATAATGTCAAAAATTTTATTATTGCTGTATGTCAGACCTTTAGAACCTACTGTTAATTCTATGTATCAAATACTCAAAGAAATAGAAGACACATTTTACATTTGAAAAAAGATGGTTTATTATATTTTTCCACTTCCTAAACAGCAAGAGATAACAAAATAAATTAAAACGAGGCATTTCGCCATTCCAGGTACAAGGAGTGAACAGGGTAACAATCAGGAAGTCAAAGAACATTCTCTTTGTGATCAACTCCCCTGACGTATACAAGAACCCCCACTCCGACACGTACATTGTCTTCGGTGAAGCCAAGATTGAGGATCTGTCACAGCAGGCTACCATGGCTGCTGCTGAGCGGTTCAAGGCTCCGGAGACCACTGCTACGGGCAACGATGCTGCTGCTGCTGGCACAGTGAGTATAATTGGCTTTAAAAATGAACAATTTAAAGTACAGAGCGAAATCAAAGTGAGGAAACCTGATGCCAGAGGCTTTATTTAGAGGCAAAAAATTTGGAAAATTCACTTTTGTCTATACCACACACAAGCTGCATGAACCACTGTATAGCATAAAAGCTTTAACACAGGATGCGTTCTGCAGTATATTCAATAGAAACGCTTTTCGTCAATATTGATGTAAATGACGTCAAATTAAATAAACAAATAAAGCCGTATCACAAAAAACGCTATAACTATAATAAATGCAATTATCAAAAAATAAAAAATGAACTTCGCGATGTTAATTGGGATGACTTGCTCTCCTCTTCCAATGTTGATGACAATGTTGATGCTTTTTATACTAAATTAAATGAAATTATTTCTCAAAATACACAATATGTGAAAAATACTATAAATAAATATCCTATTTGGTACAGTAAAGGACTAATTCGATGCCTTAAAGAGAAAAATAAAGTTCACAAGCGTTATAAAAGGTTCTCCAATCCAAGAGACTACAATACATTTTCCTTACTTCGCACTAGATCTAAACATCTCATTGCTGAAGATTACAAAAAGTTCTTGTTATCGGTTGAGGATTCATTAGTGGACGACCCTAAAACATTTTGGCGTTATGTCAACAATAAGAAGGGAAGAGTCACAATTCCACACACAATGACATTTGGGGACAAAACTTCCTCTGAGGGTCAAGGTATTTGTGAACTATTTTCAGACTACTTTGGTTCAGTTTTTGACAAACCTACATCCAGTCAAGTAGACTTAAACCAGCTCAACACACCAGAGGTCTTCGTTGGTACCCTTAGCCGTTTAGTTATAAATGAAACTGAGGTTTTAAATAATATAAGGTAGTTAGACGCAAGAAAAGGTGCTGGTCCCGATGAAGTACCACCAAAGTTTATTCTGGAATGTTCGGAGGAACTGGCATATCCTTTGACTATGCTATTTAATGGGTCTATTGCATCGGGTAAGTTTCCATCTCGCTGGAAGTTGGCACATATAATACCTGTGCATAAATCTGGTGATAGAACTTTATGTGCTAACTATCCTATACCTATAAGCATTTTATCATGTATGGCAAAACTGTTTGAATCGTTGGTTTACGCCCACCTTTACAGCCACCTTAGCAAACACATATCAACTAAGCAACACGGATTTGTTCAGAAAAGGTCTACTCTCAGTAACCTCTTGGAATTTAAAAATTATTTATGTCAGGTATTTGCATCTGGTAGTCAAGCTGATGCAATTTACCTTGATTTCAGCAAAGCCTTTGACAAAGTTGATCATGTTTTATTAATACACAAGCTATCGTCCTATGGTATTCACGGGAATTTGCTAAGGTGGGTTACTTCATATCTTACTAAAAGAAGTCAACTTGTGGCCTTGAAGGGATACTGCTCTTCCCATGTTTCAGTCGCCTCAGGGGTGCCACAGGGTTCTCACCTTGGGCCACTTTTATTTGTCATTTTTATCAATGACCTGATTAACAGACTTTCATGCCCGGCTCTCCTATATGCTGATGACCTTAAAATATACACAGATATAATGAATGAAGATCAGTACCTTGCTTTACAGAACGACCTCCGTATTATCTCTGACTGGTGTTTGTCAAATAATATGAAACTAAATGTTGATAAATGCTGCGTAATATCTTTTACTCGTAAGAAATATAAGCAAAATCGAACATATTTCGTGCAAGATAAACCACTTTGTAGAAAACAAACTGTCAGACACCTGGGGGTTTTGTTCGATGAGGAACTGTCCTTTCGGCCTCATTATGAACATATCATAAAGAAAAGCCAAAGGATATTAGGCTTCGTCATGAGGTCCACTAGGGATTTTAAAAAGACAAGTAGTGTTCTGTCACTATATCAAAGCCTGGTGAGAAGTATTTTAGAATACTGCTGTCCTGTGTGGTCTCCATTTTACGTGACTCACGTGGAAAGTATTGAGCGGGTTCAGAAACGTTGCTTAAGGTATCTTGCCCGTAAATGTAACCTAGGTAGAGCATTTAAGAGTTACGATGAGAGACTGAATAAATTTGGTGTGCTCCCATTAAGTGCTCGCCGAGAGAGATATGACTTACTTTGTCTGCATAAGATATTGCATTCTTCTATTGATACCCCGGATCTGTTGTCGACAGTTAACATCAACACCGCTTATAGGACACGCTGCCCTAGCACCTTTGCGATGCAAGTGTTTAAAAATAATACCTCATATTATAATCCCGTGGTCAGAATGTGTAGGGCCTTTAACGAGCTAAAAAAAAACAACAATGATGTGGACGTGTTTTGCAGGTTTTCTCAATACAAAAAGAAAATCTCTGACATCATAAAAGCCAAGTATTCTCAATCACCCTCGAATATTGAATAACTGCTGATTTGTTTTTTTTTTTCTATTTGGTTTGTTATAAATATCAATTCATTCTAACTTCTAATCTTTAACTTCCACACTATGCTTCGATATATAAAATCATGCTATGTACACTATTATTGGACTACAGTTTTGTCTGTAATTTAATTAGAACCCTTATTTATAAGCTAGTTAAGACTGTAATCTGTTTGTGTACTTCATAAATAAAATAAAATAAATAATAAATACGATTATACCACCATAGTCGCAATATTTGTCACAGTTGACCCATATGCATTGCCACTAACCAAATTTTTCTTTTCTTACCGAATTCTTTCTTTAATAAATGTATTCTTAATTCTTATTAATTATTCTCATTATCTCTATCTCCACAGACCGTAGCCCCCATAGCCGAGGAGGAAGACTCCGAAGGCCTAGAAGCGGGCGCGGACGGCGCAGGCGTGGACGAGAAGGACGTGGAGATAGTCATGTCTCAGGCCAACGTGTCGCGAGCGCGGGCCGTCCGCGCGCTGCGGAACAACCACTCGGATATCGTCAACGCTATTATGGTGAGTTTTGGAGAATAAGTAGCTAAGGAGTGGAGAATAAGTCGAAGTAGTTTAGGAGTGGAGAAAAGTAGAAGTAGCTTAGGAGTGGAGAATAAGTCTATTGTTAGTGGAGAGAGAAGATGACACTGTGCTGGAGAATTCTTCTAATGGAGAAGGTGACTCATTGTAGAGAATAAGTCGAACTATTGATGAAGATGAAGCTTATACGGTGAGTAGTCTTAGTAGTAGTAAAGAGGACGTAGAGATAGTCATGTCTCAGGCCAACGTGTCGCGAGCGCGGGCCGTCCGCGCGCTGCGGAACAACCACTCGTATATCGTCAACGCTATTACGGTGAGTTGTGGAACATAAGTAGTTTAGGAGTGGAGAATAAGTCTTTTGTTATTGGATAAGAAGCCTGCTGGAGAAAATGTCTTTGCTAGTAGAGAACATTAGGCTACCGTGGTGGGTGGTGGAGAACAAGACTTTGAATAATAATAGAGAGTCTCGTCATTTGTAATTCTTGTTGATCACAAACTGTCGGAATAGGATCTCTTTATAATATTTTTCATGTCCATAAAACTTTGTTATATCTGACAGTATTGTAATGCTTCCTTGTTTTTTATTTACAGGAGCTGACGATGTAAGCAGTAGTCACAAGTTCCTAGCTTTAAGTCGGGTGACGCCACCCCCTCGCGGCGGAAGGATTGTATATAGCATTATTTACTTCCAAATACAATACACTTAATTGTACACCATTTTGTTGTTTTATTTAGTCCTTAAATCAGTTTTTTTTGGTTGGCGAATATTGTAATCAATCTCGACTTTTCTTTTTAACTGATTCATTTTTAAAGAAAAAAGACGCAGCTCACAACTTGTATATGTAATTCATCGTTAAACATTGAAATCTTTTTAAATCAAATAGCTAATTCATTTTATTAGGTGATATTATTTTTAGTTATAAAAATTGTGTTTACAATATTTGCCAAGCAAAGTAAAACTGACTTTATTTTCCTATTTCTAAATCATCCTTCCACAGTAAATGAAAAATAACATTATTATAGGCTGTTTGCACATATCAATGCAGAATTAGTGTCCTAAATATTGATATAAATTAATATTGCTCAGTGGAAAATTGGAAATAGTGGAATGTTTCATTTAGAATACTATTATAAATATGGACTTATAGCCACCTCTACCAGACAACTTAAAGAGAATAATTGTCTTTCTCTTATTATTTACTAATGTCATGTCTATCTCGCGTACACTTAACTGCCGGTGAAGCGGCGCGTTGCATATTATTCATCTTATTTACGAAAACGCAGACAATCGACAACAAAGAGTAAATCGGCCTCTTAAGAACTCAAGATTGTTCAACCAACTTAAAATGTACGGAACCGACACCACGAACAAATTTCTTGCGCCATGATTTCACGCCACTTGGCATCAACGCATACAAACTGTTTCTAATTCGACATCAATCCTGCCATCCAGTTGCGTACGACCAATGATATTGCTGCTACACATTTTTGGCTTGGCATGACCTCTCTATTACGTAGTAATAACAACTAGAAAAGAAACATTATTTTGTACATAAGGTCGACTTAAAGCCATGTAGCAATCTCTACCAGTCATATCTTATTAGGGTCATTACACGTTGCGACTTTTGATGCGATAAAACGCAAGTTTTTGTGTTTGCTATAAGTAGAACGCCTGTCTCAAACATGCGTAAGTCACAATGCAAAAATGAGCACTGTACTCGTATGTGTAAGAGCCCTTAGGATTAGGCAACGGAATTGTGATAACGGAACACGAAGATTATCCAAGAAAATCATGGTGCGAAATACATAGGTATAATTTTTGTGTAAAGACGAACTGTTTTCTCAGAAACGAAGAAATATACGAAAATTCGGCCCCCCATTTAGATATGTATCAGGTCTAAAAATACCTATTTATTTTATTTTATTTAAAGTTGTACAATTGCCGGACTTAATGCCAGGGGCATTCTCTACCAGTCGATCAAGGTCTACATATTGTGACCACAAGAACGTTCAAGCTTGAGTTGCTTATTTTTGTCAGTTTTTGCACGCACCTCAATGTACTAAAGAAATAAATCCGTGTTTTAGATGCTTATATTATCTCGGAAACGGTGCGTCGTATCGAAAAAATAACGAAATTTCGGCCCCTCTTTTAGACACCCCAGCAGAATACCAAGACCTACATATTCTGAACACAAAATGGTCAAACGGTCAAACTTGAAATGGGTCGCTTTTGGCTGCTTTTTTTCACGCATCTTACCTTAGTTAGCAGCAATGATATCAAATAATTACCGCTGATAAATATCGTATTAAGATGTGTGTGGGTTATATTAATGTGTCTCTGTGGAAATATATTAATAATGATCACTTTTGCTCCCATTACAGGCCACACTCTGTATATGTGTACTAGATCGTATTATAAAGAAAACCACAAATGAAATAGCTCATTAATTTATTAGTGCAATAAGGCATCCATCACATCACATCCGTACTCGCACACAATGCATTGGCTTAACACCTAGCAGTAGTTCAAATTGCAAAGACTCCAAACGTTGAGACATCCGTATAATACTTTAAAATAATATGGAAATGCAAGTACATAACCAGTTATTGTGATTATAAGATAAATATAATTAAATTAATAATATGTATTTAGTTGGAGTTGTTAAACTAAAAACATTTTAATGTTGCTTTGAAGATTGTAGGTTTGTTGCACCAAGTAATGTAACGAATAACCAAACATGTTTCACAGATAATTGCCAAACAGGCAACAAGTTGTTCACTTTTGCCATAGTAACAATAACTTGGTGCAACAGACCCTTAGGTAACAAAATATAATAGTTGAAAATACAAATATCAATATAATTTTTTTAAGTCAAACAAGTTCGAAATTACTCAACAATATTTTTTATAATAAAGTAATTGGACCAGAAACATTCCAGGCTTTGAATTAGCATTATAACTAAGTTATTATACCTTATTTAACTTGATAAGACTGCCGATCTTCGGTACATTAAAGCCACCTTTGAGCCTGCTCAAGTGATAATTTGTTCAAGTTTGTATCTTTTGTAACAGTTACATTACTAGCATGCTACTTTAGTAACCTAACAGATTACAACTATTGTTAACCAATATAATACCAATGCAGTAACCGGTTTACAGCTGTTCAGTGACACCACTAGCATTCCATTTTCAACTTTAGATACCTGTCAGCCGAGTCCGGTAGCGTAAAAATTGATTGTTGCTAACCAATGTCTTGAGTAATTAAACAAGTTGAAATTATAACAATATCACTAGCATTGAATAAGCAATAACGTTATTATAGCATTCCATTATTATTTATAGATTACAACAATTGTAACAGTTACACTACTAGCATGCCACATTTGTAACAGTTACGGCACTAGCATGCGACTTATGTAACCTTCAATAATAGTTACACTTCTATCAGCCCACCATATCCGACCGGCAGTCTTTCACAAACTGTTGTTACATTACACCACGTAACTAAATTACTCGATGGAGTCAGCGGGCGAGCGCACGTCATCTATCTTGAGTATCATCTTGACGAGCTGGGTAGCCAGCGCGATCTGTTGCTTCTTTGAGTGGAGGGACTCGATCACGTTCATTGCTTTCATGTCGTTCGAGCCTGGAAGGGTTAAAAATAGGGTTGTGATTTAGCTTTTATGTAAAAATTAAGGAAACGCTATTAATAATATTATGAATGCATGCGAACGTTTTTGGGGATGGGTGTATGTTTGTTACGCCTTCGCGCAAAAAGTACTGGATGGATTTTGATGAAAGTCTAATGATATTATAGCTCATACATCGGAATAGCACATAGGCTATAATTCAAAGTGATTTATTTTGTGATCCAACATTTACGCTATTGAAGCCACATGGAACATACATATAGGCAAACAATAATTGATTGAATTACCAATGACAAAAAATGTATATGGCATGCAGTTTCAATACCGATTTCTGTGAAATATACCAGTTGTCAAAATTACTTAGTACCCTTAGGGTGAATTAAAGAGGCTGGTAACCGGTACCGACCTGCACCGACTAACTAGTGATGTGCCGAGTTGGCTATTTCATGGAATTGAAATTCTTTATACAGATTCTTCCTACTCAATTCCTGATTTGAATTATGTTATATTAAAATACTGTAGTCAACATACCTGTGCCCATGCAGTCGATACCAAGGTTGGGGTTGTTCTCAGCCACCTGCCGCGCCTTCACCTCGGAGAGTGTGTCGATCGGGGATAGACCACTGGAATCAATCAAAATAAATTTGTTGATTACTGTACTAGAAGAAAAAAAAAAAATTTTTTAAGTGTGGAAAAATCAAAATCAAATGAAGTGAGGAAATTCCCATACACTGATTGTATTAACTAATCTACAACAACAACTTCTTATAGTTTGAGAGATGAAATAACTTATGACTTCTTATTTATTTATTTATTTAAATATTGGTACCCAAACAGATCGTTGTCATTCCAGAACCACAAATCAAAAACAGCATTATTTAACAAGACAAAGATCCAAAATTAGCGTACACAGCATGCTTAATATTAAATAAAATAATGCAACACTATAAAATAATATATATTATCTTAACATAAAATAAAATAATGAATACATTAAACAATTATATTGAAGGACGGGGTCGAAAACGCTTATAGACCGCTTCATCCGGGCCGCGGGGGGAGGCGACAGCGGGTGGGGTGAGGGGCGGGGCGGCGAACCACCCCCCGCGCCCCGCCGCCCCGCAGGCGAAGACTACCTATACATATTATTATAGTAGTCCCCCTAGCCGATTTCGACTACGGTGGCCAGTCTCAAGGACCAACCGACTGCGCGGGACATATTATAGTGCACAAGTGTGTGCGCATACACAGGTGTACTCTCTATTCCTTTCACTCTCATAGCCCGATGGGACAGCAATCTGACACGACCGGAGAGAGATCAGGCGCAGGACCGACGGCTTTACGTGCTTTCCGAGGCACGGGGGTGAAACACCGCCAACTTCCAAACTCCGGGCTCCCCTGAGAATTTCTAAACAGAAAACTCAGGTACATATTTTTTGGCCCGACCCGGGAATCGAACACAGGACCTCTGGCGCAGCCGTCGCTTTAAAATGCGACCCTCTAACCACTGCGCCACCGAGGCAGCTCCTACTATTACAACCAGGAGAGAGACATACTATTATAACCAGGTTAGCAAAGTACAGTATAAGTATAGTACCGACCTGTTCTCAGCCAAAGCCAGGGGTATGGCCTCCAAGGCATCGGAGAAGGCCCTGAACGAGTATTGGTCGAGTGAGGACAGCTTGTCGGCCGCGCGTGCGACTGCCAACGAACACGAGATCTCGGCCGCGCCCCCGCCGTATACCACGCGAGAGTCCTGTGGAAGAAAAATGGGAATTTAGATGGTTATTGAGTAAATGAAATCTTAATATAGGAGACAGTTATTTATAATATATGCGCCAGACAACACACCAATTGTCTGGTTTCGTGGTAAGGATTTTTCTTCCTTGTGTTACGAAGTACCAGACAAAGATTATGACGGGGGCGTCTCCCATAAATACTTAAATACATATAACATCCATGACTTGGATACAATCGTTCGTGCTCATCACATAAACATTTGCCCCTTGCGGGATTCGAACCCGCGACGGCCGGCGTAATCATCAGGAAATGGGGAATTTAGATGGTTATTGAGTTAATGAAAATCATAATACAGGAGATAGTTATTGATAATAAATATAATATAAATATGCGCCAGACAAAACTCTAATCTTGGTTTTCAACGTAAGGAATTTTCTTCCTCGTGTCAAGAATACCAAGACAACGACTATGACGGGGGTGTCTCCCATAAACACTTTAAAGTCATAAAAGTCGTTTATTTTTTGCATATAGACCCATTTGGGGCAATACACGCCCCAGCAAAGACCCTACCACAGCTTCGGGACAATTGTGGGTTAAATACATATAAACATCCATGACTCAGGTACAAATGTTCGCGCTCATCACATAAACATTTGCCCCTTGCGGGATTCGAACCCGCGACAGTTGGCATAGTAGTCAGGAGCACTAACCACTACGCCAAACGCGTCGTCATAATATCTATCTGAGAATCAGTAAGCTCAAGTGGCAGTGGGCAGGTCACATAGTGCGAAGAACTGATGGCCTAACTGACCTGACCTAACTAGTGCCTTGTAGTGTTCAAATAGCTTAAATGCATCTCTACTGTATGACAACCTAACTAGTGCCCTGAAGAGTTTTCCAACAGCTTGAATGCCACTCCTAGGTACCTTAGGCGAGACTATAGATAGACTGGTTTGAGACATCAACACGAAGTATTAGTCGAGTTTATAAGGATCTGGACACACACAGCTAGTTGAGTCGCGAGTCAATGTACAGCCAACGCTATCTAGCGGTGCGTAGTGATACTGCCTTTCCATGTTATTATTTAAAAAAAAACAGTTGTAGCCGCGAGTGAACTGACAGACAGCGCCATCTAGCGGGGAATAGTGGTACTAATTGAAGTGCGCGTCGTACAATGGGGAGAAAAATTAACTTTTTATCACTACAGAGGGCGTGTAGTCAACTGTACCTTCATTTGACATTACATCTGTCAAAACGTATGGATAATTTGAATCATAATAATTCTATTTAACTTTTTCAAGGATCTGAACTATAATGCCTCAGTGTAGCGCTTTAAAAAAACGCAATTTGACACTTGACACTAGAAGTAAACAAGGTACAGTCAACGATCGCGCCATCTACAATTAGCTTTGCGTGTTCCTCCCCATTATAGTCTAGTATAGGTGTATAGCCGACCTGCACGAGGCTGCGCACGATGCAGAGCGCGTCGTGCACGGAGCGCTTGGCCTCGTCCACGATCATGCGGTTGCCGCCGCGCATGAGCAGCGTCACCGCGCGCGAGTTCGAGCACTGCTCGATCACCAGCATCTCCTCCTTGGACGTGCCGAACGCTGCGGACAACAGGGAAAGGTTAATACAGGGTGTAACAAAGGCTTAAACTTCAAACTTAAAAACTTTTTAACGAAACTCTGTTGAAATTGGTTGTACAATACGACATGATTATGTAGAATTTGACACATCTGCGGGCTGCAGTCGAAGTATGAAGCACAAGAAATGTCAAATATTTGCCATTTCCCGTGGATAAGTTAAATTTTCTGCGCCATCAAATATACTAAATCGTAAAAAAATATTTGTATTTTTTTAAGCTGCATGACAAATTCTTCTCAATCAACAAATACACGAAAACGCCGTTTTTATCGAGGCCACCTGGTGGTTTCACAGGTAACTACGTCGAGACTTCCGCGCCAGCAATGAGCAGATAGTGTGATGACCAATACCTATGCATAGTATTATAGTACTTCGCAACGCCACTAAAAAAGGTCTCTAGACACTCTCAAATCCATTTTTAAACACTCACTCAGCTCCCTGACCAGTCCACAGGAGCCCAGTTTGTCCTTGGTCAGCTCCTCGAACCTGGGCACGATGCGGCCGCCGGTGGCGATGGCGATGAGCTCCATCTCGGGCCCGCCCACCCAGCGCACGGCCGGCAGCCCCTGCGACAGCAGCAGGTGGTTGGCCTCGTCGTCGAAGCCCCACTGGCAGATCGCTAGGGTTGCCCCGGCTTCCTGAAATGAAAAATGGAATGAAATTTATTAGTGGCTAATATCGATTGGTATTAGTTGTTAAGCCTAGTCAGAGGCCCTATGGGCGGCTTGATAAAAATCTGACAGCAAGGTTGGTCGCTTGCCTTGCAAACACCCCTCTGCCAATCCGCACTGAGCCCGCGTGGTGGAGTATTGCTCATACTACCTCACATTTGAGGTAAGGCCTTTGCCCAGCAGTGAGATGCTTACAGGCTAACTTTACTTTTTTTTTTTTAGTGAATAAGAATTGGGTGACAGTGATAGCAGTTACATTTGCTCTATGGTATTTTCGCCAATCTTTACCTTTTCAGGTGTATTCACACTTAAATCTATTATAAATGACACAATTTTAACTTAATATTAATCCTGAATATAATTTAGTAAATCATTAACGCTATAGAAACATTTCTCAAGTAACCATGTTTTAACTAGTTTTTTAAATCTATTTAAATGAACAGCTTTGAAACTATCTGGCAATTTATTAAATATTACGATACACATATTATAAGCATTTTTCGAGGTTAAGACTAAATTGACAGATTAACTATGACTATGACTAGATTGACCTGCGAGACAATTAAGATATTTTTGTCCTACACGTATATTGCTAAGTATTAATTTATCTAATTATTATTTTTTTATATTAAATCTTACAGGCTCATGAACGGAAACGGATCGGCCGTCTTCCCCGATGAAAGTCGATTAGCCCTTTAACCGGCATAACAATTTCAAAAAAGATACATTGAATGCAATTCCGTTTTATGGTCCAGATTTTTACACCTGGGGGGCAATTGTGTAAATCAATCGTATTCATTTGACAGTTCAAACATACGATATAATCTGTAAAACCTTTTGTTCTTTGCCGTTTGACAGATCATACGTTTTGAACTGTCAAATGAATACGATTGCTTTACACAATTCCATACTTGGTTAAACCAAATTCAAATTTATTTATGCAGACATGTTTGTTTTCTTTTCTTTTTAATTGTATGGACTGCCATACAATTAAAAAGAAAAGAAAACAATTGCCTGCCAAATCGCTATACATGCCTGTATAACATATCAGTAGCTTGCGTGCCTGTTAATGGCATGTGCAAGTTACTGACGCAACATGGATACATTTGCAATCTAGACTTGCATGCTTATATTCTTACTATTTTACAACAGCAGAGCATAACATTAATTACGTGAACTTAAGTGTGTTGTGTGTGTGAGTGAGTGAGTGAGTGTGTGACTGAGTGAGTGAGTGAGTATGTGAGTGAGTGTTTGTGTGTTTGTGCATGCGAGTGTGTGTTATAAAAGAGAGACTTATGGTGTGTGTGCGTGTCTAGGTACAAAATAAGGAATGGGTTCATGTGCGTTCTGTCTAATTAGTTTTTTTTTTTTCATTTTATTTTGATATCTTTTGTTTTTGTTATTGTCCTTGCTATTTTTATAATAGCACCTCTTGTGTTACAAATAAATAAATCATTCATTAATTGTGATATTATACTGAATACACATAGAAGTAGATGGCACATGCAAGTGCTACAGGCGCCTTGAATTTTACGATACTAACCTTGACGCGTCGCACCATCTCCAAGAACTTGTCGTGCTCATACTGACGCAGCTCCCTGTACTCGTCAGCGGACCCCACTTGCAGCTTGTGCTTGGTCTTCGGCTTCGGCGGCTCGAACGGGCACGTGAGGATGGCTAGTTTCACGTCCTGGGAACAAATAGGAAATTAAGAAAACCGCATCAAAATCGGTCCAGTCAAACGCGAGATATTCGGGGACCAACATACAAACTTTTTTTTATATTTTCGTCCCAAACGCGAGATATTCGCGGACCAACATACAATCATTTTTTTTTATTTTCGGCTAAGCTGATATTTGACCTCGATCGCACCCGGTGTTCGGGTGTAGATGAGGTCTAGGATGGTGCATATCTGCTTAGTAGCAGCAGCCTGTTCACTCTTACCTTAAAGAGACTTAGGTAGAACTGAAAACCTCCTTTTTTTAGTCAGTTAAAAATATTGTGGAATTGTAAAGTGAGGATAGATAGTTTCAGGAAATGTTGAAATAAGATAAATATTTAAAAAGGTTCTGATTTTATAATGAAGAATAATCTCTCTCTTCTCAGCATCTTTCTGGCTAACGCAATGACGGCAAACGTTACGCAATGACGTATCCATTAGAGGCCAAGAATTTTGCGCGGTCGGTTCGACAGCACGGTAGCACAATTGGAAGAGCAGTTGGCCCGGTAAGTGTGCAATTTTTGGTTTCTAATTTCATCTTTTAAGGTCTAAAGGATCTTTTTTGTAATAAGAGGGTAAAAGTTTATAAGCTGAAACACCTCAGACACAGCCAAGGTTGATATCATCGTGAATCAATACACTACGTGATATATAAATCATCATCGGTGTTCAACTTAGCAAAAATAATGTTTTAAAAACAAAGCTTTATTAGATTAAATCGATAGAAAATCACTTGAAAGAACCGTTGGATTTTACCTTGAGAATCTTGTATACCTGAAGATGACAAAAATCTTACCATAAACAATATATGGTCACCTCGTTTTAAGTGATAATATTGAAAGAGCAGATTCAGCATAATAAATTAATATTTTTTGTAGAAAACACTATGTGGTTTTATCAGCTAGTTTTTGAGGAAATTGTAGACTAAGATAATTATTTTTTTCAGATTTTATTTTTTTATTAATTAAGGTTAAGCTTATAGAAAAAGAAGGTTTGGGCATGGAATTGAGAGAGGCAAAGCCGATGAAGTAGATAACTTTTTAAATTGTCAGAGTGCTGTTTTGAAAAAATGATATTGTCCTGCTGCTAAAGAAAATAATAATAAAAAAATTGAATGTGTTTTGTTTCTATGATGTATACAAACACACTGTTAAAATATTATCACTAATAACGATTTGACCTTATATACTAACTAGCGGTCCCAGCGAACTTCGTTTCGCCCCCAGCCCCGTCCCGCCCCGGCCCCGTTTTATGGTAATTTTCTTTCCTATAAACCTCACGGAGCCCGAGACCTTTCCAACAAATGCAAAACCGTGGAAATCGGTTCGTGCGTTCTGGAGTTATAGCGTCAGGGAGGAAAACCCGGCTTATTTTTCTATAGTAGATGATGGTAACTTAGTCTATGCCCCTCACCTTGAGCGTCTTGGGCATCTACAGGCGGCTAATAGTCTTGTCTATGGTCACTTTTTTATTGTTTGATCTTCTCTTTGACCATAAACAATTCATTACTAATAGTGGTAACATAGTCTATGCCCCTCACCTTGAGCGTCTTGGGCATCTGCGGGTGGCTCATGGTCTTGTCGATGACGACGCCTCGCACGAGCAGCGAGTCCTCCATGCGCCCGCCCACTTTGCCCTCCACTTTTATCAGCTCGAAGTTGACGTCGCGAGCTTCCAAGTCTGCCACTGACAGGACGGCCTGGGGAACAAGATTATTTATATAAAACAGTGTGATTGGTGCAAAATATTAAGTATTGCCATTAGTTATCTTGGTTTATCACCACATAATGGTTAAATTATTTATGTGTAGGTATATATGCTTCATAATAGTTATTATTATAAATTACACTTTGAAATATGCTATTTCAAATAAATTTTAATTAATATGAATATGTTGTATTGAAGGGAAATAATACTATGTTTTATAAAATATTTTAAAAAGTATTATTGTACGACTTGAAGGTAGGTACTATAATGTTTCACTTAATTTAAGCTTAAGATCTGCTAAATGTACCTATTTCATACCTATAATTACACAATAAATAATTGATTGATTAATTGATTTGCTACTAAAAATTCTTGCACGGTCCATCCATAAAAGTGTTAAAAGAAACAATACAGTACATATTTGAATGATGTTTTATTAACTGATTGGTCTGTCTTTTTTTTTTCTATTCAATATTCATTTATTTGCAGAATATACATAGTAGTGTTTCACATAGTTAAATATGTACTTGCACTAACTGAAAAATAGCACATTGCATATCTCTTTTGTTATTATCGCATCAGTTGCTAACGCGCCTAATTAGCAGATACAACCATTCCATTTGATCAAAATCTACAGTATGATTTCTTGAATTTTTTACTATTTTTAAAAGCACTTTTTTCATGTACAAAAAGAAACTTTATGAACAGCTGATCACCTCAGACACAGCCAAGGTTGATATCATAATGGATCAATACACTACGTGATATTTAATCATCATTGATGATCAGCTATAATATACAGGTTTTCAAGTCCAAAGTAAGGAAAATACATAGAACTGACTGAATGAATGTGTATCAAAATACAATTTAAGATACTCACATCAACAGCAATCTCAGCCATCAGCTTATGGCACTTGACCACGATCTTACTGCCCAGCGTTGTCATGGCAACCTTGATAAGATTGTCCCTGGTGTCTTTGTTTACGGGGAACGCTTCACTGATCGAGTCCAAGTGAGCAAGCGCTGTGGCCGCTGCCAGCTCGAAACCATCTGCTATGCGGATTGGGTGGATGCCTTTGTCTAGTAAGTTGGAGGCTTGCTCTAGGAGTGCACCTGGAATGGACATGGAAGGTTGTTTTACAGTTGTAACTTGTTTCAGAAGTATAGGTTTTTTCTACTTCTCTCTATAATATGGCTAATCTGTGATTCTCACATTGGACATTTCTTAGTAACTCTAACATTGATTTATTTATTACAGAGACGCAAACAGAATTACAATTGATGCATAACTTAAATTGCTACGTTAGAACAAAGCACAGGCTGGACTTATAGAATTTCATGCATACTCATTTTCACAATAATTTTAGCTTAGTAAATAAATTAATACTAACAGAGAATTACAATATGGTTAGTGAAATAATCACATGTTTTCCCAGCAAAATGCCATTTAATAATATTAAGTATTGTATCTGATTATGAAGTTATTAATAATTAAAACAAACGAAAAAATATTTTTACTCTGATTTTAATAAACTTTAAGGGCCTAGATAATTTCAGGGGCTTAACACTTTCCGGGGTAGTGAATAGCTATAGCCGTAAAACAATAGAAGTTCTATTGTGTCTGGGATACCGCGCTGGAAAGTGTTAAATTATTTGCACAACACTCACCAGCCAAAACCACAACCCCAGTGGTACCATCACCGATTTCATCATCCTGACTCTGTGCAAGCTGCACCATCAGCTTTCCAATCTGGTGCTCAACATCCATCAGTTTCAGGATCGTCGCTCCGTCATTGGTTACCGTCACCTCGCCGTCCGGTGACACCATCATCTTGTCTAGTCCACGGGGGCCGAGGGACGTGCGGAGAATGCCAGCGATCTGCCTCGCGGCTTGAATGTGCGACTAAAAATATAATAACATTTGTATTACATGCATGTGACATCTTTTTTTCAGGTTTAACAAGTAAAGGTGTCATAAAATTATTCATTTCAATATTTATATTCATTTATTCACTAACCAATATAAATAATAATATTTATTTAATAAACAATTAATAAATACACAGACACACAGGGATTAACGTGATCGCGATAAACATAATTAAACAAACAATTAATAATAGGTTAAGTCTCAAAGAAACAGTTTTTAGGCACAGTGCAGTAATATTTTGTTACCCTTTTACAATATTTTGTAATTTCAAGTTTTATTATTTCCCCAAAATAAAAGTCTCTGGTGAGCCACTGGTGAGAAAAAATATTAACACATCCATGAGGGTATAATTTTAGGCTACTTAACCCCTATACTTTACTTTAACCCTAAATGTAATTAATGTATGTACAATAAAATACAAACATTAATGTAATTTTTCCCAAATAATGTTTGTTAAGTTGATGGTTGTACTTTGTGTTTTGAAATAAAATAAAATAAAATCCATTACTTACTACAATACTTTTGATTGGGGCACGGATAAAGTTAAACTACAAACACATAAATAAACTTTACTCAAGTGCCCTAAAAGAGAGGCAGTGTTTAACACAGCGCCATTGTATAGAATGACAGATAGGTATGTACCCATATCATGTGACTCACTGCACCTGGCGATATTTTGCAATATAAATAGCAAATATGCACTAAAACAACCAATTTCAAAGGTTTGATATATATAAGAGGGTTGAATAAGCCAGAGTATAGACTTTTTCATTGATAAAGTATTAAATTTTATGCGATATTTGGACATTTCCTGTGATGTTTATATTTATAGGTTAGCAAGTATTTATGAACATAATTTGTATTGTAATTGTGTATTTTAGATTCCTTGTTCACTACACTAGTGCTAGGTACGAAAATAGATCATAAAATTGGATTTATTCATGAAAAACATACCCTCAGGGCATCTATACCGGTTAGCCGTTTTTGGCTATGTTGGTCCCTGATGATGATAAATGGACGTCCATACTCGTCAAAGGCTACCGTTCCTGGGAACATAGCCATTTTTTACAAAATAATCACCACACAAATCCAAGATGCAAACAGATTTTATTTTATGAGACTATTTCAGAAAAACAATGGACAGAAAGTGATTGACAGTAGTGACACTTGGTGACACTGACATTTGAATACTTGACACATGTCAGTCTGTCTAGGTTTCGTTCAGAAATTAATTCTTATTTGTCTGTCCATCCATACAGTCCCATATATTCGTTAACGAAACGAATATTACGATTACAAGTACACGTGCAATAAGAAGTACGCCGGAAAAAATCACGTCCCAGGCAGGCAGTAAGCCAATATGAGTATCAAAATAAGTTCAAGCATCTTTTAAAACCTTGAACTGTTGGAAGAATCGGATCTATTTGAAATAAAATAACAATCAAATCACACACATTTTAATTTAACAAACAAACATTTCATCTCAAATCAAACAACGGGTACTAAATCTTTTAGCAAACGGGTGTCTTCCAAGATTGCGGCTTAGCATGGTCGTAAAGCGTACAAATAACCATAAAAACGCCAAGGCAGCAACCGACGATGGTAGTGCTGTACAGAACTCTATCCAGGAATCCAGCCTTCAGAAAGATCGGTCTTCCATCCTCACACTGAAAATCTGCCTGCAGTTTACGCAACTTCACCAAGCTCCGGTTATCGTTCAACACCTGTGTCGTTGTTATCGGTCGATTAGCATTAACATGATTGATCAGTAAGGGACGCTTCAGTTGTCTTATAATGTGCGACATTTTAAGTTTGAAAAACGAAGAAAACTCAAAATCTCTGAAAATGAAGGAAACGCGCTTTTACCTTAGATTATCACTGACACAACTGACAATGTCAATCATTTATCGATCATTTAATTTTTAAAAGTTATTCATTTCATCTGGCCAGCATTATGAGTAGGATTCTGGTCTGGATTTAAAATCACTAAAAAGTTTATAATACGCCGCAAGAGTAGTTGTTGACTTGTGCGAGATCCCGGGTTTGATTCCCTCCCCCTCCCGTCGCAGCGTGATTTTTTATAGCCTTTTATGCCTTTCCCGAAATATAAGCTATCCAACATATATTTTTTAAATCGGTCCAGTATTTCCTGAGACAAGTGCGTGCAAACAAACAAACTTCAGCTTTATTATATTATAGATTTATTATTCGCCACCTTAAGTACTAATCTTCGGTTATTTTTAAGCTACAAAGAAATCAAACCAGAGTATTTATATTTTTTCCATTGTTTAATTACAAGTTTGTATTAAAAAAAAAACATCTTCACAAAACAAACGTTATAAAAAAAACAAGCACTCTACATGCACTCAGCAGGACCTTTTAAGGAGCCGCTGGTTTCTCAGCACCTTTCTTAGCAGCTGGTATCTTAGCTGGAGATTTAGGAGCAGACTCGAGCGCTTTATCAGCGTCTTTCCACGACTGTGGCTTCGCGTTGTCATATATGGTACTAATCACGTTCAAGCAGCCAATGTAGCAGACGATGACAGTTGACCCGAAGAGAAACCTGTCTAAAAACCCTCGTTTCAACCATACTGGGTTCCCGTCGTTGCACTGGTAGACTGCTTGAAGGCGTCTGAGCTTCGTTAGACTAGCCGGAACTTCTTTTGGACATACATGAGATAAAACTGGTGTTGTCATCAACGGTCGAGAGTACAGCGTTTGGACGATCTTTCGTAGCAAAAAAGACATGGTAGGGCAGTAAAGTGGAAGTATAAAAGGTAAAAGATAAAGGATAAAACTGGTTTGCTGTGTCGAGAGATTAATGAAAGATGTGAAGTGACTGCGTCTGTCAGTTTGTATTAATTTTTCTGGAGTTTCTTCAAACATGGAGTAGAAAGTAGTTCTCAAAGATAGAAAGTAGCCAGTATTTAGGAGTACTGTTTGATGAGGGTCGATCTAGGCCTTTTTCTCTGTCCAATACGTTCTGGTTAGCGTTATCTGCCTAATACTACTTCATTAATTCTTATAGTTGTTTGACGATTAATGAATTGCTATTGCGAGAGAATGGGCATGCATATAAATAGAAAAAACCTATGCTAAATCGATGAGGATCATGCAGAAAAATGTAGCTCTAGGTTTTCTAAAATTTTATAAATCATAGGGCTAACTTTAGATACTCATGTAATATTATTACCTAGGTATCTATACTAATATTATAAAGCTGAAGAGTTTGTTTGTTTGTTTGTTTGAACGCGCTAATCTCCGAAACTACTGGTTCGAATTGAATAATTCTTTTTGTGTTGGATAGTCCAGTTATCGAGGAAGGCTATAGGCTATATTACATCACGCTACGACTAATAGGAGCAAAGATATAGTGGTAAATGTGTAAAAAACGGGAGAAAGAAGTCACTATTCCACGCGGACGAAGTCGCGGGCAAAAGCTAGTCTGTGAATAAAATATATTACGTGCTACGTTAAAAAAAACAAAATATTTAAATATTACAGCATTTTAATACAGAGCGATACTCTTAAATTACGATTATGCAAAACTTTTTTCAGCTTCTTTCTTTTGCAACCATATCCATTGAAGGAGATTGAAGGCTAAAATTCTTACATAAAGATATAAGGTTTTTTCCCACTGCACCGTACCATACCATGACCGTGCTAGTAACGTGTCAGACACGAAAAGCAACACGATACGCTCTACCTTGCCCACTGAACGGATTGACGGCGTTATGACTCACGTTATACTTACTAACTTACTCTGGCTTCTCGGTAGACAGTCAACTCTTCTCTGTCTAACAAGCTACGGGTATATTGCTCGATCAAAAAACCGATCTGGACATATGGAGTCCAGCTTTGGTCAACAGCCAGCAAATCCAACAGCCAGCAAATCCAACATAATGTGCCTCCAGAGAGCTCAGAACGGTATACTAAGGGTGCTCTCATCAGCCCCCTGGTTTGCTCGCACCTCAGAAATCCATGAGTACCTGGAAATTCCGACCATCTTGGATGGAGTAAAAAGATACTCGGACAACTATAAAAACCGATTGTCATCTCTCCCAAACCCTTTATCGAGTGTCCTGTTGCAGCCAAATCCCATTAAAAGACTCAAGAGAGCCGACGTGCTAAATCTATAAGGGGAGTAAGTGCAGTGGCGCTTGCTCACTAAATCCCGGCCCCTCTTAACCCACCCTATTACAGTCTGGAATAGAGACTGATAGCGGGTCGTCTAGAACAGGAAAAAAAAATGTCTCACCGTTATATGGAGCGAGAGCGAGCGCGAACGTATTTTGCCGGTGCTGACCTGACACGCGTCGGTGTTGGTCAGTTACGGAACGGTCTAGTGGGTAAGGTGTCGTAGTTTTCAATACATAGAATTATTTTTTGCCTGAAACGTTTCTAGCACAGTCATGGTATAGTACGGGCGTAGTGAGTAAAAATCTTTAGTCATATACAGGGCTTAACAAAATTAACTGCATACCTTCTCGGTGGCGATTCTGGTTCTTAAATACAACAACTTTTTGTATGGGACCAACATCGAAATCCCAAAAAAAATTTTGACTTCTCCATACAAACTAGCATCAGCTGAGAACGACACTCAATTATGGAAAAGTAAAAGTTTTTTGGAATTACAATGTTTGTACAAAAAAGTTTTTGTATTTGAGCATCAGAATGAGCCCCAAGAAGCAATGCAGTTAATTTTGATAGACCCTATATGTTGACATCATCCTATTGATAAAATCACCATTTACCGAACGAGAGGTCTTAATCAGAAGCCTTCCTCGCTCGTTTTCTCCGTTATATGTCGAATCTTTCGAACGCTAGAGCCTTGCCTTCCTCTTCATATTCCTCTTTAGTCATGCAGAAGGAATAAAAGTCTGGATCCCTAAATATCGTCTTCCCGCCTTCCCACGCATAGGTTAGAGGATTGTCAGCTAAGAACACATTAACGTCATAGTGATCTAACGCCAGCGACCTGACTTCGTTATAAACGCGATCTTTAAAGCCGGGAAACAGTGTGTTTCCACCATATAGCACTATGTTATCTAGCAAATTCTCCATGTGTTCCTCGGGGCACGCTTCTATGGAATGCATAATAGCTTCTGGTATTCCCATTTGTGGTATCCCGACGTCTGAAGGTCGGAATAGCAGTTCGGGGATTGAGAATCTCTCGTTGTTGAGACGTAATGTCTGCTGTTCCAAGTCTTCGTCTGGTTTGACAACTTCGCGGAGATAACCTCTTCTAATCGTTGTGTAGTCCGGTAGCACGTAGTCTTTTATTATTGTATTCTCTTTACCTGGAACGAAAGATACATAGTATTTCTAACAGACTTTAAAAAAGGAGGTTTCAGTTCGTACCAAGTTCGTACTGAATGTTTGTCCGCGAATATCTCGCGTTAGGCTGGACTGATTATGTTGCGGTTTTCAGTAAAGTGTTTGTTACATTAGGTTTTAGGAACTATTTTAGTTTAATCAGGTACACTATAACTTATACAATAGGTAAAAACAACAAAAAAATTGGTTAAGGTTGACATCTGGACAGCAACAGTCTACGTACGTACGGACGACGGCACGTCAAGCTAAACACTGCGGTATCTTATGCTGTTGGAATAAGGACTATTTTTCAACAAAAAATTTTATAGTCTGATGTGCTGGCCACTGTACATCAAGCACCGACTTCAAATGAGTTTGATTATCCTATTAGCGTTATATTAGTCCTTTTATTTAGTGTTTTTAGGCGGTTCAATTTTTATGTTTTTTTTTTATATTTCTGTACCTACAAATATAAAATGTACCAGGGTCACAGGTGGCGGATGGTGAACGGCCACCAGATATGGTGGTTAGCTGCGAATATGTCCCTGACCAAACAGTAGCAGGATTGCCAGAATGCAGTAGGGAGTCTTGTGGAATGGGCTTCTCTAGTGGCTACAACAGCTGGTATAGGGTAGCCAGGGACAGACACGAATGGAGAAGGCTAGAGGATTCCTTTGCCGAGGGGCAACCGAACTTGCAACAGAAAAAGACCAATATAATAGAGTACTAATCAATGCTAAAACAACTGTTCTGTTCGAAATGAGGCTAATAATAAAAATAATTAAAAGCTACAATATTCATGTTCATGGACGATCCTGCCCGTGCCATGGCGAGTAAACGCCGCCATCAAATAAGCGTTCCCCTAGTGTTGAGTAGCAGCAACATCAGTACTGGCAAAAGGCTACTTTTGGCAAGATTGTTTGATGATTTTACAGTTACAAAAAATATTATCTAAGCAAATAGCTGTTGTAGGAGTTATTCTAGTGGGCTCAGCAAATAATGGAGTGAGGTCAAATGATTTAAAAATGCTCAAAAACCTAACGCGATGTTCCTCCGTAATATCTATTATGTCCACATTGAAATCTCCACATACAACTACTTTCTTTGTAGTTTTGCATATTTTATTTAACACATTTCCAAGATATCAGGCCTTCGCTTACCTATGGAGCGGTTGTATGGTGGCCCAGAACGCAACTGACCACGATCAAATCAAAACTTCAAAGCCTACAACGTTTAGCAAGCGTCGCAGCCACAGGTTGTATGAGAACCACTCCATCAGCCGCGCTAGAGTTTCTCCTGAATTTAAGACCGCTTCATCTGGTAATCCAGGAGGAAGCAAGGGCAGCTGCCCTTAGACTCAGAGCGAACGGATTATGGAAACAAAACACAGTGACTACACATTCAAAAATCCTAGATAGGACTCTGAAAGCAAAACCGCTTTTGGACGCACCTATGGACAGAATACTAGGCCAACATGTCTTCGACAGAAAATACAATATCCAACTCACTGAAGAGCCCAGGGACAGCTCAGGCATAAAGGAGGTTCGGATATACACAGACGGTTCCAAAACCTCACAGGGTACAGGAGCTGGAGTCTTCTCGAATGACCTAAATATTAATATATCAACTACTCTTGACAAGCTAAACACAATCTTTCAAGCAGAATGTATCGGCATCACCAGGGCAGCACAGGCGGTTGCAGCCAGAGACGTAAAAGACCAACACATTAAAATCGTCTCGGACAGCACATCGGTGCTCCAGGCCCTACAAAACAATAGCATCAAATCTGTCCTTATTTGGGAGTGCCATAAAGCACTCCAATCCATAGCAAGCACAAATAAGGTAACCTTGCAATGGATCAAAGGACACAGCAACTCACTAGGCAACGACGCTGCCGACGAACTAGCCAAGAGAGGCTCGGCGACAACAGTATATGGCCCGGAACCATTACTACCTATACCGCAGGCCCAAATAAGAACTTGGCTACGTGCAGAAACCGAAGCAGCACACCAAGCAGAGTGGAGAAATGGTGAAGGTTGCAGGCAAACAAAGAACGCAATTCCGGAAGCTTCGAAAAGGCTTGCCCGCAACCTCATCCGGCTACCAAGAGACAAACTGCGCATGGTTATAGGCACTATAACTGGCCATTGTCTCTTAAACAAACATCTATTCACAATAGGTGTAACAGACAGTCCCCTATGCAGAGGTTGCATGGGGGCAGAAGAAACACCACAGCATGTGCTCATGGAGTGTATGGGTGTGGTGGAACAACGGGCAAACTTTCTTAAATCCCCGGCAACATTCCCAGAGGTCTTTAGCAATCTAGGCAGCTTGCTAGCCTTCTGGGAGCCTGGGGTGGTTAGAATGAAAAAAGAGGGATATACGTACAATGGCCCAATCGTGAGGCTAAGTGCGGAAACACCCCAGCCTAACTAACTAACTAACTAACCCCTCTGCCAATCTGCACTGAGCCTGCGTGGTGGAGCATGATTCACTTCATACTACCTCATATTTGAGGTAAGCCTTTTGCCCAGCAGTGGTATCCTTACAGGCTAACTTAACTTTTTAGGTAGAAAGATAACTTCAGTTCATCAGTTCCAAACAGTTTTAAGGAAGGTCTTATGCTAGTCATAAGACCTTCCTTTTTTTTTTTGATAAAATAAATTACTCATTCACACTAAGTCAATAAAGAGATGTTGATGACTTTAAAAATATACTATAATATACATACCTTTCTTCCTAGCTATTTCCATATCTCTCAAGAAGTCATCGGACACAAAACAGGAGTCCTCTTTTACTTGGTTGATTACATAAGTTTCATCCATCACATTCAACTGCCGGTATGACAATATCTCTTTCAAATGATTCGTCAACACTTTTCCTCCTACATCTATTCTTCTTATGCCTTCTCTGTACTTCTTACCATTTATATAAGGGACTATGTAAGTGTTACTAAAACCTGAATCTACCACTATGGTACATTGATTGTTGTGATTCTTCCGATATTGGTACTCTGCTAAATCAGTAGCATTTATTCTTAGTAATGATTGACATTCATACTCTTCAAAGAAAATCTCAGTCATAGCCTCTTGGATCAAAGCGAAATTAAAAAGAGGTTCAGTTATGATCAACGGAGTATCATTAAAGTTGACTGGGCAGCACTCCTTACTGAATATGTAGTCCCAAACAGTTTTCTGTGTGTCCCAGTTGATTAGAAAACCTTTTTGAAAGGGTAAGATGTAAAAGAGCCCTGAAGCATCTCTGCAATCTTCGATCTGTGATCCGACAAAAGGACGACGTCTTTCCGACTTGGCTTTCATTATACAGTTAGGTACGATCTTCGGCTCCATAGTGGAGAACCCCACCTTGGCTGTATATGCACCGTTATCCAAAATATAGCAAGACGTTTCGGACATTTCGATTTTTTTTTTTGGTGACCGGGTACCGGCGAATTAGGATCGAAAAGGTAAGTGTAGAGACTACACTTGGTAGCCAATTGTGCTAGGATATAAGACAATGTTGCTGGAGTTTTTGTCATGAAATTTTCTAGCCTTACTTGCTTACTATTATCATTTCTACAATAAGCACTGTACCAAACAACTAAACAACAACCGGGAAACGAACACAAGAATTAGATAGAAACATGTCATTGTCATTGTCAATGTCAAAGTTGACAGCTGAAAGCCTTTACTAGTGATGTCTGTATTCGGTTGTGTTTGTTCAATTGTAATCTATTCGTTGTTCAATTGCAAATTAGAGAAATCATATTTATTTATCAGATAGTGTATTGGTTACACAAGGACAAGGTCAAAATATAAATCAAAGTTTTTGTTAACATTTATTTTAAAACTTTAACATTCAATTTTTTTATGAGTCATAAATAGGCTTATTTATTTACAATTGGTCGGGTTTCACAAAATCGTTTCTTGTGACTCAATTTGTTTAAAAAAGTGTCAAGTGTTATATATATTCATGTTAGTAGCTAAACAATGTTATTAAGTGCAGAGTTATGCTGTGCTGATCTTAGAAGAAGGGCGTTTTGAAGCTTGTCTTGTATTCAAAAGATCATACCTCAAAAATAAAAGCGATGACATATGGTTTTTATTCTTTGATTATGTTGTCAATATAATAAATAATAGAATAAGAAAATAACTTGATCACTTGTTCATAGATATTTATTATATAAAAGGCCTTTGTTCCCATACCAATATGCGCCGCGCGGCGTAATTTATCTTAACCCTATTTTTTTTCTTGACTTTTGTCTACGGCTTGGATGCTTGACTGGGGTTGTGTGGAGGGAGAAACGAAGAAACGGGACAAATAATACAAATTAGGCCCTGGAGCGATAAAGACGGGTAGAATCAGCTTTTTCGACGGCGAGAGCGATGTTAACCACAGGTTGACATGGTCATAGCTGAGTGAAATGCAATGTCAACCACCAGTTAAACACGGGCAAAGCTGACTTCAAGGTTATGTTAACTACTACTTGACATGGTCAATTCTATATTCTCGATTTGTTAACTACCAATTGACACGGGTAAGCAAGCGGTTATTTATTTAATTTAATAAAAGCAGCGTTTAACATTGCACCAAAAATATCATTTATTGTAAATAAATAAATAATAATCGTAGTTTTATGTTGGAGAAAACGATTTCTTATCGATAAGACCGTGAACTTTATGATGTTTCAATTGAAATATATGTGTCCCCCCAACCCAATTTTTTATTTTATTTGTGAAATTATGCAAGGGAATCCATAACATTCAACCTTCTTATTTTTATTTATTTATTTATTTTAATTCAAAAGATTAGCATAGCATCTACAATATCGTCAAAAACTTCGTTATCGTTTGTTTTGTAGCTATTTTCTTCAAGGAAGGAAGATCATAGTTTTTGTACTGAAAATATGTTGAACAAAGAACAAAGAATAAATAAGGAAAATTAATACAACATTATTTTTTATTAATTGTTATTGTTACACATTTCTAGCTTAACCTATGTATCTTCATTTCAGGAATCACAAAAATGGGAACTACCTGGAAAATAAAGATATAAATAAGTATACCAAACTAATGAGCATAGCCAAATGGAGAATGTTTGATCATACACTTAAGCATCTTCTAAAATTTAGATTTAGAATCTAAATAAACCATCATGGGTTTGTTAATCAAGATTCTTTTGTTTACATGACCGCCAACGGCCTACAATCCCGGAGTGATTTATTTACATAGAGTAAATTCATTAGTTTACACAGAGTAAAGCTATTGTATTTTATTAAATTGTTATTTTGATTTTTTTGGGTGTAATCAAATAAAAAAAACAATTTTAAATTTAGCTTATTATTTTTTTCTTTCTAACTCAATGTAGGTAGGAAATCTAACAACGAACAACTTTAAATACCTAGGACAGGAATGAAACCTAACTCTCTTTACAGATAATCAGGTTGTAATAATCTCTATTATACCTACAGATTACTTCTTCAGCAGTTGGTGGCGGGTGATAAGGTAAGGAGCTGACAGTCCAGAGCCAGCAAACAGGATGAAGTAAAGGGTCAACTTGTAGCGGTTGGTGATGTCAAATGGAAGATTCTGAAATTATAATTATAAAACTTTATAAGTCCCAGGAACAAGTCCTCAAGACAACACAGAAAAAAAATAAGGAAATTAGAAAAAAAATGTTTGACACTGGCTGGCGAGAACTCAAAAGGAATACGAGTTATCGGCCTGAATCAAAATTAATTTTAACAGATGACTATCGCGCAGTGCAGCTTTTATTATGTAATGTGGTAGTAGGATTTTTGATTGGAACTTACCTCGCCAGGGACTCCACCGTGGGAGTGGTTCCTCACGAAGGTGGTCATCACATTCCTGCCCAGCTTGTTTGAGACACGAGCCAAAGGACCCAGCATTTTGGTTGTATTTTATTTTGTGAAAAAAACTGTGAAAATTCGATAACCTCTTTTGCCTGCACTGAATAACTTTTTTAGAAAAGCTACCAAAGCGTTCCGGAATTTAATAAAATAAAAACTACTAATGAACGCATTCATAACATTTAAAAAATATATTTATTTGAATAAAACTCCAAAATCTATTTGAAATGCATTTAATTATGAGATTTACATAATTTATCTACTATATTTTACAAAGATGGAATTCATTTTTGATTTTCAAAACTCCAAGTATTTCACCTGGAATAAAACAAAACAAGAGCTGAGAATTTGAACAATGTAGTAATCGAATTAATTTGTTAACATCATTGAACTACTATTACTACGTATGGAAATGACATCCCTAAGGAACCTCGTGCCCGATGAGTTGATGGTCACAGACCATCAACGCATGCGCGGTATCACAGTCACTCACTCCCGCTCGTAGCGTTAACCAATGTGACATTTGGTCAATTAATTTGACAAAAAAGCCATCATGCGTTTTAAAAACATGCGAAAATAAAACCAACAGGAATATAAACGATACCGGCGTCACTTACCATCGGTAGGAAATTAAAATGTTAGCTTAAACCAGCGTAAAGATTTTTCAAAATGTTATAAATTTTTGGCATGAAATTGCCGCCATTTTACATGAAAATCAAAGATTATAAAAAGTGACACGCACAGAATGGAAAAGTAGGTAGGTAATAAATAGAGGTTAGACAATGCGATGTTGTGATATTTTTTTTAAGGTGTTTTGCATTGGTAGTTATATTTTTCTAGAAATATCTCGTATGAAAAATTAAAATGATAAAAATCATGATAAAAAAATTGTAAATATCATTAGAGTTTTTGACCTACAGATTTTTATTTACTAAACTTTTATTTATTTAGCTCTTTTAAATAACTATTGATCAAAGTAAGTAACGATTAAAACGTTTTGATAAAATTATATTCATTCAATACAATTAAGTTACGTAGGCACAAAGTCTGTGTCACTTCTGCGGTTTCATATTCAAAATTCAAAATTTATGGAATACGTCAGTCTGTTGACAGTTCACGTCCAAAAAATGCGCACATTTTTTGCTTGGCATAGCGTCTCTATACGTAGTAGTAACAGCTCACTGGTTAACATTACAATTATTTGTTCTACGAAGTTCTCTTATCAAATTAATGCAATTAAAAAGTCAAAATCCAACAAACACTTATAACACTATAGTGCATCATTTAAGGTAGGTAGCTTAGGTAGGGTAGATTAACTCATTCGTAGCAAAATTAATAACCCAGGCGACAATAAACGATAAATTATTCAAATAAGGCTAAAAATATTTTGTGGTAAAGTAACAGATAAGAGTAAATGCACTTATAAATTAATATGCTGTCGCCCTTATTTATCAACAACTAACTACTAATTGGTAGGTGTTCTAAAAGGTAACGATACACATGCCTGTAAAACGGATCAGTAAGTATAGCTTGCATGCCATGCATGCCTTAATTAACACGCGCCGGTTTTGGAGCCACCCGCGTCCCTTCCCTCACATTGCATGCCTGCAGCTTGTTCTGTCCAAAAATCAAATCTTGTGCGATCCACTCGCTTGCCAGTTATAGGCCAGTAAGCGTATAGGTATGTACACATAGAAGTAGATAGCACGACGTGCAAGGAGCTGGCATGAAAGTGTGCAAGCTACAGGCATTTGTATTGCCGTCTGTTCTAAAAAACTTTTTTTTTGCTCACGCGGTTTGCTTTTTAGGCATTTTTCCTAGGTAAACTTTTAGCTACGCACAGGACAAATAAGAATCCGTTAAAAGGAGTCGGATCATAATAGTGAAAAATGGGAGTGTTAATTTAATAAACACTTTTGAAAACTTACTTTACTTCTTCGCCAGCTGATGCAGGACGATGAGGAAAGGCGCAGCCAGGCCGGTGCCAACATACCAGAAGAGATTGAGGGTCAGACGCGTTCTGTTGTGGATATTGAAGGGTAGGTTCTGGAAACGAAGTGTAGTATTTTTAATGAATGATGAAAATATAAATCGCCTTCCGTCACAACAACACAACATCTTACATAAAATCTATGCTCTCAAGAAGATTACGAATACCTCCTATTAGAATCTTAGCCCCACCCAATAAACATAACGTTTTCCCTGCAGGCGAATAAAAAGCAACGCAAACAAGAAATGTTTTGAAATTCTGATTCATGTTATATTACATTCGCGATCAGTCAGCTCAGCAGGAGCCAGTCAGGGGACTTGGGGGTAAAAGTCTAGCTAGCACTAACATTATTTCGCTGCATATTTACCTTACACTACAAATATTATATTGGTAATTTCTAAGTAGGATTTACATAAAACTGCCATGGAATTTTAATACTCCAACGGGTAACCCGATAGTCCATTGTTCTTCAGCCACTGCATAAACATCAATACCCACGTTGTTTTGAAACAAGCGGTCGTAAATAAAACGGGCCATTTCGTTGATTACATGTAGTGGTTTAAGCGAATTCAGTCTCTATATTGCAGACAAAACAAGTCCATTTTGGATTAAAACGTCTCTTTATGTACAATTCTCGAAGGAGTAATAAAATTGGGAATATAAAAGTAGCTAACGTAAGTAAGCAAATTTAATTATGAAGGATGCGTAAAATAAACGTTAATTAATTAGCATGTAAGGATTACTTAAAATATTCAGGAAGTAGGAAGAAATGGCCTCAGAAATTAGCGCCTTAAACTGAACCCTGCATTTACGTCAAATATTGTAATTTTACATCTTATTTTAGTAACTTGTTGCAAATTATTGTGAGTAAATCATATACTCTCATCAGATCCAATCGAAGATTGAAACTTTTATGTAAAATTCGCAGTTCTACTCAGGTACCTACTACTACACAGTCAGTCCACACAACGACGCTTATAAAGCACATTGATATCCATCATTACGTAATGAAAATTCAAATAAGTAAATAAAACTTACCTCCCCTGGAACACCACCATGCGATCCGTTTCTTACGAAACTCTTCAGCACATTTCTACCAGCCTGGTTTGAAATCCTTGCAATGGGACCCAACATTTTGACTTTAAATTAGCTCTGAAACTCTTGCTTTGAATGGCCAGGTATAATCAAATAGTAAAAAGATAAGATAAATCCTAATCGGTATTGATACTATTGGAACGAAGTGGGGACTGATAAGCCTACAGGGCCCTGTTTAATAAACATTACAAATTGTAAATTGTAATTGTAAATTACAGGCTACAATTCTACAAGTTTCTGTTCAATAAAGAATACAACTTACAAATTTACCATGGTGGAAAATCTACAAAATTGTAGAATTGTAGCTACAATTTTACAAGTTTCTGTTCAATAAACATTTTCTTTCTACAGGTGACAATTTACATATTTGTAGGGAAAACTGCTTTATTGAACGCATAATTGTAGTTACAAGTTTACATATTTTGTAAATTGTATTACAATTCCGACAGGTAGACTCGCCTTGTGTCAGAACTTTACAATTTTGCCTCAACCTAACAAATAAAGAAATTTTGAATAAATATAAAGATAATAATACAGGGGAGGGTGACTTGAAGATGGGTGCAAAGCTTGGAGGCGAAAGTAGTATAGAGCATTTAGAACCATTTGTTGAGCCATGGTTGTCATAGACGAAGTTTCGCTATTTTTAAAAAAATACCTAATTATGTTTTTCTAAAAAAAACCTAAACTTTTACAATTAATTGCTAATAATGGCCAATTTTAATTATAAGTGAGTATTTACTTTTCTTATCATTAAAATTGGCCATTACTAGCAATTAATTGTAAAATTTAGGTTTTTTAAAAAAAAACTCCAATATTTTTATTTTTATAATTATCGTAAGTAAGTTTTTCACTAAGCCCACCTAATAAAATATCCTTATTCTCACAATCAATATTTTGTCACTATGCCCATGACTTTCGTTACAAATTCAACAAATAAGAAAGTACTTTTATAAATCAATGCCACTAAATGTTCATGATTTATGAAATCTACCCTAACAAAATCTTACATATTATGTAAATTGTAACTTACAACTACATATTTGTAACTACAATTTTGTCATCGAATTCTACAGGCGTTTTCTACATATGTAAACGTTTATTAAACAGCATTTATAATTACAATATTTGTAAGGTTTTTACTTGTAGATTTTCTACATATTTGTAAGGTTTATTGAACAGCACTTGTAATAAAACTTAACAAATATGTAAGTTATTTACAAAATTGTCGGATTGTAATGTTTATTAAACAGGGCTAGTTTGGGCACGAATGAGCGGAGTTTGGCTAACCGACTGGGTAGAGGTGATACGATGTTGAAATGAAATGTTCTGTGTGAGAAGGGTTGTAATTTGTTTGGGTATGCGCTGGTTATTGTAGTGCGAGGTGTAATTAAACACTCTATTAGAATAGCTACTCGTACAAAAAATAAAAAACTTACCTACGTACGTACGGAATAAAATACTGGTCACAATTTTCAGCTAGGTAGAATTTTGTCTGAGGTATGGTATGTCTGTCGAGCGGTCGAGACCGACTTAATGCAGAGCGGCATTCTCTTCCACTAAACTGCTATTTATAAACTAAACTTTTATTTTAAGTTAAGACCTGCGTACAGTATTGTATGTAGTTCATAATAATTATCAGCCTTTGTTCATTGGGAATTATCTCAGCTAAAAATACCTTGCTTGCTTGATGAAGAAAACGCAGATTCTAAACGCAGATTTTTTCTAAAGTTAGATTTTGATATTTTGTTAACTAGCAACACTAATCACGGTGGTAGTTATTTGATTTTGAATAGCGACAACACCCAATCTGCCATTTAAAAAAAAAGAAACAGTCGGCCACGCTTGCCACAGAAATCGTTTTACGTTTTGGGGATTTTTTCCCCTTTGTTTCGATCCAATATTGCTGTAACTACCTCATTACCAGAGCAAAACCTAAAATCCACAAGTCAAAATTCGAAATGGCTGATTTAGACGATTTCTTCGCAAAGAAAGACCGCAAAAAGAAAGCGGTAAAAAAGTTCGCCACTGCCGACGAATTAGCTAAGAAATTAGAGGACACAAAACAGAAAACTGATGTTCGACCTAAGAAAGAGAGGCCAGTGCAGGAGGGCGACGAGGCGGGTCGTGCTGGAGTAAGTTAATGCCGATAAATAACTTTTGTTGAGTGATTTTTGTGAGGTCACTGCTTAGCTGTCAGAGTCCGTTATTGAGATTCATTTTTCCGTGGAAACTGCTACTTTCTAACTCCTACCGTTCTCGGGGCGTGTCAAATAGGTATTTTGACTATAATAAGAGCATTCCTGCTCAATCTTGGCCTCTAATTATTATCTGCTTTAAATCTAGGCGTTGTACAAAGCCTAACCTGTAATTTTAGGTCATGCCACCACATCACAAACAACTTAGGTGCTTATCTTCCATTGTCATGCTGAATTACTTATGTTTACATACATTTTCATATTTAATTTCCATTTTTGCTTTACAAGAGGTACAAATACATGACTTGTGGTAATATTGTCAAGTATACCAAATGTCAAAGGGTATTTTCATCCATTGCTTGTTTATTTGTTGTTATTAATAAGCTGTAAGTTGAATTATTAAAATATGAATACCACAGGCTTCTTGATGACACAACACTCTGACAAGTATTTTACCTATTACCTAAATAAATCAATGACTGTGCTGTTATTTTCCTTTGTTCCTTAATTTATAGAGCAATGAAGTTTAGGACTTTAGGGCAGTGGGAATACAGTTTAGCTATAAAATTAATACTATTTCCTTGGTTGAATGTTGGTAACCATTTTTTTTTTTCATCTGTACAGGGACTATCATATAAACAAAAGAATCATTGGAGCATTTAATAGGTTATTTTCATAGTTGCCAAAGATTTCATTCACATTTTTATCCTTTTATTGCTAGGTTGTTTGACTTTGAGGCTGCATAAAATGCTGTTGACACAAATGACTGACCATTTTAAAAGTTATCTGTGCTGGGTGTGTGATAATTAATTAAACAGATGTTGAGTTATTCTAGTGATAAGCCTGTATTTGTAGGTATGTTTTCATTTCAATTGTAATATCTTTAAATAGTTCTTTCATGATTTTATCACTAAAGTTACCTATCATGTGGAAGGGAAGAGGGAAACCATGACACAACTTCCCTAATTTGGAGTTTTGGAGAAACAACACCGACAAGAGCCTAGCTCTTAACCCTTCAGGTTTAACAAAAAGTTTTTTTGCAAATCACTGCAACTCACCCTTTTTCCTCGAGATCAAAAGGTGAAAAAAGATAAAAATAAAAGGGATAAAAGAGCCGACACCAGACAATGACATTCAATATCAGGTCCTTAGGCCACAGAGCGACTATTTGAACACCTGGCAAGTGGCCTATGGGGGGCCGTTCAGTGTCCAGGTGTTAAATTTGATCAAGTACAACCTACCTACCGCAATGTAGTTTTCAGACTTTTTACACACTAACTTACTCTTTAAGGGGTCACAGAGAAACAGCATATCATATTAAAAAGTGAAGTATTTGGACATTCAATGATTATTTAGAATTAGCAATTATGATTACTATTGTTGTCATTATTAGCCAAAAGAAGTCCACGGCCAAGGCCTTCCCAACAGTTTTCCCTGTGGTTCAGATATATACACGGCAAAAGAAAACTGCCTCTTATGCATAGGCTTTGCGGCAGCCCCAACATCATGCTGCCAGTGATTGCTACCGGCTAGACAGTCCGCTTGTTTGGGCACTAGCCCACCATACTAAGTGGTTGTTTGACATTAAACACTAACATAGGTTTAAGAATGGGCATTGTAGTCTGAATGAAAATAATATATATAGGGACATGGCATGGAATGGCGAGCCTGTCCCTATATCAGAGTGTATGCTCCTGTCTGTGGCTGCATACTCCGTCTTTGGCAGCTAAATGAACACACCTCAGATTGGCAATCAGTATCGTGTTTGAATCAAGATGATATCACAATTCGACAATAACGACAGTCTGTTGATTGTGTAGCGCACACAAATCCCAGAACATGGCCTTCGTCCAGATCTTCCTTCTGTCATTATGACCGCTTCTGTCTCTTCTGTCAATGGCGATGAAGAGAATCTCAAATAGAAGAAACGCTTCACTGTCAAATAAATAAATAAAATTCAAGGAAATGTACAGTCACCAGTTTATCAGGTTATACATTTTTCTCGAAAACTAACCCTTGTTACAACTGCATAAGGTACCGCAGTGTTCACCTTGACGTGCTGTTGTCCGTACAATTTAGGCGGTCTCATAAACAATCTCTTTGTTATCAAAACCCCATCTATCCCTTCCAGGAAGAGGAAGAATGGAAGGAGTACGAGGAGCCTGTGAAGGACTACACGGGGCTCAAGATACAGGTGCTGCAGGGCGGGAACGGGGCTCCCGAGTCGGGGCGCGACTCCGCTTCGGAGGATAACGCTCCTGATGGCAGCGGCAAGGGGAAGGGTCCTTGGAATAAGCCTGTGAGTTCTAGAATATTGATCTCCCTTGATTTCAATCTGTTAGTATTTTTTTTCCTTATCCAGCAGTCCAGTCAGGGTGTGGTGTGGTGCAGTAAGACAAAATCGTGTAATATAATAATAATC
>OY757279.1:4623072-4812331 GCA_963584085.1 Pyrausta aurata
CACCAATAGGTCGCTAACTATAGCTTTATTGTTTCCAGGTAGCAAGAATCGGCTCTGTAAAGCGCAGCAGTAAAGTGAAGTGTCAATACGGACTTGTAAGCAAAGCCTGGGCATAGCATATACACCCATACATTCTACATGTCAAGCAAAACAGAACAATACAGTGCATTTCATATGGTGTTGCCACATTATATCGAGACAGTTGCTGTATCAAAAAGGCAATGTTATAAACTTTTTAGTGCAATAAAAGCCTGGCCACTTTTTTTATTTTTATAACGATTTTAAATATAAAAAAGGTTCTAACTCAATTCGAGACAATAATCATTGCCTGAAACGACCATTTAAAAAATATAAAGTCAAACGGCGCGTAAATTAAACCATTTAAAAAGCGTAAACACGGCAACTGTCTGAAGAAGTGTTGAAGCATTATTAATGAGTGTGAAAAAATCTACATTTGTTATTTTTTATGTTTATATTGAAAACTTATGGCGGTGTTTTTGTATGCGTGGTAAGGGACGTTTAGGAAACTTCGACAAAAACTCAATTTAGAAAGCAAGACAATCTTAATGTATAGTTTAAACTCGTTAAAGCGTGGACATCAAGAAATTTTCTAATTTAAGTATAAAAAATCATTAAAAATAAAAATAGAAAGGCGTAAAACTTCGGCTCTATTATACGGATGAAATGTTTGGTTACCTAAAATTGTTTAATATTGCTGTTATGAATCGGCAAATCCTTCGAAACATGTTGTACCATAGTAATAAATTATGTATTTAAAACTTTGCGCTCATTTTATTTACATACCATATTTATGTTAACTGCGGTTTTTCTTTTTTAGTTTACCCTATCAAATGCAAATTAGGCTATGGGTGGCAGCTATCCTTAGAAAAAGAAAAAATATGCGTCGTCTTTGTTTCTTAAAAGTTTATTATAAAAAATCTTTGGCCATCGTCAATATAATAAAAGTAAAACCTACATCACTAGACTAGAAATCGTTGAGCAATTCACAAATTAAATACTGAAATTCTCTTCCAATCTTCTCAAATGGTCTACATTTGCTTCTTGCGGTGGGCTGCTGTGGCTTAAAATATTATTTTTGTACAGATCCATATTCCTTTGCGCCGTCGCCATGTTGTTGTAAACTTCTCGCGGCACCAAGCGGTTTTGCGCGGGAATTTTGACGTTTCCCGCCATGTTTAAATTTCTGTCAACGTGGAATAGTCGTTCGTTCGGATACGTGGACGGAGGTGGGATAAGAAAAGGCGGCATGTCTGGTTTTTGTATAGTTCTGAATACATTTCTATCTATGAGAGGATTATGTGTATTAGAAACGTTTGTCAATGACTTCATCCACTGCTGTTGCTGGGTCGGGGGAAGCCGGTTTGGGTAGTTGAAGATCCAGAGTCTGTCGCCTACAAACATTGGTCTTGGGGCGACGATTCCTAAACTGCTGTAGTATTGCTGCGCTAGCAATTCGACGTCGTTTGTGTACTTCCGCTTCCATTTTGTTCTTCGGTTTTGGAACCATATTTTGATCTGAAATTAAAATGGAATTGAGATTGATATAACTGTCTGGTAAGAAATCAATGTTCAGTCAATCGGTATTCGCTCTCATATTAATAACTTAGGCATAAATAGAAATCGGCGAAAACCTTGTGCCAAAAGCCAAGTAAGTAATCATTGATTTTTTAGCATTGAACTACTATTACTAGCGTATGGAACTGGACGCCACGAACGAGTCTCCTGCGATATGAAATTGACGCCAATGCAATCGCCTATGGCATCGTACATTACTATTAACATTAGAATAGTTTTATTTGCCAATAACCCACCCGCAAGATCTCTTGAGTTACCTACTCCGTGACCAATGGCGCTTGCAACTCTTGCAACCAAGCCTAAATATCGGGAGCTCATAAATAGTAAGATACTGATATTGTAGCAAGCAATCCCGTATCTAACTATATATTATTTTTTATATGATACGGGTTTGCTCTTGTCTTAAGACTATACCAAAGGCATAGACAAAGACGACGTTGAAGCGAGCTCACCCAGAACAAGCCTGTTCACTTTTTTTTTAAATAACGGTTATATTAGTGATAGACCGATGGAAACACAGATGCGGGTAGAGTTCCACGTTACAGGTAACTCTTTTGCTGTGCGCAATAATGAAAGTTGACAAGAAGCGCTTTGTTCGAGTCAGTGGAATATCAACGAATGTGGGTGGTAATGCGCAGTGCGTCTTGTTGTGCGATTTCAATAAACTACCAGAATACATTGTTGACTTACCGATTACTAAATTTAAAATTGTTATTAAAAAAACCCTAATGACGAAAGGGTATTATAAAGTAGATGATTATTTAAAAGATAATAATGTATGGACTTGCATGATCACCACAAACATTGTAAAACTTTTGAAAAGAGGCATTGACAATAGTGACTGAGTTTCTTGCGCAGCTTCTTCTCAGCACTAGCCCACAATTGTCCCGAAGCTGTTGTAGGGTCTTTATTGGGACGTGTATAAGTGCCCCCAGTGGGTCTATATGCAAAAATAAACGACTTTTATGTCTTTTTTATGACTTTTAGAAGAAGGGAGCTGGTAAAAAAACTATACGGCATTCTCCTCACCTGTGTCTCCGTAAGACGTAACTGCCTTGCCAGCCGACCCCTTGCTGCTACTGATAAGTATCTGTTCTTCTCGAATTCTGCTTCTAAGCTCTTGATCTGTTGAGCGCTGAACGCTGTTCGCGCGCGCTTGCCGCGTGACGATGATGATCCTGAAACGAAATATGGGCACCGTTACAAATACAAATTCATTAAAATAAATAAATAATTAAATATGCGCCAGACAACACACCAATTGTCTGGTTTCGTGGTAAGGTATTTTCTTCCTTGTGTTACGAAGTACCAACCAACGATTATGACGGGTGCGTCTCCTATACTTAAATACATATAACATCCATGACTTAGGTACTAATGTTTGTGCTCATCACACAAACATTTGCCCCTTGCGGGATTGGAACCCGCGACGGCCGGCATAATATATTACATGTTCCTTGCGTAATTATTAGTCAGGAGCGCTAACCAATACACCAAACGCGTCTAATATTTTCACTTTTGAAATGTATTCTCGAAAACGAAGTGTAATTGTAGATAATTAAATCCTGCCTGGTTCTTGCCTATAGTATACAATGCATAGTAAATTTATGTCATTATTTTTAATTTACTGTATTACCGATCTGCTCATCATACATTATTCGATTTGTTATTCGCCTACTGTTTCTTTTATTACTGACGTTAACTTATCTCATTAGCATTACGATAAACCTCTGTGGTTTTTAGATGTTAATATTTCCTATATCTTGTAATTTTTGTTAATACGATAAATAAATTAAAAAAAATATATATATATTGCACGACAAACTGACGGGCCTAAGCCAAGTAAGCTGCGTTTGTAGTATTGGAAGTGGTAGTCTTCTTGGAAAAACTTTCTTACAATGTGGCTGGTGTTCAGTATGGCCGGCTTCTGCATTATTTGAATGAATTAATGATTCATTTATTTGTCACACAAGAGGTGCTATTATTATTTAGATGTTCACTGGAATATCAAGGTTACGCCACGAAGTGAGGAGGTGTTTTGGTATAAACCTAGTGCTAGAGAGCACCAGCGGCACTATGTATACTTTGCCCATGTTCCAAATTTAATGTATTTCTTCTTTTATTATTGTACTAGCTTTTGCCCGCGACTTCGTTCGCGTGGACTTCAGGTTCGTCCCGTCTAGTCTAGTAATAAGTAAGAAATACGGTAACTAAGCACTGCAGAGCCCTAAATTGTAGCCTATATGTTATTCTGATGTATAAAATATATTGTGGTAAAGTTTCATTCAAATCCATTCAGTAGGTAGTTTTTACGTGAAAGAGTAACAAACATCCATACATCCATACATATGGATGTATGGATGTATGGATGTTTGTTACTGTAGATAGATATTTGTCTTAGAAGCTTACCACAGTGCTATGAAGCTCTATCTAAGGTATAGGTAAATAGTAGAGATCCTGTCAGCTACGCCAGTAAACGTTAAATCAAATTTAAGTTGCCATTATCGAATTACCATTTATTATCCCTTCTCTTTCCTACACCCTTAACTATAAATACAGCGTCTCTACCTATTTGGACCTTATACGTGGTAAGTCATGTGGCTATGGATGGTAAGACTTACTTTACACGTATTTTTTCAAAACGTCTAAATCTGTTTATATCTTGCTTATACCGATAAAATGCCTATAATACTTCCAATTTATAGTACTTTAACCTTTACTATGCTATGCTATATGTGGCATTCATGTCCCGTACGTACTACCCTGATACCCTCACGAAGAACAAAGTTTTCGTCAACTCTCAACAAAGGCAAGAGGCATTATTCGTTTCTATTAAACTACTAAATATAACCGTGCCGCATGGAAGTCCTATTGTTCTAATAATATCATCTTAATGGCTATTCAATCATTGAGTCCGATACTGAATGGCCCGCGCATCGCGGAAGTCATTCCAGACAATTCTAAACGTCAAAATGGAAGCGGACACAGCACATCATCACCTAACAGCTATTTTCAATAAACACCTCCCCGCCATGAGTAATTAGCCGCAATATATCAACGTGTCATTCCGCTACCGACAACGCCATATTGCATTTCAAGCGACGCCAGCGCCACTTTACAATATGAACGCGCCCTAATGAGCGCGCCAAAATAACTGTCAAAAATACTTTTTTAATACGCCTCCCGCTCTTATGGCTTGGGAGTTAAAGCTTATACTCCTCTCAATAAATATTTTTTAACTGAAAATGACGTTTGTGCGCCAGACGAATGTGTTGAAGATTTATTAGCTATCCGGGGATCGTTAAAGAAATTACAAAGAACATAACATAATGTCTGAACGGGTTGTATTTCAGTTTTAATGATATAATGAGTGTGCGTGTCACATTTAACCGTTTTGAAAATGTTTTTGAGTTGTTCAAAATAAATCCGGCCAATTTGGTGGAGATAATTTTAGTTAACATTTCTACTTTCAAATAGGTAATAATTACGTAGCGCTACAGCGTATACACAGAAAATATAATAGTATCGCAGTTTTTGCATATTATTTACTTACATCTGTTAAATTTTGATATTTTTTATGTCTAAAAGCAAATGTATTTTCCTCTTAACGTAGAATTAACGCTTTTAATAAATCGTTTCGTAAATTGAAAATATTTGTTTAGCGCAGATGTTTGTAGAGTGGTTAACAATTAAATAGGTAGTTTTAAAGATTTGGAACAAAAATCTGCTGTAAAATCTGTTTCAAATCCTTAATCTTAGTTGAACGCATCCTTTCTGCGCAATAGCAATCTATCAAATCGCCTGCAATAACGCGGCAACTAAATTAATTAGCGTCCAAAATAGACTAATGTCGGGTGACGAAAACAAGCAGCGAAACTAGCAAACGCTCTGACCAGTGTAAGGCAATTAATGTCAATTTATCCTCACTTGTCAACGCGCCGCGTCTTTGTATCCCGGCATCGCCCAAAAATAAAAAAAATACAATATTTCTAACGTACATAAAAATTGGTCGTTAATTATACGAGGATAGAGCACACAATACAATGACGGATGACTTTCAAAACGGAACGAATAACTTTGCCGCGCACACAATTGAGATCGGATTCACTCTTGTAATAGAACTTTACAGCTTTTTAATGAGCCCAAACCACTTACTAAATTTCAGCGGTGCGACAGTTCTTTTCATGTTTATATCCTTTTTTTTCTTCGCGGTGAATGATTGCGGGGCAGAGAGATTTAGCTAACGAGACTGGGGAGGCGTGGAGATTTATCTTTTCGTAACAAATTTAGAAAATGAGACATCAGTGAACGTTTATGTCTGAGTGTGTCGCGTGGAACGGAACGTTGCCGATTCAAACGGCTAATTTGAGGCGCAATGTTGGGACAAGAAAAGGCTTGGAGTTTCCATAATTGGATTTATCAAAAACGATTATCCTCCATGACACTATCATCTACCACTGATGTTTAGCTTTAAAGTACATTAACGCACATAATAAGCATCCTATCGGATTGTCAACTGTAGTATAGACCTACTTATTTAAAATAAAATAAAATAAAAAATATCGTAAGTTCCCCAGTGCCAGTGGTACTTAGTCTTTCTTGACGAACAAGTTACACAGTACATAATTAAAGTATCATACATGTATGATACACTATGGCATTATGTATGTGTGTATAAATAATGCCATAGTGTTGTATTTCGACTCGCTGTATTCAAGGAATCTACAAGAAATACAATGATTTCATACCGGTGGTATCGGTACCTAATTAATACTTAGCGCGGCACCTCCTCAACAGAGCCAGCTGCGAAGGAGAATATTATAGTTATAACTAGCGGCCCGCCAGCGACTTCGTACGCGCTAGTAGTTCAATGACGCGCTATATATATATAAACTATAACAGTTTTACTCCGTTCCCATCGATCGTAGCGAAAATATAAGCCTATACGCATTATACTACTTCTATAGCCTTTCCTGATAAATAAGCTATCTAACAATGTATCTGTCAAATTTCATAACCGGACCAATAGTTCCTAAGATTAGCGCGTTCAAACAAACAAAAACATCCAGCTTTTTATTAACATATATCATAGAAATACGAATAGACAAATATTATATTAATTGGACACTGTTATGCAAAAGGGTGTCAAGTGACCAAAAATCAGGTATGGAGTTATTGGTACCACTGGATTCGCAAAAACGTCCTCTAACTGGTCGCCCAAAGGTCTTACTTCAGAAAAATATATATTAAACGTTATTTCAAAAAATAACGTATTGCGAAATAATCCATTGGATATACTGACATTTGCAAAAAGGTTTCATGTGTTACTTGATACCGTTTAGCGATTTACTATTGCTGAATTTATTTTTACAAAAAGGTTTCAAGTTCATGTTTATTAATTGAAATACTAAAATTATTGTCTTTTTTGAATAGTTGTTCTGTCAGGTTTAAACAGCTGTCGTTTTTTCTTGCACGGGTCTTTAAATAATGACTAAATAGTCCGTAGTTTTCGATTTTTGACCAATAAATTGGATGACAAGTCATCCTACTTTAAGCAAAATCATCTATGTATTCCAAAATTCTTATAATAGAACAGTGGTTTATATTGTAAAATAGTTTGAATTAACTTTTTAAGAAATACAGATATTTTCTAATGATTTTACGTAGACATCTTATTATTTTTGAACAAAATTATAGTTATCTATGGATGTAAGCGTCTTAAGTTTAAATATCTGTATTTTTTATTATTAAAATCTTGCAAAAAGAAGCAATTTACTGAGGTTTTGGAAGTATAGGGTACATAGAAAGTGAAAACAATATAATATTTTTTAATATATCGCCGGGGCTATGATTACCGGGGTATTGATTGATCAATCTATCACCTGAAGTTGTATTTTATACTGATGATTACGCTATGGGCAGCCTATTGATTAATAATATATTTATATTTTACAACGAAATGAAAATATGTACTACTACTAAGAAAGACAACTCCTTGCGCTTACATATTTTCCTCAAGTCTTCTTCCGCTACCTTTAGAGTTTGAACTTGACCTTTGTTTATGGTCATACGAATACTCTACTATTTTGAATTCAAAACGTGAATTCAGAGGGACCATTATATGTAATCTACCCCATCATCATCATTAAGGGGTCTAAAGTCTGTCTAAAGTCCGTTCACTGCTAAGCATAGACCCCCCACGAAAACTTTGCAGAAAAGTTCCAAATTGGACACACTTCGACCACAGGAGCAGCGTATAGCGTAGGATGTCCACCAACAATATGAACAAACGTCCTTCTGAAGATTGCAGGATTACACATGATGAAATGATTATATACTATTCCAACTATGTATATGTATTCCAAGGAATAAAGTCTGTTCTCTAGTTCTCTAGAGCAACATCAATAACAAACATGTGTCAAAACATTGAGTTTTCAGACTTGTCAAATTATTGTCAAAATAAGTAACAATCATTTTATTATAGTCGTAAGCACTAAAGAGTATTGATATCAACTTCGAAGAAAATCACCCCCAGAATAACTTTGTACCCCTTTTTCACCCCTTTAGGAGATTAATTATAATAAATACAAAATAAATCTTCCGTCAATTCTGTAAAAGAATGTGTATGCAAAATTTGAAGTAGATTGGACCAAGGTATCACGTTGTCCCATACAAACTTTGCACCCCTTTTTGACCCCCTTAGGGGTAGAATTTCGAAAAATCCTTTCTTATCGGATCCCTACGTCATACAAAGAACATACCCTCCCAGTTTCAGGTTTCTACGATCAGCGGTTTAGGCTATGCGTTGATCCATCAGTCAGTCAGTCAGTCAGTCGTTCAGGACAAAGCATTTTATAGGTATAGATAATAGCAACTGAAACTGAAATAGCAATTAATATTAATACAATTTAAATTAACTTGTATTTGTCATTGAACTCCTATTACTAGCGTATGGAACTGACATCACGAACAAATTTTGTGCTCCATGAGTTGATGACACGGTCATCAACTCGTAGTAAAATTATCATAATTCGAAATTCAAATTTTCAAAGTAAACGTCACAATATTGTCGTCGTTTTTACGACATATTTTTTGCTTGGCGTACCTAGCTTCTCTATACAGGGTGTCCAGAAAGTCAAGGTCAAGCCGAAACCGGGTGATAAGCTAGGCCATGACAGTCACTAGAAAAATAAAATAAAAATTCTAACTTATGTACTTTTCGACTTATGGACTGTGGCCACAAATATTAACTTTCTTCAGATATTTGTTTTGCGTTGTTATGCCTGTGCCTGAATACTCCTTTTGTCAACGTTAGTTTAAAATTTAAGCACAGATTTAACCATTTTCATTCCATGACACTTTAAAGTCCAACCAAGAAATCAAACTTATTGCAAGACCGAACTTTAACTCACTGTACTGAAAAAAATGTAGAGAACTACTGCGGCAACTTACTACAAAAGATGGCGCACTTAGTCCAGATTCTAAAATGGTATAACACTTGCTAATTTAATTAATTAAAATTAGAAACTATGTACAAACCAAAACCTATTCGCATCACTGTTCTACCTTCCAAAGTAACATTTTAGGTTGGCAGATGATAAATAAAATAAATGAGAGTGGCATATTTTCGCCTATCGCTCGTTATGTCGAGTTATTGGCGATCTTTAGTAGACAATAATAGTTTTATTTTGAAACACGATGAAGAATTTGAAAAGTTTATATCGTGAGATAAAGAAATCGCTATACTTTATCGCTTTTATCGTTCTTTAAATTATTCTTGCTTAAAAGTTAGCGGTTGCTTAAACTATCTTAAAAGTAAATTAACGCGATGAGTAAATTATCATCATAGGTCTTCTAAAATTAGTCATTTACATACTTTTAAAGCTCTATTAAAATAAATGGACATTAAACTTTTAAAATGACGAAATGGCGTTAATTCAATTTTACTGAAAATTCCTTTTTGTAGTTGGTAAAGTAGTGAATTCAGTACTACTGATTTCACTATAGTGAAATTCCTGTTTTTTTTTATTTGTTTTACGGCGAAATTCCTGCTCTTGAATCAATGACATACCTACCTACGCACCGCAAAATATTCACCTACGTGTACTTTTTAAGCTTTTAACCATTCAGATTTAATCAGTCAGATATCAAACGACTGCCGGGAGTCGCATAATAATGGAATTTCTATTGTGTCTCGTTCACACATACTTGACGAGTTAAACATTTTAATTGGCGCTAAAAATAATATGGCGCGAAAGCATGGCGTGCTGTCAAATGGCGCGCGAAGGCGTAAACTGCTGTAAAGCCACTTTTTATGTTTTTTAGATTAATCGTTGGGGCTCGGATGAACTCTCAAGTTTCAATGATTTATTTGTAAATCTATCTTTGTGATCCGGTGTTAAAAGATACTTGTTAGTTCGGGTTTTTTAATCGGCATTTTTAATCACTGAATTGTTATTTATGGTTGTCTGTAGTGTAGTTTTCAGTAAGTTGATCCTTAGTACCGTATTCACCATTGATAAAATAAGAACAATAATTCAAACATAGAACGTCATTTCGTATGGAGTATCGGACATATAACGCTAACCAGAACCTGTTTGTCGATTGTGAATCAGCTATAGGCACTTAACACGTTCCGGGACAGTGAACGCCTACAGGCGTGAAAACAATAAAACTTCTATTGTGTCTGGAGTAGTGTCCCGGAACGTGTTAAACAATAGAAGTAATTACTCGTCAAAACAAATAATAAAGAATCAGTCATCAATATTCCTATTTTTACCCATATTGCTCGAGTAGAGCACTTACTTGCATGAACCCCTGTCTATACATAGTTTATTCCTTTACCCAAAGGTTGTCTGAAAGAGATCCCTTTTAGTGATAGGACCGTTAACTTTAAGTTTATAAATTGTAACTTACTTTGTGTTGTGCAATAGAGAGTCATATTATTTTATATTTTCTTATCTCTATTCATATACCTAAACTGGTATTTTGAATAGTACGCGGCCGAAGCCAAGTGATATCCATTTTAAGTCAAAGTTAGTCATTATTATTACATAGTATTATTTAACTAAGGATCTCTACAAAAGCAATCACATATGTACGTACTAGGAGAACAGAAAAAAGATATAAATCTTTAATCTTTCCTCCCTGTTGCTCCGAAGCGGCGTTCCTACTATTTTATCTGATAGTTGCAATCGTAATTTGTAGTCTTTTACGCCGCCTCAATTGCTTCAGGTTTGCCTGTCAATAGTTGACGTGTAGAAAATAATTTAAAGCATTAAGTCAGCCATTTGTGCTTGTATTTGTGTTTGTAAAAAATATACGTAAAGACAAAACCTAAAATAATTATACTAGATACCTACCTATCTACTATCATACTAAAAACACAAAAATACGGAGAGAGGAAGCGGCGATGTGTTTAAAGGTTTATCAATATTATTTTGGCATTCTTTTGTTTTCGCGACCGCATCCTGCCGGTCCGTAAAGGCTAGTGGTTTAGGAAACCGCTGAGGTTTGTGAGGTATACTGGACGTCAAAAAGAGTCATATAGATAGTGCCATCTACGAAGGCGCGCGCCTTATCGTCCTTATCGTTTATTGTACATATGTGCAAGTCCTTGCCAATATTAAATGATATTATAATGAATATAATTATTACATGTATATTATTTGATATTTTAATATTTGCCACACACCTCGCACCCCGCGCTTTCCTCAATCAGAAATAAAAGGCGCGCGCCTTCGTGGATGGCACTATCTTTACCTTAAGCCACTTCTAACCCCAGGACAGAAAATATCACTGAAAAGATAATTGATCTATTCAGTGGAAAATATACATGCTTATTAGAGTATTTCTTCAGCGAAAAAGACTGCACATAATGTTGAACCCACTCAGTGAGTTGAGTTGTTGATACTACTACGTATAGAGAAGCTATGCCATGCAAAAATTGAGTCGCAAATACGACGACAAGATTGTGACTTATTCGTTGTAATTTTAATTTCAAATATGAAACCAAACTCATACAAACGTATGAATTGATGACAAGTGGCGCCAATTCATGGAGCACGTAATTTGGTTCGTGGTGTCAGTTCCATACGCTAGTAATAGTAGTAGTTCAATGTTGCAGAATGATTATTATGTAGGGTACAAAGCCTTCATATTGTCTTTCAAATGTAGTAAAATCCAAAAATGAGTTAGCCCCTTTTATCTTGTGTGTGTGAAGGAAAGCTGACCCAAAACATAAAGTAATTGAAAAATTAAATTTTGATATCATTTGTTTTATTAAAATAAACTCATATTTAATTTTTGTTTCAGTAGGTATCTATCGCGCAGAAACCTTATTTTTGAAAAGCGGCTGCAGTGAAAAGTTGACTATACCGGAAAATTAAAATTTTTAAACTAAGAAGCTAATGCCTACATCCGGTTCCAAAGAATTTCAATATCCGGTTGCAAAATTTTTGAATTGTAAATATAGTAATCGAAGTTTATCTACCATATTTTTTACCGACTTTAAAAAAAGGGTTATTTAAATTTAAGCCTACTGACGTATGTTTTTGTTCTAATTTCTTTGTGTCTTACTTCTTATTTATTTTCCTTTATAAATGAATGGTATACCAGGTAACTTATATTATTATTATAATTAATTATTGAACATAAGTTTAGACATAGATACCGACTCGTAATTGTTTTTGTTTAAGTTAAATACCTACTTCTACTATTTGCTACTACCTACTATTTGCTTAATTTGTACTACTTTTAACTATTTCTTTCTTTCTTTTTGATTTAAGAGCTATGCTCTTATCGGTGGAGTTGTGCAACTATTTGTTTGATTTGTAATAATTCATCCATTAAAATCTATACATTACCCGATTGTTGATAATCGTGCTGCTTATCGTCCATGTACTCGTGCTCATCGCCGACGGTAGATCCCTCGACGTCAACATGCTCTGAACTCTGGTTACTCTCTCTATCCTCCTCGTCCGATTCACAATGCACTTCACTCTCCCCTGTATTGTCTTTAAAATAACCCACAGCACTGGTCGAAGCACATGCCTCTTCTTTTTCTTTTTCACCGTCAGTTCTATTAAACTTATCAGCCAGTAAACTCTCAATCGAGAACGGCAGTTTAGAGTCGTTTCTCTCGATTTTACATTCCGATTGTTCCGCCTCTTCTACATCCATTGCAGTCTCTGATGGATTCATATTTCGAATTCAACTTTTGAACGTCTGCACTTCGCGAGATCCGATGATCATTTCGAGGACTCCGTCCAACTTTTTCGTAGCACAACCAAATTTACTGACTACTAACTCACGCGCAACAATAATTTAGACTAATTTGAAACCTTAACGGTGCGTTTTTGTCAAATCGTACCGCTGAAACGACTGTGAGACGAAGAATGTTAACTGCCTCTTCTGAAAAACATATTCGTCGTATAACCAATTTATTGCGCCTTATTTCTTGTGGATAAGATTCAGAGTTGTTTGCCATGGGAAATCTTGACTGACTGATTTGAATGAAGATGGAGAGCCTCGACTAATGGGCGTCTTTTCTGGATGACAATTTAGTATAACACTTTTAAGCTGCTCTTTTTCAAAGTGGTACTTAATAATAGAAAATTAGAGTTGATATTCGTTTGCGGGTAGTTAAATGATGCAAATAGCTCCCGAGGGCTCTGATCCAAGATATAATTAGAGTTAAACCAATCAGCGTCGAGTGGGCGGGTTCGGACGGATGCGCCAGCGACGCTTTGTAGATCAAATTGGGATTTATTTATACCGGGTGAGATATGTGCGTGTTCATTAATCGTGATAATTATTTAGTTAGTTCGTTTAATTGGACGCGTCACATGTTTGGGATAGTGCGCGGGTTGGGACCGAGACGGATTTATATGTGAGGGCTCGTTTAATAGATTTATTTGTTTAATTGCTTTAGTGTCGAGGTTTGCTAGTAATGACTCAATTTTTGAAGCACATAATGAGGGCTTTTGTCAATCGTTGGGTCACTTATCAACACTACTAAAATACAGAGAAATTATTATTATTTACCGAACTTTCTTGTCTAATAAATCTCTACCAGATTGCACATTTAATAAAGTTCTAAAAAACGATTGTGATAGTAGAGTCTTCTATATTACTTTTTTTCATAAACTATTAAATTCCTCATTACAGCATTCTCCATCAACCTTTTGGAGTACCTTACTCATCTTATCATCCTTTATCTTCTTAGCTCACGTAACTGAGTAATGGAACATTAATCCTGTAAGAATAAAATGCATAATAAACAATACTATATTCTTGTATCATAGTTTTACGCCTGTCCATGCTCAACCAGAGAGGCATCCGTTCCGCATTCGCCGCTGGCAGCTATTGGCGGCTGTTTGTCTGCCGCCTCGATTTATCCAGCTGCAATTTATCGTTGAATATTTATTTTGTACTTTTATTTATTTACCTTGATTTTGCACTGAAGTATATGCAGGTAATAATATTAAATTGGAGGTAGGTAATCTAGAGACTAGATGCTAGATGTAAGTAGGTATTCCTTCCTAACTAGCAGAACCTCGCGAACACGTCTGCACATTTTGATTTTACTCAGTTCCCGTAACTTGTAACGAAAAGTGTAATGGATTGTAGCCTTGGATAAATAATTAACTACATTGTAGCCTTCCTTTACGTTACAACCTATGCATTGGGAACTGAGTTTGTAGCCTTCCTTAACACGTTCCGGAATACGGTTCCAGACACAATAGATGTTTTATTTTTTTCACGCCTGTAGGCGTTCTCTGTCCCGTAACGTGTTAACGTAAGCACAACAAAAGCTAGCGGACATGGAATATTTTTTGGATTGAACCAGTTTGTTTCTGAGATTAGCGCGTTAAAACAAACAAACTCTCGGCTTTTATAATATTATAGATGCCACAAATGACCAGCCATTTTTGGCCATTTGGCTTTGACCTCTCGATGGTAAATAGTGATGGATGATGTAAGCATACATACGCTCGAAAAACATAACCCTCCTTCTGACGCAGTCGGGTAAAAACGTCGAAATCATAGTCTTTAGGGAATACGGCTGCTGGCAGCGTGTAAAGAAATTATATCAACGAAGTAAAGTGAGCTGAGTGAGCATGCTGGGCCCCTATTTTTGAATCACTCGCTTGGATATGGCGAATGATTTTCGTTCGAAAACGATTTTTTTTCTATGACTTTTGACACTACGTCGAACGAAAATCACTCGCCATCTTGAAGCGAATGATTCAAAAATAGGGCCCCTGATCGTTGACTGTGTTTCCACGCTTTACCACAGAAATAATAGTAGGTAAGTATTTACTTAGTGAAGCTAGTAGCAAGACCCAACTTATTAATAGTTATACGAAATGGCATACCCCTGTCTACGCGGCCTTCCTGGACCTCTCCAAGGCGTTTGATCTGGTCAGATATGACATTCTTTGGCGCAAATTAAAAAACACTGGTGTGCCGGGTGAGCTTATCAATATCTTCAGGTACTGGTATGGTCACCAAACAAACCAGGTCAGGTGGCTTGGAGAGCTCTCCGAAGAGTACGGGTTGGAGTGCGGGGTGAGGCAGGGGGGGTTGACGTCTCCTTCGCTCTTCAACCTGTATGTGAATCAGCTGATTGGGGAGCTGGGCGAGACAGGTGTCGGCTGTTCTATTGATGGTAATTTTATCAATAGTATAAGTTACGCAGACGATATGGTCTTGCTCAGCCCTTCAGTTGCTGGACTACGAAGACTTATCAAAGTATGCGAAGAGTACGCGACGGCACACGGCCTCCTGTATAATGTTAAAAAAAGCGAACTCCTGATCTTCCAGGCTAAGGGTCGCAAGCTGGAAAATGTGGCACCTGTACTATTAAATGGCGTTGCCCTCAATCGGGTTAAGGAATTTAAATACCTCGGTCACATTGTCACTGAGGATTCGAGGGATGACCGTGACATAGAGAGGGAGAGGAGAGCGATGGCGGTCCGCTGCAATATGTTGGCCCGCAGGTTCGCACGATGCAGTACAGAGGTAAAAGTTACTCTTTTTAAGGCCTTCTGCCAGACTCTGTACACATGCAGCCTGTGGGTCAACTATACCCAGCGGGCCCTCAACGCTCTCAAAGTTCAGTACAATGACGCCTTCAGGGTGATGTTGGGGCTGCCGCGGTACTGCAGCGCGTCCGCCATGTTTGCGCACGCGCACACCGACTCCTTTCACACAGTGCTTCGGCGCCGCATCGCCTCCCTCCAGCGGCGGGTGCGCGGCAGCGACAACACCATCCTGAGGGTGCTCGGCGACAAGCCAGACTGCCCGCTGCAGAGGCACTGGGTAAAAGAGCACGTAATGGTGCCCGGTGCGCCCAGTGGGCGGTATATGAATTAGACTTTTTATTTTATCATTTTATCTTTTTTTTGTACTTTTTATTAATATATTTTTATAAATTATTTAACTTAATTAATTTTGAAGTGTAAATAATTATTTAAATTTCAATTTCTTGACATCGATGTAATTTAATTTATTTAATTTAATTTAATTTATTTATTTCATGTATTGTAATTGATGTAATTTGAAAATGTGTATGGACTATTTGGTCTGAAATAAAATTATTTTATTTTATATTTTATTTTTTATTTTTTATTTATTTATACTGAATTGATTCAATACTTTTAATGGTAGAGTGCTACATTTATTATATCTAACTAAAGTGACAAAGGCTTGTTTTTCACGCAGTTGCACTATTTAACTCCACCCCATCGTATAGTATTTTCTTGTATCTTAGGTAGATTACCTTTGACTGCTACTTTTGACTTTTGAATTCCTACTGAACTCTAATCGAGACTCTTCTCACTCTGTTTTTTCCTTCCAAAATCCGATACCGTAACTTTTTATTTACGACCTACTTCAAGAACAATCAGTAAACCATTTCGTCCAAACTAACGTCTGCATTAATTACTAGCAGAACGAATGTTAGCAATAATTAAACCTATAAATTACACAAAAACATGAGCTTATAGCCTTTCAGAATAACCGGCATATTTTGTCTTTATTACAGGCGCTTATTTTTTGTTCCGCTTTTTCTACGCTTGATTGATGAACTTGTGGTATGTTTCGAGTTCGATATAGCAGCGGGAGAGTGTTATTTTTTGTTGGGTTCCGTAGTGTCATGTAACAGAATTTGTTGTAAAATCATGAATCTTCATAGAAATAAAATTATACACATTGGCTGCAGTGTTGGGACTTCCTTATAGTTTAGAATCATTTTTTCTAATCGTGACAGATATTATGTTGTTCGTAATCTGTTCGTTCGTTCGTAATTGTTCCGTCCAATTTATATTTTTTTCATGTTTATTTTGATATCTTTTGTTTTTGTCCTTGTTATTTTTAATAATAGCACCTCTTGTGTGGCAAATAAATATATCATTCATTCATTCATTCATTCATTCATTCATAATCTAGTATTAATCCTCATTACCTCGGTGCCGTCCTGAAAAACTTGCACGTCATTAGTTTTCTAGGATCCTTTAATATATTATGATACTCGTTAGTACATTGTACTATTGTATGCCCATGTTACGGAGCTCTTTATTGTAAGCTTATTATTTGATGTATTTAATAATAATAGCACCTGTAACAGTCACAATAAATATTTCTTGATTTGATTTGACTTGTAGTAAAGTCATAGGTAAGGAAAAATAACAAATACCATAATAATAATATTCAAGAGTTCTTAATACATATAACTACAGTTACCTTTATACCTCCAGTTCTTTACAAAGGAACTCTGAAAAGGAAATTAATATTTGACAAGTCCGCAACTGCTCCCAGTTTCCGCATACTTTACTCTGGCATGCGACCTTTCAACTTGCACCGCTTAATCGCTTCGGTATGCGCCCGCGCATCAACATTTAACACGTGTAGGGGAGGGCGGTCCGTTAATTGGGTGATTTCTGGCGCTTAAATATTTTTGAAATCGGAACTTTTATCGTTGGCAGCTATAAAAACTTCAATTTCAAACAAGGGTAAGCGTTATTTTCATCATCATATTAATAATATGGAAGTTTTTGTTGTACTTATATTTCGAAAATTATATAACACTATCCATTTTCGTAAGGTATAATAGGCTAATTGACACCATAACAATCTAACAATAGTTTTTTTATTTAATGTCAAAACCACTTAGCTACTCTTCTCTACATTTTCTATGACGATTTGAAATTATGACGTCATGTTATCTATTTTCAACTGACGCATATTTATTGTTCAAAAAGAATTATAATAAAGGCATTTAGGCAATACAATAGATGCATGTTATCTACTATACGTACTATGTATGAACATTTCATAAAATAGGCAAGTAGGTGAGGTACCTACGTTAACGTAACAAGGAAACATGCGGAAGGAGGGAGGTCATCCCTACTTAATGCATTTCTCTTAATTCGAAACCCTATATTTCGCTCAAATCTCAAGAATCCGTTTAAAAACACAAGAGTTGCCGAATATTTATGACCCGGAACCTTTTGCGTGCCACGTACGCATAGTTTTAGGTTTTTGTTGTAGTCAAGTATTTCTTAATTATTAACAACTGATGCCGATCAGCTACAAAAGTGTTATAGCAAGTAAGTGCCGCATCTACTACTAAGTTTTTAAGTTTTTATTATGGTGTTAAGATTACTGACATACTATGTAAAAGTCCCTAAATTACATTGCATAGAAAAAAAAACACTTCCCAACGTCTCTCCGAAGTTCTGAACTTTGGGGACGATAGCATATAAAATCGTCCCCAAACTACTGAGTGACTTAACTAGATAATGCTGAAAGAACTATTCTTTTTTAAGTTGTTATTTTAAACTTTCGGTTTCTTAGAAGACTATACTCTATGGGACTAGATAGAGTGCCTAGATAGAGGAATATGAGTACCTACAGGCAGAATATTAAATCTTAAAATCCCGTACGGACTTGGAAATACCAAACTTTTGTAAGTTAGCGCGTTTAGTTCCAGAAATGCATTATTTGCATTTTGGACTTACTGACCTTTAACGGCGGGGCGGTCGGCAAAACTTTGCTATGATTGTCAATAAAATAAGATCCTACTATCTTAGTGGAAATTATAGTTTTTTAATACTCATGTTGTTATAGTAAAAAAAATGTAACATAAGTTTCAAAAATCATTATCCTTCTTTAATTTATCATACTTACGCTACTAAAGAAGGGTAGTTCTTTTCTTTACTAATCTGAAACTAATTAAATTGCTTACGGAATATGTAAAAGTATACTCGACTCGAATTCACACGTAAATAATACAGATCACGCACATTTTACCGTTAAAATAACAGACAAATTATTATAATCAATTCGTATTAAATTAATAAAACATAACCTGCATAAAAACACACGTACGCTTTTGTTATTTCATCTTTAGTAGATTTTTTCACAATGTATTAGAAATTGGTCACACTGAAATCAGCCGTCATTTAATTTTTTGACGTGTCGGTGATCGGTGGGCCGTGATTTCGTCGACGAGTTGGTTCCAATTATTCTATCATAAAATAAATACAATAAATTTTACAATATCCTGTACTCTAGCTACGTTTGTAGTGCGTTTCCCATGACCCAGTGACACAGGCTCTTCCTATCCGAGTATAAATTCGTCCATAATTAAAGTTTTGGGGCAATGCGAATTTGTGTTGTGAAGTGAAATAATCGTTTCTTCGTATTTTGTGCGATGTTTATTGTTTTCGGTTCGGCTGGACTTATAGCGGCGGTGTACGTGGACAGGTTATGGACGTGAACGTGGTGGCATGGCTGTGAAGCATTCATAATAATTGGTTGTTGTTTGTTGTCAAAATGCGCGTGAATTTTCGGAGGTTGACTGTTATTGGCGCCGTTCTGGTGGTGTTTTGGCTTGTGGTTATGTACTCCTCTATCTTAGACATACCTAGGGGTCTACCTCCTCGTAACAGCTTGGCGGAAATGGAGAATAGGATAGAAAAACTTCAGAAACAAGTTGACCAGCAAATGACTGAGAGTAATAAGCTTTTGGCAAGAGTGAAGCAGCACCTAAAGGTCCACAATCCATCGAAGAATGAGGATGTCATAGAACCAAAGGAAAATAATGTTGAATACTCACTAAGTAAGTCACATTTTCTTTATTACTTATTTATTATATTTTACTGCCTTTATAAGTGAATATGGCAGTTTGCGAGCCTTCTGGGAAAGCCTGGGGTGGTTAGAATTAAGAAAATGGACATGCACGCAATGGCTCAATTGTGAGGCTAAGTGGGAAAATCCACCCTAGCTAAACTAAGTGAATATGGCCAGCTTTAGCGCTATAATTTTCCCAATGAAAAGGCCCTGATTTGGAGATTTTAATTCAGCATTTCACAAATCCCAGCACAATTGAAAATGTATGTTTGTGATGAGAAAATAAAGATTTTATTTATTTATTTATTTTTTTATTTTATTTTTTAATTTCTTACATACTTTAGCTACCTATCTGTCATATTGGGCTGAGTAACAAAAGATTTTAATTAACAATATGATTAAATAAGTAACTGGTCTGATTAATAATTTATACACTGCAAAATATTACATTGTTACAGTTAGAGTAATCAAATCAGTGTAAAGTCCGTTTTTCTTCACTAGTCAAATATTGTAAACAATCTTGACATTCCTTTTTAGCAAAAATATTCCTTTTAAAACAAAATAAACACAAAACTTACAACATACATAGCTAATTCATTGTACAACACTGAGATCTTTTTAAATTTATTATTAAATTAATTTTATTTGCTGATATTATTTTAAAAGTTACCTTAAGTTTGTTTTCAATGTTGGACTTGCATAGATGAATGGAGTTTAGGTAGACATTTTCAGTTTGTAATGTATTAAATATATATCACAGACATCTGTCCAAATACATAGTTCATTGAACTGTATAAACTATTGTCACATTATATTCAGTATTCACACAGTTTTGCATCCGCCTCGTAATTGACATTGTGGATCACAAATAAAGCTGTTCACACACTGGTGACCTGTTACAATGTCCTAATTAGTTCTCGTTGGCATTATCTGTCCAATACTTCATATGAATCGATCCAATATTTGAATTATCGTTGCTTAGTGCTTATTTGTTTATGGTGACACAGGCCCTTATAGTAATGTGTGTTTTTGTGTTGTAATATATTGCTAACTACATGCATGGTAACTAAAAAACATAATAATTATAAAATAATATAATATCAATAAGGTGGCCAAACCACAAACGACTTTTTCAATGACCACAATAAAAATATTACTTAATTTCCTGGTAAATATGCCCTACCCAGTCATTTGTGTAAACAGTAGTTTTATTTTAACAATTTATTATGATCTTTGCTCAGTCAAAGAGCAGAGGTGAAAAATAACACTGTGTTATCACTTTTACAACACAAACTTTATTTTTGTTTTACCCCTTAACTGTAAAGTTTAATCATAACATAGTCTGTTCATCATTGAACCACCTGATGTGACATAAATTAGTTTTTAAAATATATGTAGAATAGAATAGAATAATTATTTATTAGATACACACAAAAAATTAAAAATTACAAAGACAAGGAGAAAAAAAAACTTAAATTAAAAAGTTGTGTGCCAAAAAGGTCCCCGCTCAGTATCAGTAGCGGCAGCAGCATATAAAATGATATTATAACAGCTTTACAGCACATACTACTATGCAATAATGCAGTGTGCGCCAAACTTTACCTCAATTCACACCTTGTGACTTGCTCTAAACCAATATAATAACGGTTTTTATGTTATTGGAGGACAGAAAAAGTAAATATAGCCGTAGTATTTACTGATTCACTTTGCGCTTTTTGAAGCAAATTTCATTTTGCCTCATGTTTCTGTCAGACATTATTACAATAAAACAACAATTTTACGGATTGATTTCGCGAACGTTTATTTTTATTTTATGCCTGACGTTTCGAATGCTTTACAGCATCCGTGGTCACAGGCAGACAGTCTGCCTGTGACCACGGATGCTGTAAAGCATATATAGTATTCGCGTAAACTTCAGAACCAAATATGTGAATCATACATTATTATTAAAAGCATATGATAAAGAATTAGGTGTTATTATGTGGATTTAATGTTAATCAAAATAGGGTAATATTACAATAATAAGGCCCTGTCTCACCATTGACAAATCTGAGAACCATTAACCAAGAAATAAAATGCATAAATATGGTGCATTATTTCTTATGATGAAGTAATGAACAGATAACATATTTATATAGAGTTACAATATATTTCGGATTTACATCATTCCTCGGGATTTTTACAAGTAGGAAATAATTTAAAATGCAATACACCCATTTTTTAGTATTCAAATTATTTTACAATGTGATAAAATTCACAAAAGAATAGGTCTTCTTAGAAGTAATAACAGCGAAAAATCAACAGTGATATACTAGCAATTAAGTGGGCGGATATTTTTATCAAGTCAATAACTCCAATGCCACATAATTATCAGTATAGCTAATTAATGATAACTCATTTGTAATTTGATGACTTAGGCCATGTGTTAGATAGCTTGCACTTTGTGTGACAACAGTGAGATAATTATGATGACTCTATCAAGTTATAGTTATCTAAATAACAATTTTACTATACTAATATAAGCTTTTTTTTAAAATATGATATGCGTTTGCTTTTGTCTTGTTAAATAATTGTTATTATTTATGTCCATCTATACTCTCATTGCTGACACGTAAGCAATTACGAAATATTTGAGGTCTGGGCCACGCTCCCACTTAATTTTTTAATGAATAAAGTTAAAATTTTGAAAAAAAAAATGTAATTTATATCTCAACTTTTGACGAAAATTGGTTTTAAAGAGATCGAACCGGTAGTTTTTGAGACATTGCACATTTTCATCAACCGCAAATATAACTTTGTCTTTCATACAAACACTATGAAAAACAAAGTTATTTTTGCTGTCAAAATTTTGATATTTTCGCTAAATGGAAGTAAGTGGACCCCGAATTCAGTTTAAGGGTGGTACGGAACCCTCAGTGCGCGGGGCCGACTCGCACTTGCCTGGTTTTTGTAGTTCTTTGCGTTGTGTTTCCGACAATGTCGATGTGGTTCTAGGCCATTAGTTCTCCTCGGTGTAGCTGGTGCTTTTGGTTGTGCGATGTCGTTGGTAATACACAAACGGGGTCGATAACGCCTGCCAAATGTGGTACGATGTACGATTGAATAGACCTATACATTTTCAATACAACAAAACATATACGCCCGACCACGTGGTGTGGTTGTGGTACGTGTGGATTGGCCCTTAGGAGTTAAACTGAAATAAGCTTAACCTCTTTATTTTTCAGATAATCTGGTGCTGCCAGTTCTACTGATCGCCTGCGACCGAGTCACAGTCAAGAGATGCCTGGACAATCTGGTCAAATTCAGACCAAACAAGGAGACATTCCCTATCATCGTAAGCCAAGTAAGTTTCCGCATCATCAACAGCTAATTAGCTTAGTATTACGCAATAAAACAACGAACGAATGCTCGGAGTAGAAGAATTTAATGAAGTGGGGATAGAATGAGCATTTGCTCGTCTGATTTAAATGGACCTTTAGAGGGTGAAAAGGGGAATAGAAGTTTGAATGACGAAAATGGTGTAAAAAGTTTGTGTGACACAAACCTAGTTAGCTTAGGCGGTCCTACAAATAGCGTCCTAAGCTGAAGATAATGTTCAATATGCGTTATTCATTTCTTTAGAATTTTCTATCAGATTTTACTAGGTCGATTCTCTATCTCTATATGCCGTTTACTATGCTCTGCCATGTACAGTCGCCAGCACATCAGACTATACATTTTTGTAGAAAAACAGCCCTTATTCCAACAGCATAAGATACCGCAGTGTTTAGCTTGACGTGCTGTCGTCCGTACATTGAAACCGCATCGCGAAATGTTGCCTTTTCATTGATTTTCTATCTTAATTCAAGGAGTTTAAGTTCAAATTATGGCTACTATATTGCCACTTTAAATGCTATTTATAATTGCATTAACTTTGAAACACGAATGTACGTTTATCGGCTTATCTTTATGGTTTCTCGTCAAATAATTGGCTAGTGCAGCGATTCGACATGGTACAATATACAAGATTACCTACAGCACAGAATATACAGGCTGTTATTGCAAGGGGGTGCCAAATTTTTGGAGGTGAAAGGGACCATCAATATGAACAACTTTTACTATGGGACCATCGTTCAATTATTAATTTTATTGTCTGCCTCTCCATACATTATTGTCAATGTAGGTGACTGATTTTGTATGGGGGACCTGAAATTTTATTTAAGATTTTGACCATGACCCCATAGTAAAAGTTGTTCATTCACCTCCAAAAATTTGGCACCCCCTTGCAATTACACCCTGTATAATAGTACTACATACATGCCTACAGTAAAACGCTATCACTTCTTTATTTCACGCACGATTATCGTTTTATGCCTAGGTTTGTAGGTTCCGTAGCCAAATGGCAAAAACGGAACCCTTAAAGTTTTATCAAGGCTGTCAGTCCATCCGTATGTCACAGGCACACATTTTATAGGGTTCCGTAGCCGAATGCCAAAAAACGGAACCCTTATAGTTTCGTCAAGTCTGTCTGTCTGTCTGTCTTGTCTGTCCGTCCGTATGTCACAGCCACTTTATTAAATTAAATAACTTTGTTCTTCATACAAATACTATGAAAAACGAAAGTTATATTTACGGTCAACAAAATATTGTGGTAATATGGCTAAGTGGAAGTAAGAATCCCTAATTCAGTTAAAGTTGGCACGGAATACTCAGTGCGCGAGTCCGACTCGCACTCGGCCGGTTTTTTTTTAAATCGTTTCAGTAGTTCCTGAGATCAGCGCGTTCAAACAAACAAAACTCTTCACCTATATAATAATATTTATAATATTAGTAGGATTTAAATGTTGTATGCTCTCACTTAAGAATTTTAATAAATGCACACTTGTATAACCACGACTAATTATGTACATTGACTGTTATTTAATTAACAAACGAATTGATTTACCAACTGTTTGAGATAATTCATGTTAACCTGGTAAATTTAAATATTTACCAAGAAAACACAAATGTTTTCCATATAAACTAGCGGTCTGCCGCGGCTGCGGGCCCGTAAAATTCTAATTTCACTAAAACATCATTATAAATTATAGGTATAGCCTATGTGTTATTCCAATGTATAAATGTAATAACTAGCCTTTATACCTAGACGAATAAAATAATAATCATTTCATAAGCTATATTAATAATAATAATAATTACATTAAAGTATCTCAAAGGGGCCTCTTCCTGTTGGATCCATATCCCCAGGCCTTCCAAAAGGACCGGCTTCGGCCGTGATATCCCGCAGGAGAGATACAATAATAATAATAAATGTTTATTTATTTAGACAACAAGATCCAATTTGTTAGTATCAATATAATCTGATACTATGTTAAAAGATGTGCTTACAGAATTACATTTCAACTCGTACAATAAGAGGCAACAGCTTAGTAGTGCTACAAAATCTTTCATTTTAACAGCCCCACCCAGTGTCGCAAAAACGGAGAGTCAGGTCTCTCTGCAATCACTTTCAGGATGCTGTTGGAACTAATGCGAAGTTCCATCAAAATTTGCGATCGTGACGGAGTAACAAACATCAATAATCCGTCCTCACAAACTGTTGCATTAATTATTAGTTTATCTTGTCCTAAATTGAATAAATGACAATTTATAGTTTATTTTTGTTCTTATAGTGTTTTGTCACCATACAAACTTAATAATATAAATTGCACTTGTAAAAAGACAACTGTGAACCTGTGACAGACGAGAGCCTACGCGTTAAGAAGCGCTTGCAAAATTCAACAGGCCTGTTAATGTGACGGTGGCCGAGTGGTATAGGCATACGCCCGGATTGCGTAAGACACGGGGTTCAATTCCTCGTCTGTCACAGGTTCACAGTTGTCTTTTTACAAGTGCAATTTATATAAATGTCAATTTTTCTTCTAGGACTGCGGCCACGAACCGACATACCAAGTGATAAAGAGCTTCGCAGACGAAGACCCGACCATAACCGTGGTCAAGCAGCCGGACCTGTCGGAGCCGCCGCTGTCGCGCGTGAAGCTCAAGTTCAAGGGGTACTACAAAATTGCGCGCCACTACCGCTTCGCGCTCAACCACGTGTTCAAGACATTAGGACACGAGGCTGTCATTATTGTCGAAGGTCAGTCATAATAACTACCATTAGTTACACTGAGACTAACCACCTCTTTGGAAACTGCTGACGTAGTAAGACAGTATGTAGAACGACTGTCTCGTGAGGAACAATCTTTCGATTAGTGTCTCTCTCCCAAGACCTATAGATTCGTTTCCTCTTTTTGTGGTCCTAGCCAGATCCTAACAAGCTCTGTTATATCTGGGTGATATTGATAATAAGTAGTAGGGATTCGTGCGTTCTGGCTCACTATTTCCGGTCCCCCCCTTCCCCCCTCTCTTCCCTTCCCCGCCCCCGCATTTTCTAGCTCATCATCGGCGGTCTGAGCGGGATCGCCGGCTAAAAAAAAAAAAAAAAAAGTTTGGTGTCAAAATGGGGGTTTTCGGCCATGCCCGATCGATCTATGCAGTCCATTTTTGCGTAGCTGCACTCCTTCGCGTTTTAGCTTTTGCGTCAGATAAGCTCCAATACCCCTCATTAAGATAAGGCTAATCCTCCTCGACGTCCCATTGTCCTTTTACACCATTGTTCTCATAGTCGAAGACCACTAATGTATTGTAGATAACATTCCTTTGTCAGGTTGACAACAATAGAAGCAGTGTTATGAAATAAAACTTTGGCATTCGGTAGATATCGCTGTTTGTATTACAGGTGGAATAGATGCACTACCATATGTTAACATAACAGCGCCATCTAGAATTTTCGATACATACTTCTTTGAAGCAACATCTATCTCTCATCATTTGAATCTTCATCACAACTCATTCATTCGCTTTAAGCAGGTCCAAAACATTTCTATTCTAATTTCAACGCGTTCTACTAGATGGCGCTATAAATGCAATTGCAGTGGTTTACGCGCCCCTTGTTCTACCGAAAATATGCCTACGTACCAAACCCAGTGTGTTCGTCTTATTCCGCATCCCGGTGGTGGTAAAATTAACACCATAATTTTAAGATCAATTTTTGTAAACTGTATTCTCAGCAAATAAGTGATTGATTTGATTTGATTTACCATATCGATACAATCCAGTTCACTAAGAACGTTATCAACAACATTCTTCAATTCCCTTTGTATGTACTGCACATAGCTTCATAGACTCAATTTATTTTCAAATGTTTTGTTTATCATAATTGCATTCTAATAGGCTCTTAATGTTGTAGTAAGTATTGCTGTTTATCATATCAATACCATCCGGTCCACTACGAACGTTATCAACAACATTCTTTAAATTCCTTTGTATCTACTGCACATAGCATCATAAAGACTCCTTATTTATTTTCAACTGTTTTGTTTATCAAAATGGCATTCCAATAGGCTCTTAATGTTAAAGTAGATATTGCTGTTTATCATCATATCAATACCATCCGGTCCATTACGAACGTCTATGGTAACTATCTATGATACATAACTTCTTATCATAATTGCATTTTAATGGTTTGTAGTTTCTTTATGTTTTAAGCAGATAAGTCTTAAGCGTAATGCGTAAGCGTATGATTGCGTTAGTTTTACTAGTATAAAAGGTCTGCGACTTTATCTTTCCTCACACAGTTGCTCTTTAGCTCTTCAAAAACTACTACCTACTATTTTAACTAGTTCAAGGAAACCTTCTGCCAATGGAATCCGAGATGGATGTAAGTATTAATTTTAAATATTTATTTTCTTTCTACAACTTTTCTTTGTGTAATAATAACTTATCTTTGTTTGTATTCATTGTTATAGCTCACATGTGGTACTGGTGCCATTGATTTTGAAGAAAATACGTACAAGCATTACTACTACCCATCAGACGATGAGTCAACCTTATCAATTTCGGAATACTCGGTTAAGGTTGATTTGCATTTCAATTCATTCACCAATTTATTAAGTTGCAATCAATGATAGTTATTTATTAGAAGATTCAAGTTTGTATTTAAGTATTAACATTTAAATAATTAACTTTCAAAATTTACCAAGATAAATTATTTATTAGAGAAACATCACAAAACACTACATTCTGCATTTGCTTTATTGGTGATATTGAAGTTGTTAATCATGTCTAATACTCAAACTGATGCTAGTGTGGTCTTTGAGGGTGATTCAGACATGGAGTTAGAAATGCACGAACTCTGCGAAATTACAGAATGCGTATGCTTATTCGAATCAATTGATTCTGAGTCTGAGTCAAACAAGACTCCAAAAGAACCAGAGACAAAGTAAGTAAGTAATAGTATTTTTGATTTCATATTTCTTATTCAAGATAGTTACCATACCTTTAAAATATCTTATAAGTTTATTGTTTGTTTTTCAGTTTGCAAGTTGGAGCTGGTTTCAAACGTGTGGCTGGTGATAAAGAACATGGGACCATAATAAAAAAAAGACGTTTGAGTAGTAAACCATCAACATCTAAGGATTTAGTTACTGAGCGATCAACTGAAGAGGACTGCATATACGAAATAGTGGAGTGTGAGGTATGCAAAGTACCAGTCAAAAAAAGGTACTTAACAAATCATTATCGTAGTAATATCCATAAGAATAATGCTTTTCGAATTCATCACAGTTTGCCAAATGTAACGTTAATAGAGTCTGCATTTGGAAAACGTGTGCATACGTATAGAATTGTTCCAATCTCGAATAATGTTGAGCTATTAGAATTCAACTTATTTTTTTCTACTATTAAAGAAACTCTTCAGACTTTGTTGAATGAATGTATCTCGGATTTAAAAACATTTAAAGTTAATTTTATAATGCATGCAAAGTTCATTCAGCAAAGTAAAGAAATTGTAAATACATTTGATTTTCAAACTCCAAACTATATATTAAACATATCAGAAAATTTAACAACCTTTCTCGATGCTTTACATGAAACAATTTCAAACAAAATAAGCGAATTTGAAAAAAAGGACAGCGGTTGGTCGTTTCGAAATATACTTAGTGTTGATATGAATGTAAACAAATTTAACCCACTTCGTGGTTCTTCTTATATTGATTTACCTCGTGATATAAGAAATAAAAAGGCAGTAATAAATGTAAAAAATGCTGATGTTCAATGTTTAAAGTGGGCCTTACTGTCAGCATTGTATCCTGCTACTAAAAATTCTAATCGTGTCACCTCGTATTCCAAATATGAACAGAAACTGAATTTCACAGGTGTTGCTTTCCCAGTTAAGTTAACTGACATTCATAAAATCGAAAAGTTAAATAATTTAAGTATAAACGTATATGGTTTGGAATACAATGCTGTAAGTAAGACCAATTCAGTGATTGGTCCATTATATTATACTAAGTCTCTAAAACCCACTCATATTAATTTGCTGTACATAACGAACGGAAGTAATGGACATTATTGCTACATAAAAAACTTATCTCGCTTAGTCAGTAGTCAGATTACATCCCATAGTGGTATTTATATTTGCGATGGTTGTCTTATTTATTTCAACAACCAGGAAGCTCTCAATAGACACAAAGATAACGACTGTGCTCATATCCGAACTGATCTTCCTAATGCTAGTGTGAGTAGGAAAAATTGGTTTGGTGTTAATGTACCAAGCGATAAACTAAGTTTTGACAATTTTGAAAGAAAACTGCGAGTGCCTTTTGTAATTTATGCAGATTTTGAGTCTTTTCTTAATCCAATTGATTCATGTGCTAATGATCCATCCAAATCATTCACTACTAATGTGCATAGACATGATGTCTACAGTTTTGGCTATTATGTTAAATGTTCTTACGATGACAAACTCTCAAAATATGTAACATACACTGGTCCAAATTGTGCTCATGTTTTTTTAACAAAATTACATGAAGACATTAAAATCATTGCCAAAGCCAACACTTTCCCAAAACATACTCTTCCTTTATCCGAGGTGGATACAAACAAAATAAAAGAAACCTCTATATGTTACATATGCGAAAAAAAACTAAACGCTGAACAATATATTGATCATGATTGGCACACAGGTATTTTCAGAGGTTTATGTCATGAGGTGTGCAGTAAAAAATTCCATAGAACACGATTCATACCTGTAATACTGCACAACCTCAGTAATTATGATGCACATTTTATTGTGCATGCCTTAAACTTTGCAGATGGTGAGGTGCAAATTATCCCCCAAAACAAAGAAAAATACATTTCTTTTTCAAAAGTATTGAATGTCAATAGTAATCAAGTGAATTTAAGGTTTATAGACTCTTTAAAATTTTTATCCAGTAGCTTAGAATCATTAGCTAACAATCTTAATGAAGATCAATTCCGAGAAATGAAAAAAGAGTACCCGGACCACACTGATTTTAAACTTTTAAAGCGCAAAGGTGTCTATCCATATGAACACATGACTTCTTTTAAATCATTAGATTTACCCTCTTTACCATCGATTGAATGTTTCACCAGTATGTTAACTGGACATGGTATTTCTGATACTGATTATAACCATGCTCGAGAAGTATGGTTACATTTTCACTGTCGCACAATGGCTGACTATTCCGATCTTTATCTTAAAACTGATGTTCTATTACTATGTGACATTTTCGAAAATTTTAGAAATGTTTGCATAAAAACTTATGATTTAGATCCTGCTCATTACTATACTGCTCCAGGGTTAAGTTGGGATGCTATGTTAAAACACACTCAGGTAGAATTAGAGCTATTAACAGATTTTGATAAAATTGCTTTCATCAAGTCAGGTATCAGAGGAGGTATATCACAGTGCAGCAATCGTTATGCAAAAGCAAATAATCCACATATGGATACCTTCGACAAAAACGATCCTATATCGTATTTGATTTATCTTGATGCCAATAACCTATATGGGTGGGCTATGTCTCAATATTTACCTTTGTCTAATTTTGAATGGGAAGATCCTAATGTAAATTATAATGTACCAAACACTTCAGATGTTGGTTATATTTTAGAAGTAGATATAGAATACCCCAATAGTTTACATGATGATCATTCAGACTTTCCATTGTGTCCACAAAATATTTGTGTTGGCAATTCTAAGGAACCCAAGCTAGTTACAAACTTGTATCATAAGAAAAAATATGTTATACATTATAGAAATCTTTTACAATGTCAAAAATTCGGTTTGGTTGTTCAAAAAGTTCATAGAGTATTAAAATTTAAACAAAGCCCCTGGTTAAAGAAATATATTGAGTTGAATACAGAATTACGAACATTAGCAAAATCTGATTTTGAAAAAGATTTCTATAAACTTATGAATAATTCTATATTTGGAAAGACTATGGAAAATATTGAAAAACGGGTGAATGTTAAATTATTGACACATTGGAAAAATCATGGAAAAACCCAAGGTGTAGAAAGTCTCATTGCTCGTCCGGAGTTCCATAGCCTTTCAATTTTTTCTGAGAATTTGGTTGCAGTTCAACTTCACAAAACTAAATTATTTTATAATAAACCAATATATTTGGGTTTCAGCATATTAGACATTTCAAAAACTTTAATGTATGATTTTCACTATCAGTATATGAAAAACAAATTTTCCAATTTGAAATTGATGTATACCGATACCGATAGTCTGGTATATCAAGTATTTTGTGAAGATTTTTATAAGGAAATTAAGGAAGATTTAAATTTATATTTTGATACTTCTGATTATCCACATAGTAATCAGTACGATTTTCCACAGGTAAATAAAAAGAAGTTAGGTTTTTTTAAAGACGAAAATAATGGGAAGCTTTTAACAGAATTTGTTGGACTGCGATCAAAAATGTATGCAATGAAAGTAGAAAATCATACCATAACCAAAGCTAAAGGTATTAACAAATCTGTAATAAAGAGATTAAGTGTCGATAACTATAAGTCTTGTTTATTTAATCAAACAATTCAGTACGCAGAAATGCATAGATTTAGGTGCATCAAACATATTATATTCACACAAAAGATTAATAAAATATGTTTATCATCTAATGATACCAAACGATATATTTTACCGGACTCTATAAACACACTAGCTTGGGGGCATCATAAAATAAATACTATTTAGATAAGAACTTTTTTTGGATTAGTTGTATTGTATTCAAGTACTTTGTTATTGTAATTAACTAGTAAACAATTAAATTATGTTTTTTTTATCACGTACTTTATTAAGTATAAAATATAAGTTTTAAAATTGTAATGTTCATAGTTAATTGTGTTTTTTATAAAAATAGACGTGTTGTCCTTCATTGAACATGTTTCATTTTGAACATCCCTTTACTGCCATAGTGGCTGGTCCTAGTGGTTGTGGAAAATCAAATTTTGTTTGTAATTTTTTGAAAAATATAAAACGTGTCTGCAACCAAGATTTTAAGAACATACTATGGTGTTATGATGAGATGCAACCGCTTTACAATTTGAGTGAAGTTAACTATTGTCAAGGAATTCCCGACTTGAGTATGTTTGATGGAAAATATCCTCAACTTATTATCATCGATGACCTCATGAGGGAATCCGACGGGCGCATAGTTGATATTTTTACTAAAGGAAGTCATCACCGAAACTTAAGTGTATTCTACATAACACAAAATTTATTTCATCAAGGGAAGGGGCAGCGAGATATTTCACTAAATTCAAGTTACATAGTTTACTTTAAGAATCCTCGAGATAAAACTCAAATACGTTTTCTGGCTCGACAATTAGTACCTGATAACCCTAAATATGTTGAAGATGCGTATAGAGATGCCACTAGTAAGCCCTATGGATACTTAATGATAGATTTAAGACAAAATACTGATGACATTTATCGTATTAAAACGAACGTATTTCCTGATGACTACACTATTTGTTACATTCCTAAAAAGGGGTATAAATATGGTTGTTCTAAACAAAAACCAACCATTATTGAACAATGAAATATCGGGTGAAGACACATGAAGAGTTTTTAAAGGCATTACATTTCTTAAAACCAAAATTTCGAACGGTTTTATTGAAAGCTTGTGATGAAGAAGAAATTAATAGTATATGTGAGTGTATTTTTAATGTTTTAAAGGGGAAAATACAGCTATCGACAAAACATAAGAATAAATTAAATAAACACAAAAACATTTTAAGAAGACTCATCTCTAAGGGTAAAAATAAAGTTAAAAAAAATATCCTAATACAAAAAGGTGGAGCGTTTTTACCCATAATCTTGAGTTCAGTGTTGGGTGCACTATTAAATTCGTTGATCTAGTAATCATTCAACAATGGATAATGCCAAGAAAATGATATTGATTGAACCTGAAGTAATCGAAAAACTTAAAAAAGATAATATGAATACATCCGTAAACAATGTATCACAACTTGATGAAGAAATGAATAAAGTTTTGAGAACTAAATTAGAAGATAGAGAAAAGTGGTCGCTTTATTTACAAACTCTCCAAAGATATTTATATTTCATTGGTAAGGATCGCAGACCAATTGAAATACCTATAATTAACTGTCGTGAATCAGAGAATAATATAAAAGAAAACGTAAAGTCAGAAAAATCTGAAGACATCAAAGAAGAGTCTGTTAGAACACATGACAGTATCACTGGTGAGAATATATATGAAAAAAATAACGACATTTATATTAAATCTCAATTACTTCAGCTCATACCAAAGACATATAAAATTAAAGGTGAGCTACTAATTGATGTTCTTTTGAAAAATAAAGACAAAGTCCGCTGGAACAGTAATGGTACAGTTTTTATTAACAACCAGGAAGTTTATAAAAGCAATATTGTTGACTTAATTAACGATGTTGTAAGACCGCTAAAAAATAGTTCTCCGGAAGGTTGGGTAGAATTCACAACTGCTTTAAAGGATTTACAAGTACCATTGAGCTACATTGGTAATCCAAAACGAGCAACTTATATTAAGTCGATCTCAAAAACACCAGATTTTGGGAAGAGGTTTGAATCAGCAACGGAATCTTACAGCACCCCTGATTATTCTACACCTCAAACAATTCAAAAGGGAAAAGACGAAAAAGTAAAAAGAAAACTTGATTGGGAGAAATGGACCCCTTATTAGAAATACACAATATTTATTATGATGTTGCTAATCCTGCTGGTTATAGTAGTTTAAAGAAATTATCAGCAGCAATGAAAAATAATATGACTTATAACGATACTAAGGAATGGTTGGAATCACAAGATACATACACTCTACACAAACCGGTTCAACGTAGATTTCCTAGAAATAAATATGTCTTATCTAATATGAACGACCTTTGGCAAGCAGATTTAAGTGATATGCGAACTTACAGTGAATATAATGATGGATATAAATATATTTTATGTGTAATTGATGTCTTTAGTAAATACGCTTATGCTAGACCTTTGCAAAAAAAGAATTCCGAAACTATTAAGAAGTGTTTTACTAACATATTTTCAGAAGCTAATATTACCCCTAAACATTTACAATCTGACAAAGGTACTGAATTTGTATCAAAAGATGTACAACAGTTTTTGAAAAGTAATAACATCAACTATTATACCACTAATAATCCTGACATCAAGGCTAGTATTGTTGAGAGATTTCAGAGAACGCTAAAGATGAAAATGTGGCGATATTTCACTCATAACAATACTTATAGATATGTAGATATTTTACAAAACTTGCTTTATTCATATAACCATAGTTTTCATAGAAGTATTAAAATGTGTCCCTGTGATGTTAATCAAAATAATATCATGTCAGTTTGGTCTAACTTATATGGTCAACCAAAACGAGGATCTAATATTTTAAGAAAACCCAAATATGAAATTGGTGACCATGTAAGAATCACAAAATATAAACACATATTCCAAAAAGGATATGAGACAAACTGGAGTGATGAAATATTTATGATCACTTCAGTCATAGAGAGACGACCCTGGTTGGTGTATACTTTAAAAGATTTGAAAGGTGAACCTATCACTGGAACATTTTATGAAAAAGAGCTACAAAAAGTTGCTTATGATCCTAATACAAAATATAAAATAGATAAAATTATTCGCACTCGGTATTCGGGTCTCAGAAAGGAGTTGCTCGTGAAGTGGAAAGGTTATCCAAATAAGTTTAACAGTTGGATATTGGCATCAAATTTAGAGTCATGAATAACGACGACTTTTATTTAACATTACCAAGCAACAGTTCTTTTTTATACTTTCCTGACAATAAAACGACACACTATTCAACAAAGTTACCAAAATCCATTAAGTTGGAAGGAGAATGGTCGGTGGCAATTGTAGAATTTCAATATCCATGTACAATGTTTACAGTTCAAAATAATCAAAACATCATGTACATAACAAAAAAAATGACTGTTGCTAATGAAGCAGAACCATCTATAGTTACATATAAGGACCATATACCAGCTTCCAGTTATGAGAACATTGATGACGTTTTAGTAGCACTCAATTCAAGAGAATCATTTAAACTACGTCATGATAAAATTTCTAAGTACACAACTCTAACTGGAAATATTGATGATATAATTTCTCTAAAATTTTCTCCAATTTTGAGTCTCCAACTTGGTTTTGATCCAAATACTGATGTAGCATATAAAACCACTGGTAAATTCCCAGCCAATCTTTACTTAGGGTTACCCTCTCAACTATTCATTTATTGTGATATAATAGAACCTCAAATAGTTGGAGATGTCATGTCCCCGTTATTAAGAATTATATCATTAGACCCAGTTAAATACGTATATGGATCAAATAAAATGCATATATTTTCACCGCCGCATTATATTCCTGTAATGCGTAGAGAGTTCGATACAGTTGAAATAGATATAAGATCAAACACAGGAGAAAACATACCATTTGAGTTTGGGACGAGTTGTGTAAAGTTGCATTTCAAACGTATCCATAATCAATAAAATGTACTCCAAACATAATAATAATATTTGCCCATATCAACATTACTATACTCATCAAGCTGGAACTGGAATAGGTGTAATTTATAAAGGTGTACCACATCAACGTGGTCATGGTGTTGGAAGTTTTTTGGGAGGGTTGTTTAGATCAGTTTTACCGCTTTTATCAAATGGTGCAAGAGTGATTGGTAAAGAAGCCTTAAATGCTGGTGTAGGACTTTTAACTGATATGGTTCATGCAAAACCCTTACAAGAATCTGTAAAAGATCGTTTTAAAGAAGCTACTTTAAATCTGAAAAGAAAAGCTGATGATAAGATAAATAGAGTGATGACAGGATCTGGTAATAAAAACAAAAGACGGCGTACACAAAGTCTCATTCAATCAGAGGAATTGAAAGGAAGAACAATTAAAAAAGCTAGGAGAAATACTAAATTAAATTTCAACGATATATTTTCTTAGAAAACTATTTCAAAATGTCTTTTTTACATAATCATTCTTGTGAGTGCGTGAAGTCTGAACTGGACTTATTTGCCTTACCATCAACTCAAACAAGTATAGAAAATGGACAATGGATACACTATAAACCTATTTCATCACTTAGTGATGATGGACCACTAGAATTTCAAATCCCAGGTTCTGGAGATGACTATGTTGATTTATCTCATACATTAATCCACATCAAGGCTAAAATATTGAATCAAGATTTAACACCACTGGCTGATACAACTACTGTAGCACCCGTCAACTACTGGCTTCATTCTCTGTTTAGTCAATTAGATGTATATTTAAATCAAAAACTTGTATCTCCTCCTAATAATACCTACGGATACCGTGCCTATATAGAAACTCTATTAAATTATCATCCTCATGCAAAACAGTCACACTTAACTTGTGGAATGTGGTATGAAGATACTGCTGGAAAAATGAATAACGCCGATGAATCAAACAAGGGTTTTACAGAGAGATTAAAGTATGTTAAGGATAGCAAAGAGGTGGAAATGATGGGACATTTGCATGGTGATATTTTTAATCAAGAAAAATTTTTAATTAATGGAGTCGAAATGTGTGTAAAACTAGTAAGATCTAGAGATTCTTTTAATTTAATGGCTCCGACAAATGATATGAAAGTAAAAGTATCCATCACTGATGCCACTCTTATGATTCGTAAAGCTCGTATCAATCCAAGTGTACTCCTCGCTCATCAAAAAGTTTTAGCATCTACAACTGCAAAGTATCCAATTACACGAGCTGAAGTTAAAGTTTTAACAATTCCATCTGGTATTCAGGGTAAAACACTTGACAATGTTTTTCTTGGGCAGATACCAAAACGATGTATTGTTGGGTTTGTTAACAATACAGCTTTTAATGGTAGCTTTAATAAAAATCCTTATGATTTTGATAATTTTGGAGTAAATACATTTAGTTTGTACATAGATGGCATGCAAATACCTTCAAAGGCGTTGCAGCCCTCATTTAGTAATGGGCTACACACTGCTGCTTACCATACACTCTTCTCAGGAACTGGTATTCATTTTATGAATGAAGGTAATGGTATAAGTAAGGACAGATACCCGAAAGGTTACTGTTTGCTGGCCTTTGATCTTACACCAGATCTATCCGCAAATTCATCAACACATTGGAATTTAATAAAACATGGGAGTCTTAGAATAGAAGTAAGGTTTGAAAATGCTCTGACGCAAACAATCAACTGCATTGTTTATGCTGAATTTGATAATATAATTGAGATAGATAAAAATAGAAATATAAGTGTGGATTTTAGTAGTTAAGATTATGTATAAAAAATAAATTCTCCTTTAATTTTATTTATATGTTTGTTTACTTCTGAGTTAGGCAGACACCATAAACCACTATGAATACTCTAGAAATTAGTAAATATTTAACAAAAATACATCCTACTTTAAGTTCTAATGTTTTTCCTGCTAACCGATTACCGGTCTATATGACACCTCCTGTTTACTTGATCAGTAATTTAGATCCTGATACAAAGCCGGGCACTCATTGGATAGCTATTTATATAAGTTCAGAGGGTGTTGGAGAATACTTTGATACTTTCGGTCGAAAACCTGACACTTATCATTTATCTTTTTTGAAACGAAACACTAGTAAGTGGATATATAACAGTAAAATTATTCAGAATATTTTTTCATCATTTTGTGGCGAGTATTGCCTTGTGTATTTGTATCTTAAGCGTAGAGATATATCTTTAAATGACTTTGTTGAAATGTTTAATGATGATACTATCAGTAATGATGCATTGTTACAAGATATGTTTAAGTCTTTTGTATTGGTGTAATATTGTGTACCTATGATATTAAGTAGTTAATGTACCTACGCTTTATTTTATTATAATAATAAAGAAGTTGAAAATATCTAATGTGTTTAATTGAAATAAAACAAATAATATTATAGTAAAGTTAAGATTTATTTTTCGATTTAATAGTAAACTTTTTTACATGTGGTGAACTGGAAATTTCTTTGGTTATATTGTATATTAATTGTCGCGTCTTTTGATGGTTGTTTGATTTTGTCCTGTTGTAGTATTTGATTCGTACGTCGCTGTGTTTCCAGTGTTCACACTCCGGTATATTCTTAAGTTTTTTCAGATCATAAATTTCCAATTTTATAAGATGAGTGGCTTCAGCTCCGTCATCTTCGTTAGTGGATAAATATGAAACTCCATCTACCGTTGCTTTAGCCACAGTTGAAGCCCGAAGTTTTCCCTTTTTCTTTATAGTCGGTTCTTCGAAAAATTCATCCAATGCCAGAGAGTCCACTTTTGCTGAGTATTTCGGTATGGTTGACGATGATTCGTCATCTGACACTGGATAGTAGTAATGCTTGTACGTATTTTCTTCAAAATCAATGGCACCAGTACCACATGTGAGCTATAACAATGAATACAAACAAAGATAAGTTATTATTACACAAAGAAAAGTTGTAGAAAGAAAATAAATATTTAAAATTAATACTTACATCCATCTCGGATTCCATTGGCAGAAGGTTTCCTTGAACTAGTTAAAATAGTAGGTAGTAGTTTTTGAAGAGCTAAAGAGCAACTGTGTGAGGAAAGATAAAGTCGCAGACCTTTTATACTAGTAAAACTAACGCAATCATACGCTTACGCATTACGCTTAAGACTTATCTGCTTAAAACATAAAGAAACTACAAACCATTAAAATGCAATTATGATAAGAAGTTATGTATCATAGATAGTTACCATAGACGTTCGTAATGGACCGGATGGTATTGATATGATGATAAACAGCAATATCTACTTTAACATTAAGAGCCTATTGGAATGCCATTTTGATAAACAAAACAGTTGAAAATAAATAAGGAGTCTTTATGATGCTATGTGCAGTAGATACAAAGGAATTTAAAGAATGTTGTTGATAACGTTCGTAGTGGACCGGATGGTATTGATATGATAAACAGCAATACTTACTACAACATTAAGAGCCTATTAGAATGCAATTATGATAAACAAAACATTTGAAAATAAATTGAGTCTATGAAGCTATGTGCAGTACATACAAAGGGAATTGAAGAATGTTGTTGATAACGTTCTTAGTGAACTGGATTGTATCGATATGGTAAATCAAATCAAATCAATCACTTATTTGCTGAGAATACAGTTTACAAAAATTGATCTTAAAATTATGGTGTTAATTTTACCACCACCGGGATGCGGAATAAGACGAACACACTGGGTTTGGTACGTAGGCATATTTTCGGTAGAACAAGGGGGCGCGTAAACCACTGCAATTGCATTTATAGCGCCATCTAGTAGAACGCGTTGAAATTAGAATAGAAATGTTTTGGACCTGCTTAAAGCGAATGAATGAGTTGTGATGAAGATTCAAATGATGAGAGATAGATGTTGCTTCAAAGAAGTATGTATCGAAAATTCTAGATGGCGCTGTTATGTTAACATATGGTAGTGCATCTATTCCACCTGTAATACAAACAGCGATATCTACCGAATGCCAAAGTTTTATTTCGAAATACTGCTTCTTTTGTTGACAACCTGACAAAGGAATGTTATCTATAAAACCATAGTGTTCTTCGACTATAAGTACAATAGCGTGAAAGGACAAAGGGGCGTCGAGGAGATCATTAGCCTTATCTTAATGAGGGGTATTGGAGTTATCTGACGCAAAAGCTAAAACGCGAAGGAGTGCAGCTACGCAAAAATGGACTGCATAGATCGATCGGGCATGGCCGAAAACCCCCATTTTGACACCAAACTTTTTTTTTTTTTTTTTTAGCCGGCGATCCCGCTCAGACCGCCGATGATGAGCTAGAAAATGCGGGGGCGGGGAAGGGAAGAGAGGGGGGAAGGGGGGGACCGGAAATAGTGAGCCAGAACGCACGAATCCCTACTACTATAATATCGTCTTTGCCAGCAGCTTGAAGCATCTTGGTAACTATAAAGAGCTGCAGAGTACCTGATCCATTAGTGCCAGTATTTCCTATCTCTAGTAAGTCGGGTGGTGCTATCTATATTCTTAGGCTTCTATAGACTGCTGTTTCTGTAAGAAGATAGAATCTGTAGATAGATAAATTTTGGCCAAAGACCCGACCATCACAGTGGTCAAGCAGCCGGACCTGTCGGAGCCGCCGCTGTCGCGCGTGAAGCTCAAGTTCAAGGGGTACTACAAGATCGCGCGCCACTACCGCTTCGCGCTCAACCACGTGTTCAAAACATTAGGACACGAGGCTGTCATTATTGTCGAAGGTCAGTCATAATTACTACCATTAGATACACTGAGACTAACCACCTCTTTGGAAACTGCAGACGCAGTAAAAACAGAGGATCGACTGTCTCCTGAGGAACAATCTTTCTATGAGTGTCTTTCTCCCAAGATCTATAGATTCGTTTCCTCTTTTCGTGGTCCAAGAGAGCGACCCAGCTCTGTAATATCTGGGTGATATTGATAACAGCGTCTTTGCCAGCAGCTTGAAGCATCTTGGTAACTATAAAGAGCTGCAGAGTACCTGATCCATTAGTGCCAGTATTTCTTATCTTTCTATACTTTTAGCCTAGATAGGCTAAAAGTAATCTACTTTTAATTTTATCACTTTTCCATGCAGCCGTGATTATGCGAAATCGTGAATTCCACAGTCGTGCGGGTAACATTATGTGATAAGAATCGAGAGTATGTTTACTACGGGATTAGGTCAAAAGTACACGTGATATACTTACTTCGTTTGTATTGTATGACATAGAATGTAAAGTGTGGCATTGTGACAGAAAATAAATTTATTCTACTCAAATTACAATCAATCCATCCATCTTGTCGGTGGACGTTCTACGCTGCGCTTTCAGTCGAAGAGTCTCCGAGAACTCCACTGCACCAATGTTCATCAGTTTTTCGCGATATGTGCCCATTGCCACTTGAGCTTACTGATTCGCTGGGTTATGTCCGTTACCTTAGTTCTTCTACGGATCTTCTTAAAGTCATAAAAGTCGTTTATTTTTGCATATAGACCCACTGGGGGCACTTATACACGTCCCAACATTGGCCCTACCACAGCTTCGGGGCAACTGTGGGCTAGTGCTGAGAAGATCTTCTCGAAGAGTTTCTCATTTTTGTACTAACTTCATAAGATATGTTTTTTTTTACAGATGATCTCGACATATCTCAAGACTTCTACGAATACTTTCTAGGAACGTATCCACTGCTGCTGAAAGACCCAAGTCTATGGTGAGTTATCTATCAAGTTATTTATCAATTTTAGATCAGGCAAGAGCCAAGAGTACGACGAGAGACTAGTCTCTCGCGCTTAACAACCTTTTTTTGTTAGCCGTTATTATCTTAGTTGTTTTTTTTATAGTGTTTTGTCACTATCAAAAATTAAAATCAAAAAATCAAAATTGTTATTTCTTTAGAAAACAAGTATTGTACACATATTATTAAACATATTTGGGGTTACCTAGTAAGTATAGACATATACTTGTGGCAGGTAACCACGCTCCTTCAATACATTTATTACTAATTTGTAGGTACATATAAATTGTGAGAGTGATTTCATCATTATACAAGTAAAAGAAGAGTTGCATACAATTATATACTAAAGTAGTAACAGCAAGCACGCATTAACAAACAGCAGATATGTAACATGTATTAAATTTTACTGAAGCAGCATCTCCGTATCGTTATAACTAAGTAGCTGAAGCCAAGTAGATAACACTTTTTTACAGTCTTTTGAGCTTAATGGATAAATTTCAATATTTTTATTTATATTATTGTACACGTGAGCTGATGTAGCTTTATATTGCCTTTTAGCCGATTTGGTTTTAAAATTTTGTGTTCTGACAACGTTCCTGTTTCGTCTTTTGTGTATTTTTGAGGTATCAAAAGGTAAACTCCTATGCAAGTTCAAAACTACATGTAGCAAATACAACTTTCGCACCGACAGAAGCTCACATTCCTGGTAAAGCTTTGAGGTAGAAAATCTATAATGCTTGCTATACATGACTTTTAATAGAGAACGTTGTGCTCTTTCTATTTCAAGAAATTTTGTCTTTGTAGCTCCACCCCATATATGGATACAATATCCCAACACCGATTCTACTAATGATATATATATACGTTTAATAAGTTCACGAGAAGTTACCTTCCTAAGAGATTTAAAAATCCATATGAGTTTTCTAATTCGATTGTTCATAAATTCAATGTGGGGATGCCAAGAAAGTCTGTCATCAAGTATTATTCCTAAGTACTTGGTGCTCGTAACACGCTCTATTTCAGGACAGTTACAGTTAAAATTTTGATAACTACAGTTATGTATATTTAATTTTAGAGTACGACAGGGATGTGTTTTTTTAGAGTTTCCAAAGCAAATATAGTTAGTCTTAGCGATGTTAAGCGTAAGTAGGTTCGATTGCAGCCAGTTGTATACTTTGGATAGGCCCTGCTGAGCTTGTTCAAAGACCAAGTTCCAAGACGTGTTCATGAAAAATAATGCTGTATCATCGGCATAAGAGAAAACGCGTCCCCCAACCACAGAGATATTACAAAGTTCATTGATATATAAAAGAAAAAGGGTTGGCCCCAGTACGCTTCCCTGCGGAACGCCGAAAGAGATTTTAGAGTCATTACTAATATGGTTATCAATTTTCACCTTTTGAGTTCGACCATACAAATAATCTTTAAAAAGATCAAGTGGTGTACCTCTTATTCCGTAGCACTCTAACTTTTGTATTAAGATGGGAAGAGAGACGGTGTCAAATGCCTTTTTTAAATCTAAGAAAATAGTAAGGCATTTTTTGCCGCTGTCCAGACACTCTGAAATAAGATTAGTTAGAGTCAAAACAGCATCAGCAGTAGATTTTCTAGGTCTAAAGCCGAACTGCGATTCTGAAAGTATGTTAAATTTATTGAGGTAATTTAGTAGCCTTACATTAATTAGTTTTTCGATTATTTTAGAAATAGAAGGTAGAACTGATATAGGCCTGTAATTATTGACATCGTCTCTCTTTCCACCCTTAAATACTGGTGTTACTATAGATCGCTTCAAAGAGGTAGGAAAAACACCGCTTCTGAAGCAAATATTTGCTAGGTGACTTATGATTGGGACTACAAAATCTTTGGCAAGCTTGAGAAACTTATTGGGTATATTATCCCACCCTGGAGAACTTTCAGAATTAAGCCCCATCAGAACATCAGTAACCTCTTGGTTGTCAGTATCTAGGAGCACAAAAGAAGAGCATTGGCTATTTAGCAGATCGCTGCTGGTTTTATTAGCATGGGAGTTGTGAGAGATTATAGTGTTTGCAAGATTTTTACCTACATTAGTGAAAAAATCATTTACTGTATTGACAGAGTGTCCAGCATCTTTCTCGATATTAAGTAATTCAGTACTAGGTTTTTTTGTAGATTTTAGATGGGTGATAGTTTTTATAGTTTTCCAAAGTAGTTTAGAATCTTTGGAACTTTTAGCCAACATTTCTCTCTCATATTTATGTTTTAGTTTTTTTAATAAATTGTTACAATAGTTGCGGTACCTTTTGAATGTAATTATTAGTATTTCGTTAGTTGGGTCTTTCCTGAGATTTAATTGCATTTTATTTCTATTTTCAATACAGCGTAAAAGACCAGGAGTTACCCATGGCTTTATAGGTTTTTTACGTGTTGTCGATTCTCTTACAACTGTTTTACTCTCTTGTAATGATTCGCGCAGTTTATTTATTAAGTTTTCTGCAACGAAGTCAGGGTCATCGCAGGCAAGAAGAGTTTCTAGTTTTTTACCAGATAGATATTTTACGGCCATTTCTATATTGAATGAGTTAAACCTGGGGTAATGCTTCCTTCCAATCCTCGAAAGCGACAGAAAGATAGAACAATGGTCAGTTACCGTAGTGTTTAATACAGCCACATATGCTGATAATTCCTTCTTTTTTGTCCTTAACATACAGTGATCCAAACAATTACCTAATCTAGTGGGGAATGAGTGCCCTGTTAAGATTCCATGAAAAGCTAGTTCGTCAAGATAGATTGTTCTGTTGTTACGTTCATTCGTGGGTTCATTGACTCTGGGTAAAAGGTTAATATTTAAATCTCCCATCAAAGCAATAGTTTCTTTAGATTTTAAAGTATTCAGGTGAGAACAAAGTGAACTGATGAATGGTTGAGCATTCGGATTGGAAGGTGACCGGTATATTCCCAGGATTATAGTGTTTAAGATTTCAACTTGTAAACAAGAGGCATGTTTGAGTTTAATTTCCTTAACATTCGCTTTAAGATGACTCTTAATATAAACCACAACACCGTCGTTTTGGTTTATATTAAAGGTAGACGCATGGGAGACGTAATTAGCAATGACCGGGATAGGTCTATGGTCCAGACGACATTCTGTCAAGACAAAAACATCTATATCAAAATTCAAACAAGATAAAGTAGATTGGAAGTCATCAATATTTTTATAGATACTTCTAATATTTTGTGTTATTAATGTGAGAGCGTCACTTTTAGTTATACGAGCGTTGAGATCATTGACGTTGCAGGTTTCAGAAAGTGCAATTTTAGCATCGTCTATTTCATTTAGAGTATTAATTGGGCAATTCATCTGTCAGTAGGCAATGAGTAAAATGTGGTGTTATACTTTGGGAGTGATTCATTGAAGTATATTCGACGGCAATCAGGAAAGTTTGCAAGTAATTAATATGAAATTCATTGATGCTATTTTTTAATATCGGCAATGATAAAGGTGAGAATCTTCCATCAGCTCTTAAAAAGTACATAAAAAATAGTAGCGGAAAACATTTCACACTGCTATTTATCATTGATGTGCTATAAAAGTAGACAATTAAATAATTTAAAAAAGACATAAGCCAGATATAATGATAAAAGACTAGTCAATCATTGATTAACAGATGTTGAGTTTGCATTTCATTGTTAATTAGTATGATAGGTGACTGTTCGTTTTTTCTTAAGTATACTTTACCATAAGAGGTCCAGCAGAACTTATATGATTTAGTTTTGGCCACGTCTCGTGCAAGGAAATATAGGCGGGCAGCCTTAGATGTGAGTTGCTCGGAGATAAAGATTGGGGTGTCTTCTGACACTCTGAGTCCAAGATGCTTAGCGCAAAGTTTTGTTTTTTGTTTGGTGTTAAACCCTTTACATGACTTTATAATATGATTCTTGAGCATAGCAGAGGATGTTTCTACGATTATTGGGGTGTTTTGGGCAGAGTCTTTTTTCCCTCGTATTCTGTAGATATCTGTAATGTCGCTTTTACTCATATCACACCCTACGGTCTTAGACAGGCACATAACCATGTTAACTAGGTCGCTTTTCGTCTCTTTGCTTGCTTTTGGTACATTTTTTATTTCCAGGTTTCCCTTACGTCTATCTTTTTGCAATTCTTCCACTTTACTTTCTAAAGATACTATGTATTTCTTATCCTCCTTTATTTGCGTTTCTAATTGATCAATTTTTAGCCTAAACTCCTCATTTTGCGCTGATAAAAACGATATAGAATTTTCTATACTTAAATTGGTCTGCTGTATTTCCTTTAACGTAGCTGCATTCTTTTTGAATTCTTTTTCCTGCGACGTTATCACACTTGCAATCATTTTTCTCATTTCTTCCTGGAAGTTACTAAGCTCTGTGCTGAGGTCCTCATCACGTCTTCTCTTGTTGCGCTGGGACACAACATTGGTCTCGGGGCACTGTTGTTGTGTATGGTTTTCGGAGTGCGATGGGGACTTGTCCATTTTTTTATCTGTCTCAGACATATTGCTGTTTGTAGAAGTAAATTAGTTTGTGTTCGTAGCGTCTATTTTTAGCACCTTGATGTCGTAGCACCTCACTGACCTTCGTAGACGCGCGGCCTACGGCAGGAGTACTCGTTCGTAGCGTCGTAGCACACTCGTGAATAATCGTCGATCTCCGTAATCAATCGGGCGCTCGGCACTGCCGTAGCCGCGCCGGAGGGAGCAAAAAATAGCAACCGATCCACTTGCACTCGAGGTATGAGGGGCGCGCGGTTATGTTGAGGCGACGCAAGAACGACCCGTATGATCAATTGGCACTAATGTTATAATCGTATGCACTATGTTATCAATAATTTGTGGAGCGAGCGCAACACGTCCGCTCACAACTGCGTTCGAGACGAAAGAGACTATACAAACTTAATAATAATATAAATTTCACTTGTAAAAAACAACCATGACTCTGTGACAGACGAGGAATCGTTATTATATTACTGCTGGGCAAAGGCCTCCCCCAACCAAACCACCTTACAAGCCAAACTTTATAATGTAAATTGCACTTGTACAAAAGACAACTGTGAACCTGTGACAGACGAGGAATTGAACCCCGTGTCTTACGCAATCCGGGCGTATGCCTATACCAATAAATTGGCTTTCATCATCTTAACTGATTGTTAAAATATTTGTAAAAATATTTTCCTTCAGATATTGTGAGAGCAATCTCACAACATTAATGATGTCACGCAGCCTACGCGTTAAAAAGCGCTTGCAAAATTCAACAGGCTTGTTAATGTGACGGTTGCCGAGTGGTATAGGTATACGCCCGGATTTCGTAAGACACGGGGTTCAATTCCTCGTCTGACACAGGTTCACAGTTGTCTTTTTACAAGTGCAATTTACATTATTAAGTTTGTATGATGACAAAACACTATAAAAACAAAAATAAACAAGCCAAACTTTGTAGTGCCAATTAATTAACGACGCAGATTGCCTTCCATTATTATAATTATAGTTGATGCAAATTAAATTCAAATAAATAAACAAAGCAAATGGAAACATTTAACACAAAAAAATCGTTTTCCTCAGGTGCATATCAGCGTGGAATGACAACGGAAAGAAAGACGTGATCGACATGTCTCACCCGGAACTACTCCATCGCACCGATTTCTTCCCGGGCCTCGGCTGGACGCTGCGGAAAGACACCTGGCTGAGGCTGGAGCCCCACTGGCCTGAGGCGTGAGTCCCTTAGTATTTTTTATTATTATTTAGTACTAGCGGACCCAGCGAACTTAGTTTCGCCCCCGGCCCCGCTAAGCAAGTAAGTATTCTTACATTTTCTAAGTTACTTAAACATTTCTTTCATAAAAACCTTCTCCTGACAATTACAAACACAACAAAAAAAGAATTGGCCCAGGCGTCGTTTAGTTATGCGCTTACCAACAAATTTTGGGATTCATTTTTATATTATAGATAGATGGGTTTGCTCTTGACTCCAGACCAAGCTAAGTACGACTAAAGATGGGAAGAGCTCGCCCAGAAGAAGCCTGTTCACTCTAACTTTGTATCGATTCGGATTGTTATCACTAGGAAACACCGACGCGGGCAGCGAGTTCCAATCTTTTGCCGTGCGCATTATAAATGTTAACGAGAAGCGCTTAGTTCATATCAGCGGGACATTGACGAGGTAAAGATGGTATTCCGCGGTGCGCCTAGACGAACGATGGAAAAAGGGGGCTGGTGGGATGAGCTCTTGAGTTCCTTTGCACACTCTCCGAAGTAAAGCCTGTAAAAACCGTTAAACTGGTAACCTTACTGGTCACCTACAGCGTCTACATACCCACACTTCTTAATCGGTCATTGCTGAGGATCATGTATTTTGTCAACCAACACTTTCCATCGGCTGCGATCTGTCGCATTTGTGCGAAAGACCGTCCAAGGTATTCGCAGCATACTGCATCGCACTATAACTACTGGAGCCCCACTGGCCTGAGGCGTGAGTCCGTTATAGTAGTATTAAACACTCGCTTCCTCCGCGGCAGTGAAACGTGGGACTGCGACAGAGCATTCTTATCTCTTTTTTACATTTACATGCCTTATGGGGAGACGTAGCTCAGTGCTGCACTGCACACTGCATAGTTAATTTCGTCTCATTTGTTTTCATAACAGCCTAAACTAAGCTTGCACGTCTTCGATTTTTTAAATTAAGCCTTGATTTATTAAAAATGGACGAAATTCTAAATAGTTTTTTTTTCAAAATCAATCAGGATAGCAGCATTTTAAAGACCACACCAATAGTGTGACTACTCACACTAGTGAGTTGTTATTACTACGTATTATAGAGAAGCTAAAAATGTGACGCAAATACCGACGATACAAAACCATAATATGTTTAGTTGATGACAAGTAGCGTCAATCCATGTGGCACTATATAAGGTCACCTCGTTTTAAGTGATTATATTTAAAGGACCGATTCAGCACAATAAATTAATATTTTTTTGTAGAAAACACTTTGGGTTTTTATCCTCTAGTTTTTGAGAAAATTGAAGTCTAAGGTATTTTTATTTTTTCAGATGTAATTTTTTTTATTAATTAAGGCTAAGATTAAAGAAAACAACGGTTTGGGCATTGAATTGAGAAAGGCGACGATGATGACGTAGATACCTTTTTAAATTGCCAGGGTGCTGTTTTAAAAAAATACATTGTCAATGTTAAAGAAAATAATAAAAATTAAAATCTCGATTTTCCAAAAAATTATGATAGTATCATGTTTCTATGGTGTATACAGAGCCACTGTTAAAATATTATCACTTAAAATGATTTGACCTTATATTTGTTCGTGGTGTCGGTTCCATACGCTAGTAATAGTAGTTCAATGGAGTAAACTAATAATAAAATACCCTAAAACAAAATAAAGTTCTAAATTGTTTCAGGTTCTTTGATGACTGGCTTCGAGATCCCAAAAATACAGACGGCAGGGCTTGCATCAGGCCAGAAGTGTCTAGAACGTTCACATTTGGAAAGGTAACTTATGGTTATGTTTCATCTTTACGGTAATTTATATTATTTACTTATTTTAATAGCCTATTTCGACTTGAGAAATAAGACGTTCGAGTAACCAGTAACACGTTTAATAGGAAACTGAAGCTCAACAGAACGGTGCATACAAATTTATAATAAGTACTAGGTCTACCCACTTTATTTCTTACATCACACGACTACGGTGGCCAGTCACAACGACAAACCAACTGCGCGAGACAAATTAAAGTGCACAAGTGTGTGCGCAAACACAGGTGCACTCTCTTTTCCTTTATACATAACTTGGTCCTTTTAGACGGATAGTATAACTGATTTAAAAATGAAATATTATCTTTAGTAGTCGAATATTGTAAACAATCATCACATTCCTTTTTAGCGAAAATATTCCTTTTAAAACAAGATAAACACAGAACTTACAACATACATAGCTAATTCATCGTTCAACACTGACATATTTTAAAGTAAAAATAATTTTATTTGCTGATACTTACTATTTGAAAAGTTATAAAAAGATAGATTACAATGTTGATCTACCAAAGATGAATGGAGTTTACTTATGTGTGCTTATTTCGACACAGTAACCATATCAGGACGAAATATTGTATTCTTGGTAAATCTACGATTTGCTGTTGTTTAAAAATATTTGGATATCTTTAAAAACATTTTTCGTCTTGTTTCTCGAAGACAATGTTTTTTTCTTTTCAGATCGGTGTGAGTAAAGGCCTGTTCTATGATATGCACCTTCGCGCAATGCAACTCAACATGGAATACGTTGAGTTCACTGCGCTCAATCTGACTTATTTGCTCAAGGTAAGGAGTTATTTTTTTTCCGTAGCTATTTTTAGCTGATATCACTCGTACAATATTTACAATTAATATGATCTCGCGGCTGGGGTAGAAATATACCCCATTATATAAAAAATAAAACTTTTTTTTATTCTAATAGATTATTTAACTTAAAATCAAGAAGCATAATCTTAATCGTTTTTTATTTTTGAATATAACTAGTTATTTTGCTAAAATAAATCACTGATTAATTTATATCTTTTGCAAATTGCTGCAACTATAAAGAGAGTTGCTATTTCACAATATTGACCACAATTCGTAAGTCAAGCTATACTGTGAAGAGGCTTTGTTTAGAGATTTTATTCATATAATAAGGTACACAAAACAGTATAATATGGTCGATGTTAACTTTTATAAAAGTTTTACTAAAATAAAAACTGGACCGTAGCTTATAAAACGTATACACGAGATGAGTGTTTATTGCACGCTAATGGAATATTATTTTTATTACACTTCTAAAAAAAACTACATTGTACATCTTTATTTAAACTATTCCCGTATCCTTTGCCACAAAAACTCATTATGTATCTAACTTCTAGGACAACTATGACAAGTCCCTCCAAGACACAGTGGCAGCGTTGCCCGAGATGTCGGCGGAGCAGGTGATACAGCACCCGCCCGGCGCCGACCCGCCCGCCGTCAGAGTGACGTACTCCAACGCGCAGACGTTCCAGAAGGCCGCCAAGAAGATGGGGCTTATGGACGACTTTAGGGTGAGATGAATAAATAAATGTGCGCAACACATTGTCTTGGTTTTGAAGTAAGGAATTTTCGTGTTACGAATACTGGACAACGATATGACGGGGGCGTCTCCCGTAAATACTTAAATATATTTCGTGCTTATCACACTAACATTTTCCCCTTGCGGGATTCGAACCCGCGACAGCTGGCGTCGATCAGGAGCGCTAACCACTGCACCAAACGCGTAGGATATTACTGAAGATAGTTTATTTTGTGAAATAATATGTGTCTTAGGTCAAAGGGAAAAAATAGGCAATGCGTTAATTTGTCAAAACATTTATGGCTGTGTCAATTAGCTCGTACTTAGTGCAAATACAAACGTTTACATCTGACCAAATTAATAAAAAAGTATGAACAGCCGAGCCTACAAAAACGATCGACATATCGAAATGACATATACCACACCATACCATATACAATGATTTCGATGTTTCTCCACCCCCCAGGTGGTGAGAATATTCAAATTATTTAACAACTATCATAAACTTGTTTTACCATGTAAATTATTTTATTTTATTTAGTAGTATTTCGTATTATGTGTACACAAATGTTTTGTAATACATAGAGGTTAAATACATGTTGGGGGTGCATTATTGTTTATTCACAGTTTTTGTTTGTTACAATAAATGATTTATTTATTATTATTATTTATTGTGCAAATTAGAATAAAGTCGCTGATTGTAAAATGTATGTATCCACAGAGTGGTGTCCCGCGGACAGCATACCGCGGCATTGTGTCATGCTATGTGCGCGGGCGCCGAGTGTACCTCGCGCCCTCATTCCCCTGGACTAAGTACGACCCCTCCTGGGGATAGAAGTTACCCCCTCGTCGTCTGGCGAGTGGAAAGTAGATGGATTTAAAAATATGATTGGGCTAGTGGCGTACCATTTTGTGAGATTGGGGTGCTAGTGTGCCCCATGCGAATTTGTGACTGAAGTGATAGTGAGTGTGATTGATTGGACAACATTGAAGACATTAAGTGTCTCAAAAAAGAGATTATTGTGTTTATTTATTTTTAATTATTTCGCATGGAAACTTAGCATTGTTTATTACTAATGCTAAGTACAAATCTAGATCGACCAAAACAAACTTTTTAAACTGTAAAATCGACTGTGGTACTTGCAATTTTTACGAATCATGGCCATGTGCTTTGAATTCTTCAAAAGTAAGTTATTTGTGTTATTAGTTATGTAAACGTTTTAATTTTAATGCAAGTGCCGTGGATATAGTTAGAAGTTTTTGTAAATATTATTAAATAATTATACATTTTACTATTACTTAACAACTTGAAAGTGGTCTACCGTTTCAAACGTAATGAGATAATATTTCTGTAAATAGGTATTGTAAATAAATAATTTACCGGCATATTTTATATATTTGATTACAGATTCCTTAACACTCACTAGTCGTAAAAAAATATATGCTATATTATGGCATAAAGTTTTAAATAAACCACAAACCTTAAAATTGTAAAATTTCACTGAATAACTAAACATACATGACTGAAGTAAAATATGTCACAAAGTTATATGCGATGGTTCCTTTAAATTATGTTCTTAAGTTCTTCAATTAATGTCCTACTAGAAAATTAATAAAGCTCTCTCAACGGATTTGACTTATCATACTATAATTTTAATGTATTGTATTATTATAATTAAAAAACTTATAATAGCTGCAATATCGTGACGGTTTTAAAATAACTAAATACTTCAGGAAGTCAAATTTACCTACACTCTTCTACCACAGGTGTAATAGTTTTGACTTAGATAAAAGTTTACAATATTTGTGTTAAGTGTTTACAATGTGATACGTTTCTTGAGCGTCGTCTAATAATACTGATAACAGGTATACATCTTTTACATATCTAATTCGGAAGAAAGTCCGTCCGTAGCTCAATCTGTGACTTAAGTATTCGTGAGGATCTGTAGAAAAAAATATTTTTTAATTGGAAGTATACCTAATTGACGATTGAAGTATACTTATTGTCAACGAGAAGGTGTTGGTTGGTTGGCACAACATTTTTTTTGTCTCCTAACCATAGAGACCAAGTTTTAATATTTGTTTCTCTAAGACTGGATGTGGTGGTTGTGCACAATGTGAATTACATTTGATTTGTTTACTGAGATTAATAAAACACATTTAAAGCTACGGATATGAAGCTGAAAATTGGTGTAAATAATTAATAATTTTCTTTCTATTTCTAAAATGAAATAATATAAGTGTAAATATGAAACTTTCAAAATGTATATTTTGTAAAAGGCTGATATTGTCATTCGACAGTAGCAAATATTGTCACCACACTAAACATTTCTCAAAGTTACAAATTGATTATTATATTTTTGGCAATTGCAGGTTTTGCACTGTAATATTAAAATTTTACTTTAATTACAAATGTTGCTTGTTGTAGTACTTGGTGGGGTACTAACATACCCCACTTGGTGTCTTGCAGGACATATTATGAGATTCATTTATAGCTTTTTTTGCAAATAATGCAATAAGGTTTTAGAAAGTTTATTGGTAATTTTTGGTCACAAAATTGGTATTGCGTTTCGTGTATTTGCATTTAAATATGATCGCATTCGTATATCGAATATATATTTTTAAGTTATAATAGCTTTTAGTTACTCTTTTCTTTGGGGATTCACATGTTTTAGTTGCACATTTTAATGTGTAGTTTGTTCTTGTTTGTCGCAAAAAGGTAAGAATGCCTGTGGATAATGGTTATTTTGTTTTCATTTTAATGTTACAACTATGAAATTATTAAATAAATCCAAAATGCAGTGGAGAAAAATAGATAACTTAAATGAGCATGCATTTTAATTGTTGACACATTTTTAAAGTATTTTATTTATGATTAATTTTCGTTGTGGTAATACGGGGCTGAGCTGATGATGTAGTAGACAGTTTTCTGAAGATCCATGTAGCCTCATTTCCTTGTTATTTGAGTACCATATAAGACTGTGATCTGCATTGTAATATATTACATTGTAACTGTGCTGTAATATAGCCAATGTTATGTGACTGTCATTAATATAATTGATAATATTGTTAATATCTTGTCTTATTTTAGCATGTAAGGCAGAAGATAAAATTGTAACTACTCAATATTGAAAATCTGGATTTAAAGTTGAGGTTGACGAAATGGTGTAAGTGAATGAAAATGGTGCAAGCGACTTATGATGGTGTTTAAAAATGAAATTAATAATCATAATAAAATAAAACATTAATCTTATCTGTGACTAACACTCCGATCTATTGAAAAGATATAAAAAGCAAGAATCATTCAAATGACGCGTGCGATATCTTCTGAGTCATAGCAAGTCTGTTTATCTTCAATCGCCAACCTGTTAGTAGTGCAACAAATACGAGCTTGAACGGACTAATTGACTTATCAAAATAAAATGACGGCAGTGGACTCTGTGAAATCTAACTTCAATAACTTCTTCACACAAGGAAGTATTGAGTACATCTACGAAGATGAACAGGTTTGTGATTTTTGTTATTTATTTTATCGTACAGTCGCCATCATATCAGGCTGCCCACATTTTGGTGCAAACTAGCCTTTATTACAAGTGCATAAGATACCGCAGTGTTTACCTTGCGTTTACAAGCGAGATGATTATGCAGTTGCTTGTTTCCTTAATTCCATTCGATGATTGCTGAAGAACCTGTTGTTGATTTTTATGGATAACCTTGATAGATTTTCTTTAACTTATGTGTTGTGTACTAAAATTAGAAAAAAGATAACTGTGTTTTTATTTATAGGATGAATTAGGATGCCTGGGCTTGCGCTTGAGTTTGGTCCGAATATTTCTGAATTAGAATTTACATGATTTGATATTCTCCTGCATCTATCGCAATCTCTGCATGAACTTTATGTCTGGGAGAGAATGCTTTTTGCTTTAAGTCCTCCTTTTGTAAACTTAAAAAAAAAGATTCAAATAGGTATATAAAAAATTTGTTCACAAATAAATTACGATCATTTAGGTACTTTTTTTTTGTTGGAAATATTATGCAAATTATAAACGTTTTGATTTCAGTGTGTAGCGTTCGATGCGACCAAAAATCGTCAAGCACCAACACACTTTCTCGTTGTACCGAAGAAGGTGATCCCCCGACTGACACAAGCGACACCTGAGGACGAGAAATTATTAGGTAAAGTAACTTATAATTCGCAAACATGACACTCATCATCATACAAGCACAGCATTCATCATCAACATCTCAACATTATCAGCAAAAGCACGTCCACTGCTGAACATAGGCCTCCGCCACGGCATTCCACAACGATCAGTTGTGAGCGATCTGGATCCAGTGCGATCTTGCGATCTTTACAAGGTCGTCTGTCCATCTAGTCGGTGGACTTCCTACGCTGCGCTTTTGGTCGAAGGGTCTCCAATCTAGAACTTTTCTGCCCCATCGGCCATCAGTTCTACGCGCTATGTGCCCCTGCCCACTGCCACTTGAGCTTACTGATTCGTACAGCATTATGGTCACAAAAATGCAAGCTGTTTAAAAAAGACCCCCGTCGCAAATAAAAAATGACAAAAATGATATGAATATGGTCATAAAGCTTAATAACCTCGAGACGTCTGCTTCGAATTCCACCATACATAGCTAGGGACCATTGCTAATAAACCAGCAAAAAAGTCTCGCATCCAAATTGGTTCATCCGCTTAGGAGATACGGTTCCACAGACAGACAGACTCATTTATACTGAAGAGTTTGTTTGTTTGTTTGAACGCGCTAATCTCCGAAACTACTGGTTCGAATTGAATAATTCTTTTTGTGTTGGATAGTCCAGTTATCGAGGAAGGCTATAGGCTATATAACATCACGCTACGACCAATAGGAGCAAAGATATAGTGGTAAATGTGTAAAAAAACGGGAGAAAGAAGTCACTATTCCACGCGGACGAAGTCGCGGGCAAAAGCTAGTACATAATGCACATAGCGGTCAAACTTACAACACCTAACTTTTTGCGTTGGGGGTTCAAAGCAAGATATTGAAGAGAATAACAATGTCATTTGAACTTTCAAGGTCATTTACTCATCGTTTGCAAAGGACTGCACCCTACAGGATTTCGAGTAATTATGAACGAGGGTCCCCAAGGAGGTCCTACGGTTGATCATTTGCATTTCCACGTTATGGGACATCGTCAGATGATGTGGCCTTTTTGTTAATTTTATTTGTAGTTAAGTTTTGCATGTCACCTGTGGCAAAGCATGAGGTTCAAATGAAATTCTGTAATCACAAATTTACCATGTTTTACGCAAATAAACGATTATATTGTAGTCTATTCTATTCTATTGTCGTACAAAATAAACGAATAAATAAGTACATTTATTTGATTTTTTAATTGCGCTAAACTCCTCGTACGTATACTTACATAAATAATATTTAATCAATAACTGCTTAATTATTACTAAATTCTTAATAAATTATTAAATATATCAGGTTTATTTTCTGGATCATTTATCTAGGTTTATTTTACTTTTAATTTCTCGATGCATGACAAAAACCACTACAAAAACGTATCCATTGTGTGCATGCATGCTGCTATAATTGCTTATTTTGTTTCAGGTCATTTACTAGTCGTAGCTAAGAATGTTGCGACTGAAAAAGGTGTAGTAGGTTATCATGTTGTCGTCGATGAGGATCACAGAACATCAAGATTCAATGGTGTTCATCTTTTTGGGAGATCTCTTGCTCATATGGTGTGGCCTACTGGCCCTGGTTGTAGACTTTAAGGATTAAATGTAAGATTTTAATGAAATAAAGATATTAAAACCTTCTCCTAGATGTAACAAATACTTTTCTGAAAATCGTATCAAAATCGGTTTAGCCAAACGCGAGTTATTCGCGGACGAGCATACAGATAAACATACAGGTCAAACTGCGAACCTCTCAGCTAAAAGTAGTTATTCTAGTAAAGTAGTAGTTTCAGGAGGCCGATTCTCGTTCGACGATCGAACGTATTTCGTGTTGTAATTCGATTTCGAGTAAAGGTTTTAGGTATCACTGTTTCTTCCGAAAAAATCAATCTGTATTCTCTTTGAGAAAGAAAATTCGATCGGTGTACTTTTATCGTATACGAACTGCACAAGAATTGACCCCCAGATTATTATTAATAAGCTTTATGTTAATAAAACATTGTCTACGGGTTTTTTTTAGTAAAAAATAAATTAAAATTCTGTAGTAATAATTAATTAATATCTATTAGAATAAAATGTGGGGTGTACTTGAACCCCAAGCTCGATTTTGCACGAACTAAGTGAAATCTGTTGTGACCTCGATTTTTAACTGTGGAATACTATGGATGGACATACCATAGCCAAAAAATATTATTATTAGTTTAGGGGTTGTTACTTCGATTAAACCCCATTGTAGAGTACAAACGTACGCCGGGCGCAGGTTTTTATGAGATTTCAAATAAAGAAAAAAAAATCGGTTCGTTCGGCTCGGATAAGTGTGCGTTCACCTTAAACCGGATTGGCAGTTGGCACCACTGAAAATGTAGGTATTTTCTTTTGGTTGGCACCACTGATCATTGGCACTTTTTTTGACTTTGACAGGATTGCTTAAAAAAAGATGGCGGGCGGTGAAGTTGAGCTCGCGCAATCCGCCGCTCCTGGCGGAGATACTATTTTTGGGAAAATACTGAGGAAGGAAATACCTGCTAAGTTTGTCTACGAAGATGATCAGGTAAAGCACTATTCATAAATATTCAATCACAATCTGTTTACCGGTATTCGTCATCAGCTGTTTTCTGACAGAATTTTCCGAACACATATTACGCTTATTAACTTAATTTCCTTTTAAATACCAGTCGAATCAGCGTTATCTCAGTCGTGGTTACACTCATCTGAGTACAAAAGTATTTCAGAAGCAATTTCATAAAAGCATAGCAATTGACATAACCAACAAAATGGATTAGTGGATCCAAAGTTATTACAACTAGTTGAACTAGCTGGACTCTCATCATCAGCGCATACATAAAGCAGGTCAACTATGTTACCTGACCCTGTGCTACTTGATTTATTTAACACTATTTGTTTGAGCTCAACATCTTATTAGCATAGCAGTTTATAAGCTCTAATACACATAAATTAAGTATGTAATTGGTTTTTCAGTGTGTGGCTTTCCACGATGTGAACCCGCAAGCCCCAACACATATTCTTGTTATCCCTCGAAAACCAATAGCACAGCTTTCTAAAGCAGAGGATGAGGACGAACAGCTGCTAGGTAAATATGGTTTATATAAATTATCTAACTAAAGGTTACGCCACCACATCATCACTTACCGTCAGATGATATTGTTGATACTGTCCGCTTATCATAAGAATGGACCTTTCAAATATGTCATATTCCTCCTTCCTCCCCGCTCACCCGACAAATGCAGATTTGTCTGTTTCGTGTCAATACTGTTAAATTTTTTCACTCATTGTTTCTCACCATGCAGTGACAGTTAAAGGTTAATTCTTATGATAACCCGGAAATGATATCTGGTTATTCATGTTTAAATGAAAAGAAAGCTAGTGATTTATGACAACTTCATTCAGAGTAGAATCCAGGGAGGATTCTACTTTTTCTACACAAAGAATGAATAATTCACTCATTCATAGGTATTATCTATTTCTAATGTGTAGTAGACTAATTTTAGTAAAAAGAATAAATGTTTTCTTCTTGCCTGATCATTGTTACACAATTTTAGTTTATTATATCATTGTAAAATATGTAGTAAAGAATTCAGATTTCATATCTTTATTATACTATATGCAATTAGACAAAGTTATTATTATAAAGTAGGTATTAGGAATTCCATCTGCTCATAAAACATCCATTTTAAATGCTGAACTGTTTCTGATTTAGCTCCTACTTTTCAGGTCACCTAATGATTGCCGCTCGCAAAGTGGCTGCCCAAGAAGGCTTGGATAAGTCTGGTTTCCGCCTGGTCATCAATGACGGAAAGCACGGCGCGCAAAGCGTCTACCATCTTCACATTCATATCCTGGGAGGAAGACAGCTTGAATGGCCTCCAGGCTAAATAATAAGTGTACATTAGTTTTGAAGATGCTGAATAAACATGTTTTCTTTTGGGTTTTTTTTTTTTTGGATCTTGGAATTTTCTGATGCAGATGGTTGGATTGTGAGTGCTTAAAAGACAAGCATGGGTAATGAACCATTAATTACTACGGAGATGAAAAAATTACACCTTTTTTACTTTGAGTAAAAGCCTTTTTTATTGAAGCCATGTTCTGGCCTCACTGCCTTCACAAGAGCAGAACTAGGCTAGACATACTCAGTCTCTTACTAATCTGTGAGCCAGAATTATAACTTAGCTAGGTACTCAATGTCTACAGAAACAGTGGCAGAAGGTACAAAACTATGAAATGAAAGATTTTCATTGTTCACACCTGCAACTTTCCTTCACTGCTACACAAATCACTGCGAAATCGTGAACGAAACGCAAAGCTGATTGCCATTATGAAAAAAGTGATGCTAGGATTGTTTTATGTAGCCTAGCAACACCGACACGTCCGCCATATTTGTTTTGATCTAAATAAAATCGGTGCGGTTGTCGGCGTATCTAAATAATTAATTTATCTTTTTCGTGCATTATAAACTAAATAAAAATGTGTGAAAACGTATTGATAAACGACATCTTTACTAAGTTTCAGCAAAGTCTGGACTCTGACCAAGAAACCCGTGAGGTATTTATGAATAAATTATGAAGCCAAATTTTTGGTTTTAATTTGAATTTTTCTTTTATAAGCGTTTGCCACATGTTTAAAAGCACATAATATTATTTATCTGGGTGTAGCAAGGACTGCCCATCGAAAACTGCTCAGGAAAATATAATATTTACGTTACTTTTATTGTTTGTAATTTTAGGTTATAAGAACAATATGCAAAGAAATCGATCAGTTATCCCGTGAAGCTGTCACGTATTTGCAGATTATTCACCACAAGGAGGAAGGCAGTAAGTATCTCGCTCAACCCACATTCGGAAGAAAAGTTCAGTGCCTCCAATAAATAATGTGTCAGTATTAATGCCAATGCAATGTTTGTTGTTATTTCAGTTGTTCAAGCATGTCAAAAAACTCGAGCTTTATTTGAAAAAGCTCGCCTGGGATACATAAAGCTGAAGGAGGCCGTTCCACCAACAGATTATTTCAAGTAAATATCATGTCAGAAAGAAAAGTCAGTTTTTCTTGGCTTGTCGAATACTGTCAACAATCGTATCGTAATCATATTTTTTTTATGAAATGATTTATTTTTAAGTTAAGTTTTTACACAGGTATTATATTAATTGTTGAACACAGATGTTAATAAATCAGATAGTTACTAAATTTAATTAACTGATATCATTTTTAAAATTATTTACAATATTCGACAAGCAAAGATAAAAGGACTTTAGAAACAGTCGTGATTTGATGTGTATGGTAAATTATAAATGTTACTCACACATTCTTTACTTATTATGGAAAACTTTTCGACCTATGATCATAGAACTTGGCAATTTCCATTTATGTATAGGTCAGTCAGCAAACAACATAAAAATGTATTATGTCTAATTATTATCTCCAGGTATCACGAGCACTGGCGCTGGGTAACGCAGCGGTACAGCTTCCTGATTGCCCTTGTCATCTGGCTAGAAGTGGGTGTGCTGGCGTCTCATGATACAGTTGCTGATATATTACAGCTACAGAAGTTAGTTATGAAATTTCTCGAATGATAGCAAAGCGCAGTCGCCCCTTCAATGATGGGGATTTTGTAAAAGAATGCATAGAAATTGCCGCTAAGAAAATGTGTCCAGAAGCAGCAAAAAAGTTTGAGAAAATTCAACTGAATCGTATGACTATCCAAAGACGTATTATGTCTTTGTCAGGTAATATTGCGGAACAATTAAATGAAAAAACTAAGATCATTGAATTTTTTTCATTAGCACTCGACGAATCCACTGATATTACTTCCACAGCTCAACTTCTCATATTCATACGAGGTGTTACTCAAGATTTTGAAGTCTTAGAAGAGTTGTTAGGAATGTGTTCATTGAAAGGTCAAACCAGAGGAGTTGATATACTCAATGTACTTTTGGATGAGTGTTCAAAAACTGATTTGGACTTATCAAAATTATCGGGAGTTGCCACTGACGGTGCTCCTTCGATGATTGGTGTCAATTCTGGGCTAGTTACTTTGCTGAAAAAGCATATGCAAGAAAAAAACATGAACGCTGAAGATCTCATGCAGTTTCACTGCATTATACACCAAGAAGCCCTCTGTTCTAAAAAATTTGAATTTCAAAATGTCATGAAAGTGGTATTTTCGACTGTAAATTTCATAAAATCACGAGGACTCAATCACAGGCAATTCAAACAATTCCTTGATGACATCGAAAGCGAATATGGAGATTTACTGTATTATACAGAAGTAAGGTGGCTAAGTCGTGGATTGACCCTGGAACGATTTCTAAATTTAATAGAAGAAATTGGAATATTTCTGGCGGAAAAGCAAAAGGATGTCCCGGAACTTAAAAATCCTGATTGGTTGTGTGATTTGGCTTTTTTAGTTGACATTACAAATCATTTGAATGTCTTGAACACACGGCTTCAAGGCAAAAATCAACTGATATCCCAGCTCTACGCTCACGTATCATCCTTTCAATGCAAGCTGACACTTTTCAGATCGCAATTGAATTCTGGAAATTACAATCATTTTCCGAATTATAAGAAAATGGCTGAAAAATTCAACAAAACTGCGATTAATTTCAGTTATGTAGAAAAGCTAGATATTTTGATTCAATCTTTTCAAGAAAGATTTTCGGAGTTTAAAAAAGTGAAACCTCTGTTGGACATATTCAGCAATCCTTTCACGATTTCAGTTGAAAATGCGCCAGAGTCAATGCAGTTAGAAATTATCGACATTCAAAACGACCAAGATTTACACAACAAATTCAACGAAGGAGACTTGCTGAACTTTTACCGCTGCATTGATAAAAATACGTACAAAGAGTTGCGCATAAACGCTCTGAAATGTGCCAGCTTATTTGGTTCTACCTATATATGTGAACAAACCTTTTCAATACTAAATAATAATAAAACAAAAATCGAAACCGCCTTGCAAATGAAAGTTTGGAAGCAGTTTTACGTGTTGCTACAAGTAAATTTGAGCCAAATATAAAAAAGATTGTAAGCACTATGCAGTGCCACGCTTCAAATTAATAAATTCTTTTTCAATTTTAATACATAATTATCAATTCTTTATTGTCTTTAATTACCTATACTTCTGGCGGCCCGCCATCAGTTCATAATTTGCCCGAGTGGCCCCTAGTCTTAATAAGTCTGTGCATCCCTGATTTAAAATGTGTCTCAAAACAATACACAAACGTTATGTATGCGGCACAGTGTCACACTAAACCAAAACAAAAACAGTACCCACACCCGCGCAATGCAAGTCAAAACCTGGTCAAAACATGTCGTGTCTGACGTTGCGGCGAGCGAGACGTCAACTATCTTTTCAAGGCCGCGCGCGGCCGGCGACACTAATCTTATGAGAAATTGAAGATCCGTATCCGTATCCGCGGATCTTGACACTAAATATCCGTATTCAGATCCGTATCCGCGGATCTTCATTTTTAGCGATCCGGCACATCACTAGTAATAAACCATGTGTGGCGAAACGCCACTGTGCTGCGCACCGCTCTATGTTTATGGTGCTGCCATCTATAACGTGGATGGGACACCACACACAGCTTCTGGCACTTGTCATGGCGCCAGCTATAAATTACTATTGTCATAATATTAATTACATCTAGTTGTATTAGCATAACTCTAATAATATTAAATACTTCGTCCCAACCTAGCTACCAGTGTTTATTTGTGATGCTACCCAAGACGGATCCTTGTTGTGAGATAATGAAATGAATGGACCTGTACACTGCGTCCATACATGAATTACTACGGAGATGAAAAAAGTACACCTTTTTTATTGAAGCCATGTTCTGGCCTCACTGCCTTCACAAGAGCAGAACTAGGCTAGACATACTCAGTCTCTTACTAATCTGTGAGCCAGAATTATAACTTAGCTAGGTACTCAATGTCTACAGAAACAGTGGCAGAAGGTACAAAACTATGAAATGAAAGATTTTCATTGTTCACACCTGCAACTTTCCTTCACTGCGAAATCGTGAACGAAACGCAAAGCTGATTGCCATTATGAAAAAAGTGATGGTAGGATTGTTTTATGTAGCCTAGCAACACCGACACGTCCGCCATATTTGTTTTGATCTAAATAAAATCGGTGCGGTTGTCGGCGTATCTAAATAATTAATTTATCTTTTTCGTGCATTATAAACTAAATAAAAATGTGTGAAAACGTATTGATAAACGACATCTTTACTAAGTTTCAGCAAAGTCTGGACTCTGACCAAGAAACCCGTGAGGTATTTATGAATAAATTATGAAGCCAAATTTTTGGTTTTAATTTGAATTTTTCTTTTATAAGCGTTTGCCACATGTTTAAAAGCACATAATATTATTTATCTGGGTGTAGCAAGGACTCCCCATCGAAAACTGCTCAGGAAAATATAATATTTACGTTACTTTTATTGTTTGTAATTTTAGGTTATAAGAACAATATGCAAAGAAATCGATCAGTTATCCCGTGAAGCTGTCACGTATTTGCAGATTATTCACCACAAGGAGGAAGGCAGTAAGTATCTCGCTCAACCCACATTCGGAAGAAAAGTTCAGTGCCTCCAATAAATAATGTGTCAGTATTAATGCCAATGCAATGTTTGTTGTTATTTCAGTTGTTCAAGCATGTCAAAAAACTCGAGCTTTATTTGAAAAAGCTCGCCTGGGATACATAAAGCTGAAGGAGGCCGTTCCACCAACAGATTATTTCAAGTAAATATCATGTCAGAAAGAAAAGTCAGTTTTTCTTTGCTTGTCGAATATTGTCAACAATTGTATCGTAATCATATTTTTTTTATGAAATGATTTATTTTTAAGTTAAGTTTTTACACAGGTATTATATTAATTGTTGAACACAGATGTTAATAAATCAGATAGTTACTAAATTTAATTAACTGATATCATTTTTAAAATTATTTACAATATTCGACAAGCAAAGATAAAAGGACTTTAGAAACAGTCGTGATTTGATGTGTATGGTAAATTATAAATGTTACTCACACATTCTTTACTTATTATGGAAAACTTTTCGACCTATGATCATAGAACTTGGCAATTTCCATTTATGTATAGGTCAGTCAGCAAACAACATAAAAATGTATTATGTCTAATTATTATCTCCAGGTATCACGAGCACTGGCGCTGGGTAACGCAGCGGTACAGCTTCCTGATTGCCCTTGTCATCTGGCTAGAAGTGGGTGTGCTGGCGTCTCATGATACAGTTGCTGATATTCTTGGAAGTAAGTTTTTTTTTTAATTGATAATCAATGCTGCATTGCACCAAGCAACAGATCACAGCCGATAGAAACTGATGGTTGACAAAATATGGAGTCACAATACTCAGCAATTGTGATTGACTAAGAACAGAGGAATAACTAACACCACTATAGCCAATAGACCACAAAATGTAGAAGTGGTTGGTGGCCAAGATTGTAAATAAATGTGTGCTAGACAACACACCAATTGTCTGGTTTTGTGGTAAGAAATTTTCTTCCGTGAACATTTCTTCGTGTTACGAAATACCAGACAACGATTCTGACAGGGGCGTCTCCCATAAATAAATACATTTAACATCCGTGACTTAGTTACCAATGTTTGTGCTCATCACACAAACATTTGTCCCTTGCGGGATTCGAACCCGCGACGGCCGGCGTAAGTCAGGAGTGCTAACTAATACACCAAACGCGTCATCAATTATGCTTCAGCATTATCAGCCAAAGGGTGTCCACTGCTAAACATAGGCCGCCCTCACAGTTTTCTACAGATTCTGCACGCTTGCCCATAAAATGCTGATACTCTCAAAACAATACCATTTGCCATATTGATTCTGTGTTAATTAATATGATAAGGAAAATTCAGATATTGAGAAGATGCATTTTCTTTTTTTTTTCAGTAAGCGCTGTGGAAGAGAAAGAAGGTTTCCATTTGGATATAGAAGACTACTTAATTGGATTACTGTTGCTGTGTTCAGAATTGGTAAATATTTTTCATCAGTAATTCCTTTAATGTTATCATTCCCCTCCAATAATCTGCCAGGTATTTGCCCAGCTGGGAGATGTTCACATAAAAGATGGCCCGCTGTTGCATAAACAGACGGGTAGATGGCGCTAACGTCACTCAATGGCGTATCAATGAGACCAAGAATTTCGCGCGGTCGGACCGACAGCACTGTAGCTCAATTGGAAGAGCAGTTGGCCCGGTTAGCCAGAAAGATGCTGGTTCGAATCCCGCCCGTGCGCAATTTTTGGTTTCATATTTCACCTTTTAAGAATAAAAAAATATGACACTGTGAGTGTTAAAAATATTGTAAAACCACAGATGTTCACATGTTTTTATTTAAAACTATTGCACAAATTAACCTTCTTATTCATAAAAAAAACGCAAACAATCTAATAAACCTGTTTTAACTATTACACTGTTTTGTCTCATTCTTTCTTGGCGCTGTCATCATTTAACAGAAAGTGACAAAACAGTGTAATAGCTAAAATAGGTTTATTAGACTGTTTGAGTTATTATGAATAAGGGGGTTAGTGTAGAAAGGTGCACTTGATGCTGTGCAGTGAAAAGGCTAGGAATAAAAGAAGTAACATAATAAGTATAACTATACGACGATACGAATTTGACGACGCGTTTGGTGTAGTGGTTAGCTTCTGACTTTTCCGGCGGTCGCGGGTTCGAATCCCGCAAGGGGCGAATGTTTATGTGATGAGCACGAACATTTGTACCTAAGTCATGGATGTTTATTTATGGAAGACACCCCTGTCTTTATCGTTGTCTGGTATTCGTAGCACAAGGAAGAAAATTCCTTTGTTCGAAACCAAGACAATTGGTGTGTTGACTGGCGACAATTTATTATTAAAAAAACACCAATAAATAGGTATAAAACGACACAATTATAACGAACTCTTCCTGGGGTGGGAGTTCAGATTTAAACCGATCTCACAGATCGAGCCACACAAAGTGCTGACTATACTCATACTCAGGAGCACAGAACATAAAAAACGAGTAGAAGTAGTAAGTGGGCGGGCCCCGTGTAGCGACGCATAAGCCAAGCTTGGCGCATCTTAGGTTCCCGCCCCCTTCCACGCGCTTCAGACGGTGACAGTTGCTCGAACATTTAAGACGTTTTGCTGTACGAACAAAAAACTTTAAATATGCCGACCTGCACTGTATTAGAGTGCAAAAACACAAGCACTACAAACATTTTATCCAAAGGAGGCGTAACATATCATCGGTAAGTAATATTATATCATTATTTCAATGATAATGAATAGAAATTGTAAATTTTGCAGAAAATAACAATCCATATAAAGTACAACCTAAAACCATTTCACTGATCATAGAGATAAGGTCGAAACTATATTTTGACTGTTACTTATTGTCGAAACGCTACTCATTTAGGGAATGACCAAATTAAAAAATCGATAAGTTAGCTATCGATACTTGTTATTGTATGACATAAAAAAGGAAAGTTTTTAAAAAGGTTGATAAATTGATGTTTTTTGTTATAAATGTAAATATAATAACAAAATACTAAAAAATAGTAAGCCAAGTACTAAGTAAAAGGTAATTAAATATACAGGATCTTTGTACATCGCATGCCAAATTAAAATGACTTTTACTGTCGTTTCCTGCCATAATTTTTTTACGCCCTCCAGCTTTAGGGATTTCCTTTTTTGGTTTTTTTTCGTATATAATTAATAACTTGTTTAAATAAATTAATAAACACATTTAATTAATAACTTTATATTATTTTCATAGTAAATAAATGTAAATTAAATGTCTCTTGTAAATAAATACAGATTTTTTGGAGTGCGTTTATCTCTTCTCATAATGAACATTGCTTTTATTCCGGTATTTTTTGTCATTTATAGCTTACAATAAAGAAGTAATTAACAATTTGTATATTTTTTATATGGTTAAAACATAATGCTGTCTCATGTTCCATAACAAAAATATCGACATGAATATCTATCTAGTAAATGTCCCATCTCTAGCTATGAATGATTTTTAAATAGCATCTGTCGTCAGGTGGCGGAACTATCTGATAGTGAATAAGAGGCATCTAGTGTCGGGTAGCGAAACTATCTGACATTGAAAGGTAACCAATCGCTACAAGGCATTCTTGGTGTGCGTGATAATGTGATTTAATCACAAATGTGTTAGTTTGGTCACACTGGTTTTCATACAAATAGGAGTTAATACTACTTCTATCGTTTTTTATGTTCTGTGCTCAGGAGTTATATTGGTCCCAGCATAGCTGTATAAATATTACTTCTAATCATTATTCAAACATAATAATTTAAAGTTTATTTTTGTTTTTATAGTGTTTTGTCACCATACAAACTTAATAATATAAATTGCACTTGTAAAAAGACAACTGTGAACCTGTGACAGACGAGGAATTGAACCCCGTGTCTTACGCAATCCGGGCGTTAAGAAGCGCTTGCAAAATTCAACAGGCCTGTTAATGTGACGGTGGCCGAGAGGTATAGGCATACGCCCGGATTGCGTAAGACACGGGGTTCAATTCCTCGTCTGTCACAGGTTCACAGTTGTCTTTTTACAAGTGCAATTTATATAATAATTTAAATTATTATTTTCAGTCGCGACTGGCAGTAAATGCAGTGACCAGAGGCGACTACAACAAACCACTTCAGATATCACGCTTCGTGATGGAACTCAATGCTGGTTTTAGGTAAGCAATTATTTCATGATTTACCTGAATGAAAAAAAAAAGTATTTTTTACAACCCGTATAGAATTTTAGGGATCCGTAGACATTTTATCATATAAATACTCTTATTCTTTCTTACTCAGTGTTTAAAAAAGGAGTAAGGTCTAGAAATCAGGAAAAATAATCTGATTTTTTTGTAATATTTTTTTATATTTTTCCTGTATTCCAATCTGGATTGACAACCACCCCCTTGAATTTGGCTCGACCAGGGTCCATCTAGTGTTAATAGGTAGACCGCTTCATTAAGACCTCGCCTGCGGGGAGGCGGGGTGCGGGGGGAGGCGAGAGCGAGCGCGGGTGGTGAGCGGCCCGCACCCCGCGCCCCGCTGGCGAAGTCTCAATGAAGCGGTGTACCTATAGTAACAATATCAATGTTATTTATGTTGCATTGATGTTTAATTCAGGGAATACTTTTATATGTCTTGTTTTTTTTTCACAGACTGCTAAATCTCAAGAACGACCATCTCCGCAAACGATTCGACGCGCTAAAATACGACGTGAAGAAAATAGAAGAGGTTGTTTATGACCTCAGTATCCGGGGACTTCTGCCAAAGACAAGGGAAGAGGCTCCAACGGAAGAAAAGCCGGCTGCTGATGAAACTACTGATAATTTATAGAGCCCTGTTACTACGGTGCGGGCCATAGGCAAATCAAATTGTTTCAGACGAAGTGATGTTACTAAAATAAAATAACTTAAAACAGATTTTTTTAAAGACATCTCAATAGTTTAAACATTAAAGCTGGTTTTACGATATGCATTAGATCTTTTATAGAAATATTATAATTCCTAAAATTAGTGGCAAGTTTCTTAACAAAAAAATAATTGATTGAGCATTGCATTGAACCTTATTATTCGGAATAAATAATAACTTCTTGCTATGGTAAAATTGACCATAGAAACATGAAATAACAGTTTGTTTGAGCGACACTGTTTATTATTAGTATAAGACTGAAAGTAGTATGCTAGAAAAAGTACATTCTAATTTAAATTCACACAAATTTATAATATAAGTTCTTATAAGTTCATACCTACTTGTTTTGTAAGATTTTTTATTTGATAGTAAACAGAAAAAAATAATAATTAAATAAATATCATCAATAAAAGTTAGCAACGCCTTTGCAGACTAATTAGAACAGTAGTACACATTGTGTAATACCTACAATAACAGTATGTAATAAAAAATGATTATTAAAAACTTATAAGTTCGTGAACGGAAAGTATTTTTTGTATTTGTTTGAAAATAAAAATGATTTTCTCTATTTCAATTACGTGTTTTTCTTTTATTATTATTTAGTAAGGCTAATATATTAAATATATCTAGCAATGAAAGCTCACTGACTGAAAATAATGATGGTTATAGATTTTACTATAGTCTTAATTAAACAGATATTTTTCATTAGCCGATTTTCGTCTTGAGCTCTGTCCATTATAAATCAACAAAAGATTCACACACTTTCTATCGAAATACAAACACCCCCTGGAAACCCACCCTTGTCTATTACATTTGACCTCAAAAAGGGTCAATAATACAATTTGACCCCAATACAAGTCAAGATTTCAAACCTCTCGATTCTAAATCTCAAATCTCAATTATCTCGGAAACGGTGCGTCGTATCAAAAAAATAACAAAATTTTCAACCTCCCCCCTTGAGATCACCCCCTGGAAACGCACCCTTGTCTATTACAATTTGACCTCATAAAGGGTCAATGGGTCAATATACAATTTGACCCCAATACAAGTCAAGATTTCAAACCTCTCGATTCTAAACCTAAAATCTCAATTATCTCGGAAACGGTGCGTCGTATCAAAAAAATAACAAAATTTTCGACCTCCCCCTTTGAGATCACCCCCTGGCAACCCACCCTTATCTATTAGAATTTGACCTCAAAAATGGTCTGAATGAAATGAAAAATGATTTTTTTTTTATCGTCAGGAAGTGCCTTACGCATACCACACCGGCGGCGGGGGCCGCTGGGGGTTATGTAGGACTCCCCCACCCGATATGGGTGGGTATACCTACTAAAACCTGACGGTGTCCACCGGTGCCATTTGTGAGGAGGGTGCTATGGGTTAGCGCCCCAAGCGTTCACCCTGGGCATTCTTCCGCAGCCCCACCTCTGGCTGTGGCTCACTTGACAGCGAGCGCCACCCGGCTTCGGGGAGAAGTTAGCCTCCTCCCCGGTGTATTGCGAGCGGCGTGCAGGACACTCGCAACGCCGTCGCGGACCTCCTTTAGCGGACGTCTGACACCCCCGTGTCAGTCGTCCGAGGTCCATCTGGGAGGGGCAAATGGAGGGCGTGTAGCCTCCTGCGGCGACCAGGACGCCGACGGCGGATTGTTGGAGCGTCGGCCAAGGCCTCTCGCTCCCTCTCGGCCGCCTCCTTCTGCAAAATGACAGTCTCACTAAAGGTGAGCACTGCCTTCCACGCCTCCTCGCTTTCCACCATCCGAGCCACCACCATATCTAAATTGAGGTTGTGGCCGACGCCCCGTATGAGGGCTTCGCGCTCATCTGTCCATGCTGGACAATCCGCTAGGGTGTGCTGAGCCGTGTCTAAGTTGATTGAGCAATGGTGACACCTGGGGGCAGGGCCCGATCTAGGGGGGGGCAAACCGGGCAATTGCCCGGAGCGGCAAAATGGGGGCGGCACGGCGCGTTGGCGGCGAAAATTTGAAAGATTTTTTTCAGAACCAAATATTTGAAAGATGGTTAAAAAAAACCGGCCAAGCGTGAGTCGGACTCGCGCACTGAGGGTTCCGTGCCAACTTAAACTGAATTAAGGATCCACTTTCTTCCACTTAGCCGAAATACCACAATATTTTGTTGACAGCAAATATAGGTTTTTTTGTCATAGTATTTGTATGAAGAACAAAGTAATGTTTCGTTCAAACCAATTTTCGTTGAAAGTAAAATCTACATTGTCTTTTTTTTTTCAAAATTTACACTTGCTTTGTTTAAAAGTTAGACGCTCGTTTTACGACTTTGGAAGCGTCTATTTCTCAAACGTTAGACTTGAAGAAAAAATGGTTTTAGTAACCTCAATGTCATTTTATCCATGTATCCATAGACACCCTCCGTGCATAGGTTTGAGTAAAATTTTTTTTTTAGGTTTAAGTTTCATGGGATGCCCCCTTAAATTATTATTTTTAAACTTTTTGTATCTTAATCGGAAAGCGGTAAATAAGATACACCTACTTACAAAGTTTCAGCTGTGTGATGCTAATAGTTTTAGAATAAAGTGGCTGTGACATAGGGACGGACAGACAGACTTGACGAAACTATAAGGGTTGCCATTCCACCCAAAAAAGTAAAAAAAAAACAAATTTAAGGGGGCTCCCATACATTAAACTCATACCTTAAGGTTTTTTATGACTCAAACCTATCCGTAAACACACGTTTACGGATAAGTCGTTTATAGTTAATTACATACTTGAACATAGGGACATAGGTAGGCTTTTTGATTGCGTGTCCGGCCAAAATAAACGGTGTCCGGCTAGTCCGGCTTTTGTTAGGCTTTTTACATTTAGCAAACGAGCAATCGCCGAGCGCAGGCGAGTCACTGTCAGTCGCTCCCGCACGCCGCAGAGCTGCGCGATTTCGCGCTCGCTTCGCTTGCGGATGATCTACTGTTTCCTATATCGAATTTTATAAAAAAAAATGTTCAATATGTTTAACAATTTTTGTACATCTATTGCATTTTACTTCTCTAGTAGGCTTGTGCATTCATTTGAGATCTTTCACATTTTGTTAGGTCGTTTTTCATCTTCCAAAATTTTATAATTGCACATTATTTATTTACCAGTCAAATCATTTTTAAAACCATAACTATTGGAAACTCTTGCTTAACTCACACATTGATTTATATAATTTAGTCGCTCTGAATGCCGGTTTAGGGCAAAATTTGAAGCGCTCGCTTCGCTCGCGCATCTATTTATGTCACCAAACTCTTAAAAGCGCTCCCTTCGTTCGCAAATACTTTGGTCTTTCAGTACCAAAATTTGAAGCGCTTCTCAATGTGATTTCATTACTTAAATTGAAAATATTAGATGCCAACAATTAATCTATTTATCAAACCGGGTAAGTACATGCTTGCGTACATATTAATACTAAGACACAAAATCCTCAATAATTTAGGGCGTCCAGCTTTTTTACCCAAATGTCCGGCCAAACTGGCCGGCTCCTTAGTGCGCGGGCCCGACTCGCACTTGGCCGGTTTTTATAGGTCAAAATTACACCATCAATAGAATACCGTAAGGGCGGCAAACATTGTTTTGCCCGGAGCGGCGAAACAGCTGGATCGGGCCCTGCCTGGGGGAGGGCTCACGGTTAATGCGGCACAAGTATTTTCCAAAACAGCCGTGAGCCGTGAGGAGTTGGGTCACTCTATATATACAATTTGACCCCAATACAAGTCAAAATGTCAATCCTCTGGATTCTAAATCTTAAATTTCAATTATCTCGGAAACGGTGCGTTGTATCAGAAAAATAACAAAATATTCGACCTCCCCCTTTGAGATCGCCCCCTGGAAACCCACCCTTGTCTATTACAATTTGACCTCATAAAGGGTCAATGGGTCAATATACAATTTGACCCCAATACAAGTCAAGATTTCAAACCTCTCGATTCTAAACCTAAAATCTCAATTATCTCGGAAACGGTGCGTCGTATCAAAAAAATAACAAAATTTTCGACCTCCCCCTTTGAGATCGCCCCCTGGAAACCCACCCTTGTCTATTAGAATTTGACCTCATAAATAGTCAACGGGTCAATAATACAATTTGACCCAAATACAAGTCAAGATTTCAATCCTCTCAATTTTAAATCTACAATCTCAATTATCTCGGAAACGGTGCGTCGTATCAAAAAATAACAAAATTTTCGACCTCTCCCTTTGAGATCACCCCCTGGAAACCCACCCTTGTCTATTAGAATTTGACCTCAAAAATGGTCAATGGGTCAATAATACAATTTGACCCCAATACAACAAGTCAAGATTTCAAACAACACACCGATACGACGTACCGTTTCCGAGATAATTGAAGTTCAAGATTTAGAATTAGGAGGTTTAAAATCTTGACTGTTATTGGGGTCAAATTTTATTGACCCCTTGACCATTTTTGAGGTCCATTTTTAACACACAAGAGTTGGTTTCCTAGGGGTGATTCGAAAGGAGGTCGAAAATTTTGTTGTTAGATTGATACGCAGGTAGGTATAGTAATATTAAACACTCGCTTCCTCTCAGTAAATCGTGAGACTGCAACAGCGCATACTTATCTCTTTTTAAATCAAATCAAATCAATCATTTATTTGCCACAATACACAAAAGTATGCAAGTTACAAACTGCAGGTCTTAAAAGTAAGTAGTAGCTGTATTCAGCCTGCATGCAGGCGTGCAAATATTTATATACAGGGTGTTTCATGTAACGTGTCAAGCCGATGCGTGGTAATAGGTGAGCACCATACCTATCCATTTCACCCCCATGTATGTTAGACAAATATTTATAGTTTAGGAGTTATAATTTTTTTTCGATATTTTTCATGATGCACCTAGACGATATCTTTAAAAAATTATAACTTTTTTTTGGGTCCACTTTTCTCAGATATTTTGATCTCAATAGAATGCCCATTATTTGCAAAATTTTGAGTAAAATAATCGCCATCCTAACTTAGACACAAGATACAAAATTATTGATCGATACTTAAAAAATATTGCATTAAGCAGTACCGAATAGAATTTTCAACATAAATTTAAAAATATTAAAAAGGTTTTCCATAGTTTATGACTAATTTTAAAAACTGCTTGACTTCATAAACTTTCATTACAATATAAAAAACGATCTACTTAATGGGTAATTTTTAGCTTAAATCGGCCGTTGAATGTGGCATATCGGAAATATCTTGAATTTCATAATTTTTATTTTTATTGTTACCTTTGCATATTTTTATCAAATCTGATATTTAGTGTTCCTCTATGTTTAAATAGAGCTCATTTGATAACAAGTACATACATTATGTACCTACTACTATCTTTAACCACGACCATATGATGAGTTAATGAGGGATCCAAAATTTTACTTACATTGCACTCAAATTTCGTACTTTATTAACAACAAATAAACAAGAAACAATTGAAACTAAGACATGCATCATAAAAATCATCTACAACCCATTTATTCACAAACTAAATCATTTCCTTGAGACTTGGGAAAGCTAAACTAATCCTTTAAGGTAGGGACTAGCGAGCACTAATAATTATTGGCAGTAGCAGCATTTTATTTTGGCGCAATCACATAATCACTAACTGCTCCAGCTTTGAGGGCTGAGCCCGACCCAAAATGAAAATTCTGCTTGGGCAAAAAGCTAAAGTTGGCTAGTTCTTAGCTCAAAGGATTAGTTTAGCTATCCTACGCCACAAGGAAATGATTTAGTTTGTGATTAAATGGGTTGTAGATTATTTTAACGATGCATGTATTAGTTTCAATTGTTTCTTGTTTATTTGTTGTTAATAAAGTACGAAATTTTGAGTGCAATGTAAGTAAAATTGGATCCTTCATTAACTCATATGGTCGTGGTTAAAGTTAGTAGTAGGTACATAATGTATGTAATTGTTATCAAATGAGCTCTATTTAAACATAGAGGGACACTAAATATCAGATTTGATAAAAATATGCAAAGGTAACAATAAAAATAAAAATTATGAAAATCAAGATATTTCTGATATGCCACATTCAACGGCCGATTTAAGCTAAAAATTACCCATTAAGTAGATCGTTTTTTATATTGTAATGAAAGTTTATGAAATCAAGCAGTTTTTAAAATTAGTCATAAACTATGGAAAACCTTTTTTATATTTTTAAATTTATGTTGAAAATTCTATTCGGTTCTGCTTAATGCAATTATTTTTAGTATCGATCAATAATTTTGTATCTTGTGTCTAAGTTAGGATGGCGATTATTTTACTCATAGTTTTGCAATTAATGGGCATTCTATTAAGATCAAAATATCTGAGAAAAAAGGACCCCAAAAAAAGTTATAATTTTTTAAAGATATCGTCTAGGTGCATCATGAAAAATATCGAAAAAAAATTATAACTCCTAAACCATAAATATTTGTCTAACATACATGGGGGTGAAATGGATAGGTATGGTACTCACCTATTACCACGCATCGACTTGACACGTTACATGAAACACCCTGTATATCTTTCTTTATTAAAACAAGTCCGTTTATTTAACAATCAAATAATATCAAAATTGCAAACATAATGTCATAAAATTAAATTAACAATGTCATGAATTTAGAGTCAGTAATAGTAATCGTAATTATATAGAAATATTAAACAATTCATTAAACATTATTTATTAAATTTAAAATAATCTTGTATACTATATAAGTTCTCTATTAGTAACCAGTCAACCAGCTTTTTCTTAAATACATTTCCTTCAAGTTTTTTCAGCTCCTCGGGTAAGTTGTTATATATTACTATACACATGTTATAAATATTTTTCTTGTAAATAACTTTATTAAATTTCTAAACTTTTCCCACTTTTGACGGGATATTACCGCACTGCGTTTTTTAAAGTAAAATGGATAGGCTTTAACAAAAACACACATTTACATTTACAAGCCTAGGGCTCTCCCAGAATGCAATCTGCCTAGATTGCTAAAGGCCTCTGGGAATGTAGCCGGGGATTTGAGAATGTACACGATAAAGTTATCGATAAGCGCCCCAGCGCGTAAATGATTTATGGTCGCAGAGGAAGCGAGTGTTTAATATTACGTACTAATTATATATTCTGTGATATTGCTATAGAGGGAAATCGCTTCGGACACAATTTATTACTTCGTACCTTTGTTTGCCCTGGTTGGGAGGTTAACATACCAAAAGTTAACTTTACAATTATATGAATATCAAATTGTTTCGTAATTAATAAAAATGTATTTGTAAGTTTAATTATGGTGAGAAAATAAACGATTTATTTAATATATTTATTAAGCATACGAACAAACATACACTTACGAAATTAAGCACACAAAGCTTAAAATAGATCATCAATACATCATACTTAGACAAAGTACTCTGTGCATCATACTCAAACCACAGAATATATAATAGTACTACATACTCAAACGTCACCTAAATCATAAATACATGTCGAAATGATAACTTCTATTTATGAAGTCAGTTAAAAACTTGAATAAGTTAAACGTGTATCAAATTTTATCAGCTTAAATTTTTTAAAAGGTCTTCGGTCGCTAAAACGCATACTTTCCGAAAATTAAGCGAAAAATCTTAAAATAACTTTTTCCTCCCGGCTCAAAGGCTACGAGCTGGGACTTGTGGACCTCCTAACGAGTCCAAACAAAGTTACGAAGTCAAAAATTGTGTCCCTTGAAAATTCCCTCTACCTACAAGGTTTAACGATACTTATTTGACTACATAAGTATTCCGATTTAATTAAGATTGAAGATCGGGGATTGTTTTTTTTAATTAAAATTGCCCTGATTCTTGTATTTTAAGATGAAGTAATAGACCTGGAGGCCGATTCTCGCATGATCGAACTTATTTCGTGTGGTAATTGGATTACGAGTATCACTGTTTTACCGAAAAAATCAAATAATATATCCACGTAAAAAAAACTTTCGCACGAAGGAAATTTAAGTGTATAGAAATTGTGAGCCGGATAAAGCAATAACTGTATTTTCTTTGGAAAAGAAAATTCGATCAGTAAACTTTTTTCGTATACGAACTGCACGAGAACATAGGCCTCCTGAAAGTGAGACAAAGACGGCACGGAAGGGACATATTTTTATTTAAAAAAATAAATAAAAGCCATCTAATCCAGCCAGTCAGAGCTCTCGACGGGGTCACGGGTCACCTAAAGCACAGACTAAAAAGTCCTAAAGTATTTCGAAAGAGGGGAGGGGATCATCATAAATACAGGGTGTCTTTGCAAGGCCAAATTTTTTGAAGGTGAATGAGACCATCAACATGGACAACTTTTACTATGGGGTAGTAATCGAAATCTTAATTAAAATTTCAGGTGACCCATACAAAATGAGTCAGGTACATTGACGATAATGTATTTATGGAGGCAGAAAAGAAATAGGTTTGAACGATGGCCACATAGTCATATTGATAGTCTCATTGAACTCCAAAAATTTAGCACCCCCTTGCAAAACCACCCTGTATAATGAACCTTGGGTGAGATTTAGTCTAGCCGCTCTATATCAAAAATAAAACAACCAAATATTATCATAATCAACGTTTACTTAAGTAAGTATACATAAAATGTACCTGCATAAATATCACACACTTTTGCCATGCCAGAACCAGATTTATCCTAAGTTTTTTTTAAAAACCTTATTTTTACCAGTCAAAATAACACATCTTTCTTTAGAAAGAGACCGCTATACTATCTTGTAGAGCATTGTCTCCGTCTGGTTTGCGTGAAAGAGACAGCGCATTACAAAAAGAAGCTATCAGCAGGCTAAAGATCAATGCATGCATTCTATGTCATACTCGTACTTTTCTTTTCGCTGCAACCATAATGACTATATTGGAAGGAACAATAATAATAGGATAGTAAATAATCATTGCTTAACAATCGAATTGACTAATAAACAATATAGATTAGAAGGCGAGCGCCGTTCATCCTTGAATGAGGAAAGCGCGGGGTGCGGGGTGTGTGGCAAATATTTAAATAATAAACATTTAATAATTAAATAAAAATTTCTTCATCAAATATTGGCAAAAGCTTGCACAAATGTACCATAAACGATTAGGACGAAAGGTGGCGCGCGCCTTCGTGGATAGCACTATCTATAACCAATTAATAATTCAAATATGGAACGTCATTTTGTATGAATGGACGATGTCCTTACAAGAACTTATTAGGTAGGACACTGTGGAACAGGCCGTTAGATTACTTACGAGTATATCTGCAACTCATTCACACTTTAATTATTTAGAGATACCACAACGACGCTTGGAAAATCATACATCGAATGCTTGACATAATCAATTGTTAAAGTCCATTTTTCTTTGCTAGTCCAATATTGTAAACAATTTTTATACTTTTAAAATAATATCAAATTATGAATAAAATTTATTATCTATTTGATTTAAAAAGATCTGTATAAAACGACAATAATTGTGAGTTTTTTGTTTATCTTATTTTAAAATGAATAATTAAAAGGAATGTATAGATTGTTTACAATATTAGATACGCAAAAGGGGGCGTTCAAGTATTACGTAACGCAACTTGAGGGGAGGGGGGGGCTCGTAAAACGTAACGATGCGTTACAGGGGCGGGAGGGGGTCTTTCTTACAACACGTTACGTAACATTTTTTTTTAAATTAGGGAATAAAAACTCCCAAAGTGGCAACCCTTTTCATTAACGCGTTACGGGGAACCCCTCGGTTTTATAGTCCGGTTATCATTTTTAATTTAAATTAAAAAGTATACCAAGGATAAAAACTATAACATAACTTTTTGCGACTTTAGGGTAAACATGGTCACTTGAGTGTTACGTAACGTTTAGAGAGGGGGAGGGAGGGGGGTACATGAAAACGTTACGGTGCGTTACAAGGGGATGAGGGGGGTCAAAAATCTTTAAAAATTGCGTTACGTAATACTTGAACGCTCCCAAAGGACATTTTAATAAGAGTTATTTATTATTGTTCATTCCACTATATCTCGTCTGTATTTATATAACATAGACACCAATAACATAGACATTTATTTTTAAGTGATTAATAGTCGAGAAATATAACTTACAGAAATCGCCATATTGAATAGTTTATAATCCGGCTACATTAATAAAGTCCCTAAACCATGTTTTAGCTCATATAAATAAGCTACACAAATACAACAGATATTAACGTAGGTAGATAAAAATCTTAAATATTGCTTACAAGACCGTCAAATATATTAAACATATCTTAAAAAACTTATTTAAAAAATAACAGCCAAGTGTGAGTCGGACTCGCGCACAAATGGTTCCGTACCATTGACTAGAAAAAGGCAAAAAAATGCGTTTTTTAAATTAGAGCCTCCCTTAAGTATTTATTTTATTTTGATTTAGTGGCAACAGAAATATTAATTTATAAAAAAAAATACTGTATAGCTATCACGGTTTTTGAGATAAAGCCTGAGGCCTTACTCTGGACACAAACCCGATCCAATGAATATAACCACCCCTGTCACACGCATACACGGGCTAGTATGAGTGACAGGGATGGCTATAAACATTGGATCGGGTTTTGTGTCCAGATTAAGGCCACTGGTGACAGACAGACGGACAGCCGTTTAAGCCAAGACTAAAATCACCCGACCAACTAGAAAAAGTATACCACATTATTTAATACTTTCATAAGAACACGGACGTTATAAATGGTCGGTTAATATATTAGTACAGTTCTAAGGCCGGTACTAAAGGGGTGTCAATTTCTGTAAATTGTATTTCTATACATCGTATATGTCAACTTCCATTGGGACCGTGCGTGACAACAGCGCCACTAACTATTGGGGGACGTAGAAATAACAAATGGCTGGCTGTCAGTACGTAAAGTAGTTAAACCAAAGTTATTTTAATGAAATCTTGTATTATCTATTTACTCTATTCAATTACGATTATCTTGTAAATGTTCACTTATTAATAAAAAAAATGCACGGGTACGTAAATTTTGTACTAAAATTGCTGGATAAATGGTGACAGACGTCCCCTAAAGTTGTTTTTTTTGGTCGCTGCGAGCGCTGTCATCGATTCTGGTTCCCCCACCACTTACCTCGCACACAGCGAATACTAACGTTATAAGATACTATTACGGTGGGTAATCATTATTAAATATGAGTATAAATGCACACTGACAAGTATTTTATCGTGAAATTGTAGAATATTAATTTCCAAACACGGATTGCAACTTTTACAGTGTAAAACCTAATTTTAATAATGTTTATAATCAAGAGTTAAGTTAATATTATGCATTTTTTGTATGTAATTAAGGAAACGGTATCCAAAAAATAGTTCAACAGTCAGTGAACTATGTAATATTAAACACTCGCTTCCTCCGCGGCAGTAAAACGTGTGACTGCGACAGCGCATACTTATCTCTCTTTCACACAAACAGGCCTTATGGGGTGGCGTAGTGCTGCACTGCACAGTTATCGATAAGCGCGTGCGCGCACGGTTTATTCCCTAGGGCGAGAATGATTAATGGTCGCGGAGTGTTTAATACTTCTATAAACATAACATTATTTCTATTCTTAACTATGACTTTGAGCAACAATATAGTTAGTTCTACTTATAAAATAGGTAAATTATAAAATGTCAACGTGAAATAAACTAAAACACTAAAATAACGACTTATACAGGGTAATTTAAATTGTGAACATCAGTCTGTAGGAAAAAAATACGAATAACTTTTTGATATGAAGCAAGCTTCTAGTGATACGCTGACTAAACTAGAACTAAAGTGTATGTTTCTTTCTCTTATTAGAAATGAAAAGAGACATACTACACTGATTTAGAGATGTCAAACTAAACAGCGAAGATAATTTAGGAATCCATAGACAATTCGGAGGGGACATAAAGAGGTAAATTGTCTATGTTCAGTCTTCAGCACATCAGACTTTACATTTTTGTTGAAAAATAGTATTTATTCCAACAGCATAAGATACCGCAGTGTTTAGCTTGACGTGCTGTAGTCCGTACTACACTAAAGCACACAGCTGTTTAGTTTAACATTTCTAAATTATTGTAGTTGGTCTCTTTTCATTGGCATTGGAGAAGAGAAAGAGACATTTACTTTAGTCTTAGTCGGTGCATCACTATAATCAGGCCCCTCTAAAAACTTCTTTGCACACGTAAGATAATTTTTGCCAAGATTACACCCTGTATTTTATTAACTTTTTAAAACTATACTAAACTTAAGGGTAAAACAAAACATAATTTATTTAACTTCCAAAGTAATATGATGTTTCATCAACTAAGCCTGAAACCATCACGGATGTGTTTATCAACACTCTTTTGTCTATGCGACCGCCGGCGGACTATTAATCCCTGAGCGTTCAAGCCACATTCACTACTGTTCATATTCAATTTAAGATATACAGTGTAGATTTTAGGCCTCTCAGATTCTTAATTCGATTGATTACATATCTAACGGAATGTATTTAAATAAATTTTCGATACAATAACAACAGACTAAATTGAGGTTTTCAATATCATTGGTTTATGACCATACTATTAGCACAGAAAACCTTTAAATAAATGTGTGTTGTTATAAATTCTAAAAATAAAGAAACTAACTGAGATTATCAAAATTATCACAAAATTTATGGTTTTAAACTAAAGGTGGACAGTTATTCCCAAACCTTTTAAACCAAAGTTTTTGACATTTGAATATAATGAAGCAACAGCAGAGTGGCGCTTACAACAAGTTATAGGTGAAAATGACCTCTATTTTCTATGGAGCAAGCTCTATTTTAAACCGCGCAAATGGCTTATTTATGCGCCTAGTGGCCACATTTGGATATTTTTTTAGTTGCCAAAGAGGTTTTGATGTTATTAATGACAACGTTCCAGCCAGCAACATAATTGTCAGTCATAACCAGTGAGTTGTTACTACTACGTATAGAGAAGCTATGCCAAGCAAAAAATGTGTCGCAAAAACGACGGCAAGATTGTGACGTTTTCTTTGAAAATTTGAATTTCGAATCATGATTTGTACTGCGAGTTGATGACCGGACCATCAATTTAGGGAGCACAAAATTTGTTCGTGATGTCAGTTCCATACGCTAGTAATAGTAGTTCAATGGTCATAACTTGCTTGTAAACATTTTTTTTTAATGAGTGCGGTCTTGAGGTCTTGTAATAAATGTAACAGTCTATATTTTAGACGCTTTAGTTAGAAAACCATTTGATGGAGATGTTGATACGATTTTTAAAATGTACCTTACTACAACATTTTGAATTTAGAAATGCTATAATATCACTTTTATAATCTTACAAAAATACATATAATAATATATAATTTCTATAAAATATGTTTGACACCGTAAAATTATGTCAAAATTTTCAAGTAAGTTATTTAAGTAAATATTAAAAATTTTGTGAAATCAACTTAAGATATATAAATATATACTAGTTAAGTTAGTAACATTGGCGTGTCTTACAGTCTAACGACGATTTTTTGACACCGAAAACATCATTTCTTAAGTTATAACATCAATAATGTTGGTTGGCACATCAATCAATACTGATTTTGTTAAAGTTATCTGATTGATGATTAAAATTTATAAAACATAAAAAAAACATATATTTATGTATGCTAATAGCAAGCCGAAATTTTTATACGAGTAGAAAAAAAGAGAAAATAAAAAATATAGCTGCTCAATAATTAACACACAACTTTGACACAAAAATATTCAATATCAATTTAAGATACATACTTTAATGTTCATAATAACAAATAAAAATTAATATTTTTGTCAAAATCAATACTGACGAGACCAACCATAATACTGGACAAAAAGTTATGTCTAAATTCATATAAACAGCCGGTTAAGATCACCGACTGTTTAATCCCATTTTACGCTGAATCGCATCTTATCTATACCAGCAAAAATACTAAAGTTATTCCGGGATATATATTCGTACGACGCCTCGTCAATTTCTATAGAGAGTGTGACATAACCATTCCCGGAACGAATGTCTGTGACAAACCACATATCAGTTTTCAAACCGTAGTTATAAGACTCAACTTTCTCGAATAAATCCTTCATATTTATTTCTACGAAGCTGTTAATCCGCGCGTCCACTTTATACGGCTTAGTTTTATTGTAAAGATTGGTTATATTTATAGTATTCAATCCCATATCCGTAGCAGCATCCTCGATAATGTACTTACCGAAGTCGTTGTGGCAGCAGTATATTATTGCACCGTTTTTAATCCCTAGGCATTCTAACAGTGGTTTTTCTTGGATATTTTCCAATTTCTCCAAAACTTTGTTCTGGAATGTTATCATGTCGTCAACACCAACATTTTCCATGGGGTAACTGTCTGGTGCTATGCCCAAATATTTAATATTATTTGCTTTTTCATTTTTGTTCAATTCATTTGAATTGTTCCTGGATCTCTTACTAATAGCTCCATTAGAATGTGCAGAAGTTTTGTTCTCGACTTCATCAGATATATTATTATTGACTTTGGCATTTTCTTTGTTTTCCTTTACATCATATTCTAGCTTAGATTCTAGAGAAGAGTTGCTAGCGTTATTTTCACCTTTTTCATCAGTTTTAGCGCCATTATTATGAGCTTTATCAACAGAATCATCATCACTATCAGATATCTCAATCACATCATTATTCACAGTCTTAGCGTCATTTTTGGCGTTATCTTTACTTTTATTATCTTTAGTTATATAATTTTTGTTATTTCCAACAACATGTTCTTGGGTTTCAATATTATCTTTGGTAATATCTTTTTTGTTATTTTCAATGACATTTTCTTGGGGTTCAATATTATCTTTGGTAATATCTTTTTTGCTATTTTCAATGACATTTTCTTGAGATGCGAAACCAATCTTATTAACGGAACGCGTGTGGCGCATCTTTTTAAATGTAATGTGTCTGAAATTAAGACAGACATTGATGAATATTTAACAAAGTTAATATATTATAACTTTTAGATAGCAACTGTGTCAGACCAGGCATCGAACCGTGTCTTAGGGTGAAGACATAAAGAGGCAGGTAACCGGTACCGACCTGTACCGACTGACTAGTGATGTGCCACGTCATCTTTATTTGATCTTGAAATATTTTGGAAATTCCTTTCATAAATCCAAATAAGGACCGACAGACACTACAATATTGTTTAAAGCAAGATTCAAATCGGACAATTTCAATTTCATGATATAGCCAACACGGAACACTACTAGTTAGTCGGTGCAGGTCGGTACCTGTTACCCGCCTCTATATGTCTTCACCCTTACGCGCATGCGCATACATAGTCATTAATGAATTAACAAATGTATTTTCTTTGTTGTTGACACAGTTGCTATTCAAAAGTGCAATTTATAATATTACGTTTGTATAGTGACAAAACAAAAAAAAACAAATAATTAACAATAATATCATGCACTACGTAAAAAATAAAATAAAACAAAGAGGCACACTCACTGGTTATTACACAAGTAAACAGCATACACGTAAAAATCTTTGTTAATAGAATTGAGTATTTCCGTAGCCAAAAACTGTTCAAATTTAGTACTGCAAGACCATTTGTTTCTATAATATATCCCTAATTGTGCTGTCCTTATATATTCAACTTTCTTGCAAGTAATAGGGTAATCGAACTTGACGAATTTTTCCTGGTTTTGACTTTGTAGGAGATCGAGTATTGTAGCTAGTACTATGATATTGTGGCCCAAACTTTTGGAAGATTTTATTGAACGTGTCGGTGCGAGTTGTGTGCCGAACCTATGAATGATATCTGTCGTGATTAATTTGGCGGAAATATATTCGTAAGCGATGGAAAGCACTGTTTCTGGTGATGGTTCTTTAGGCGGGCTTGTGTTAGGTTGTTGTTTGGGCAAAGGAACAGTTTTCGGTTGTGGTGTAGGCAAAGGGGAAGTTTTTAGTTGTGGTGCGGGCAAAGGAGCTGTTTTTAGTTGTGGTGCGGGCAAAGGGGCAGTATTTGATTGTGGCAAAGGCAACCGTGTCCATTGTGGCTCTGGTAATGGCAACAGAACTGTATTTAACTGTGGTATAGGCAACGGTGTCCTTTTTGATTGCGATGAGGGCAACAGAGCTGTAATTGTATTTGGTGTAGGCAACAGACCATTTTTAGGCTCGTTTTTACGTAAGACAAAGCTGAAAATAAAAATAATAAAAAATATAACAAAAATATGTTTAAAAAAATCGGTTCTTTTATAAACAAGAGCAAAAAAATTGCGAAAAAGAACAGAAAATTACAAGTGCTTGCTTTACCAAACAATATTTATGAAAAAAAGGCTTACTTTTTATCATTTCCAACAATATGCGTCAGCTGCAACTTTGGCGCGGCGATCACTTCGTCTATGATTCGACCATAGATATCCTGCATTTCGTTGTCGTTGAAAATCAACACGCCCTTCCTTGATATTACCTGTCAATAATTTTATTTTATTGTAATTTATGCTTGACAATTATGTGTATATACAGGGTGTAAAAAAGTACGAGCCAAATTCAAAGGGGTGATTAAGAGTCGAGTCTAGAATACAAGAAAACTATAAAAAAAACTATTTTTTTCTACATACTATTTTTATTTGCGTTTCGTAAATTTTTAACTAATCAAGCCTTTTTACAAAAAAACGAACACGTACAAGCGTAGTTCAGGATGAATAAAAACGAATGAGACCAAATTTGTCTCATTCCATAAAGGTTTACGGGTAGGAAAACGTTTTCCTCCGCAAGCATATTTCGACCGTTGGAGTTCGAAATGTATGAAAACTCGCGCTGCGCTACGCCTGCACACGGTCCACTTAAGGGGACAAAGTCTAGCGGGTCTACCTTGTTTCGCAGAATTTTTATTGTCATAATTTTATTTGGCATATCATCAAATAGCATAAACTTCCTTTCGCAGAACATCAATTTGCATTCACTCATTTATCAGACGTTCAAAACGCATAATCGTGTAAGCTAGAATCATCTTTAGGCAGAAATTTAATATTCATAATAGTCTTAAAGCAGAATCATCCTAACGCAGAAAGTTCACAGATAGAATCGTCTAGTGGCATACAATTCGTATATATATTCATTAATAGGCAGAATCATCCTATCGCAGAAAGTTCACAGTCCGAATCGTCTTTTGCCATATTTAAAATCATTACAAGGCAGAACTATCATATGGTTTTTATTTATCTGTGTATCCCAAGTAGTTCTATCTCAGCAACACTAACATACAACATGCATGGCAAATCAAACATGCAGCATGCAAGCAAGCATTCAGCATGCAAGCAAGTATGCAGCATGCAAGCAAGCAAGCAAAGCATGCAGCATACAAGCAAGTAAGCAAAGCATGCAGCAAGCAAGCAAGCATGCAGCATGCAGGCAAGCATGCAGCAAGCAAGCATGCAGCAAGCAAGCAAGCAAGCAAGCAAGCAAGCATGCAACATGCATGGTTTCTGTCACGGCTCCGGCGCTGCGGGGCTCCGGCAGTCCCACGCGAGCTTATCGTCGCAGATGGTTTTCGCTCACCACCGCAGCTTCGGCTTGCTGGCCGGCTTCGCCGGCCAGTCTCGGCCGCGGCGGCGAGCTTTCAATCCACCTGCTCCTCAGCTCGCGGGCTGCCTCGCCCCTCCGCGCCTACGCGATTTTGAATTACACTCTAGGGGTGGGGCAAACAAGACTGCGTGGAGTCGGTTTTGCACCGATTCGTTTCTGTCACTAACTTTTGTACCACAACTTAATTACTTTTTAATTAAATTTTAGGGTAAAATACTATTTAAAAGAAATAGCAATATGTGAAGTGAAATTATTCTAAACGAAATTCTGCTTTCTTCATAGTATGCCTAGTCAAATTATGCCAAATAAACATTGTGCTTAGCGTAAGTATGCAAAGTAAAATTTTGCCAAAGGTAATTATGCCTTATAAATTTCTGCTATCTTAAAAGTATGCCATTGTAAATTCGGAGATATAAATATTCGACCAAACAATAATTATGCTAATAGAAAATTCTGCCTGAATAATATTCGACTAAAGAAAATTATGCCAAGTGTGTTATGCCAAGTGACTTTCGGAGCAAAAAGATTCTGCCAGATAGAGGGAACCCAAGTCTATCACATACCTTCAAAGTGTTATCCAGAAACTTCAAATCCTTCTTAGCAAGTTTGGTCGAATACACCACAATACGTTCCAATGGTTCCTCAATGATCAAATGAAGGATATGTCTTAGGATATCTAGCCGAACGTTCTGGGGTTTGTGGCAGTGAATGGTGCGGGACAGCCTGGGCTGGGGAGCAGGGGGATCTGGCTCTGGGGATCCGGAGGGGATTATCTTTGGCGGGAGGGGTTTTGCTTTTGACTGTTTCGGCTCTTTCTTGGGAGCGACGTGGCCTAAGCCGGCTCCTGCTTTCTGTAAAAGAAATTGAATAATATCTTGTATTTTAAAAGATGAAGTAAAAAAAAGAAAAAAGGATTTAAACTACTAAGCAATCACAGTCACCATAATTTATTAAATAAGGTTCTATTTTACTATAGAAAAGTAAGCACTATCCAGAATAATTTAAATATTGAACACATTTTAATTTTTTTTGAACACAGGAAGTAACTGCCCGTGACTTATCAAGCGAGTGTAAGGCTGCGTTTCCACCAGATATGTGCGACGATGCGTAGCGAGGGATGTGATTGTAAAGAACCAATAGAATCGCTTCATTTACCTCGCCTCGGTCAGCACAGCTCTAGTGGAAACGGCTCAGCGGAGCTAGATTTTTGCGCATACAAAACAAGCGAGGAATGTGTGCGAGGGATGTGTCAACACACGTAATCTAGCGCAGAAGGATTGCGCATACACCGCACCTCGTCGACACATTTCATAGCTCCGCTACACATCCTCGTAGGCACATTTTCATCGCATAGCTTTGGTGGAAACACCCACACATTTTCACAGCACAGCTAGACATCCTCGTACGACACATTTTCATCGCACATCTTTGGTGGAAACGCAGCTTAAGACGCGCTTTAAGTATCAATAACCAATGAAAAGAAACAGTTTCTGTCCGTTTAATTAAATACTTAACTTCTAAAATTTATGTAAAAATAATATTTTTTTTGCATTTTTGGATCTAGTATCCGCACATTTCGTTTGATCAAGTTTCGTAAAATACACACTGTTGATAACTCACCAAGTGTATGGCCGGTATGACGGGTTCCGTAAGACCATCGCCTCTCACGCCGAGCGGACCCCCTTCCCAGCCCATTTGGCGCATCATTCTAAGATAATCAAACAATTGGGCATTGATTAAGGCTATAAAGGATGTAAAAAAGTACGAGCCAAAATCAATGGGTCAATCGAGTTTAGAATTAAAGAAAGTACATTTTTGATAAAAATAAAAAAAAATATCAAGATTTTTATTTCATTCCTTGAATTTGGCACGTTACTTTTTTTTACATCCAAAGTAAGAAAAAATAATAAAAAAATATTTATAAAAAAATAAATAGACCAAAATATAGCAAATGAACTGGACGAATAATTTAGTCATGATTTAAACCCTGGTTTTGTGTTAAGTAATACATTTATGGGGGTAATAGTTTTATACCTCATAGCAACATCACTTTCCAAAGGAGTAGAAAGGCCTTCGATGAGCCTCATTTTCCTCAGCCCCAGACCTTTCCCTGAGTTAGCGTCTAGCGCTTTGTCTATGGTTCTATTGTTTGCAGTCTTCACTTGTTCAGCTGTATTGTCTATTGCCAAAACATTCGGTGTATTTTCTGGTTTTATATTGCCTATGGTTGTCTTGTCTGTGGTCTTTTCTATCTCGCTTATTCCATTCTCTATGGTTCCGTTATTTGAACTATGGGGAGGGTCTGTTTTTGTATTGTCTTTGGGTAGATCTTCTTTCGTACCATTGATAGGTTTTACAGTTTTTTCTTTTAACACGGAATCCTCTTGACATTTCTTTTTTAATTCTTTATTGCTATTCTCTATGGTTTTTAATTCGCTTCCATTTCTTGAACCAGGAGGAGATATTTCTGTATTGTCTTTGGTTTGATCTACCTTCATGCCATCTATGGCTGGTTTTATAGTTTGTTCTTTTATCGTCACCTGTGAGTCCTCTTTATTATTAGGTTTTTGTATTGTTGTCATAGATTTTTCAGTATTTCCTTTTTCTATTTTGATATTATCATTGGTCCCACATTTTGGTGATAATTTAGAGGTGTCATTGGATGTAGACGTATTCAAATCTGTGTTAGGTTTGGGATATTGACACCTAAATATTAAAACAAACAAACAAAAAAACATAAGAAAATAAATTAAAAAAGCAAAAAAAAAACATAGAAAGTATTGACAAGGTAATTATCTAAATACAGTCAAAATTGACCTCTATTGTGTAATATGTAGGATAAAAAATTGGTTGAGCACTTGCCATGATGAGGCAAATTAGCTTTCTGTCAACTAGATTTTATTTTTAATAAACAGAGAATGATATTTAAAAAAATAATAATAATAAAATTTAAAATAAATTTGGATAGATACTACAATGTATCTCATTGAAATAGTATCAACATTACTTTTTTGTTTTGTAGAAGCTCTAAGGGCGCATGCTTATCGGGTTGACAAAATATATGTAAATATGGTAATTGAATTTAATAAAATTGACAAGATATATTTTGTTAAAAAAAAACTAAACCTATAACGATTTTATTATGAGTTATATAGAAATACTCACTCTTTTCGCCAGTTGGGCGATTCTCGAGGCGAGTCAACGGAGGGACTGCGGCGGCGCGATTGTGCAGAGCTAAACAAAAAATAAGTTAATAAACTACTTATAAGACGATGCGTTTGGTTTGATATTTACCGCTTCTGGTATTCGTAACACAAGCAAGAAAATTCTTGGGGGCTAATAAAAATTACTGGGGGCGTAACAAAATTCGCAGGGTACGCTAGTATAAGATAAAAAATATTTAAAAAATCATACCAAGGTATAGGTGTGTCGGGTCTTGCGGTCTCTCTTGCCGCCTTGGACACAGGATTAAGCGGTGGCATCGTTTCCTTTGGTACCTTGCATAATGCGACAGCCCTGTATGTAAAAAAAATATATAACTACCATAAAAGAAAAAAAAACGTTACAGTAATTTTCGTTACGTTTCAAGAAAAAAAAAATTACGAACCACCAAAAACAATAAAAAAAAACAAAAAGAACTAAAAAAATTGTCAAATCATTTAAAAAAACAAAAATTTAAACACATTTGTTTTTAAAAGAAGAATAAGAAACCAAAAATTGCGCACGGGCGGGACTCGAATCAGCATCTTTCTGGATAACCAGGCAAAATTCTCTTCCAATTGAGCTACCGTGCTGTTCGCTCCGACCGCGTGAAACTACGGATCTCCTATACGTCTTTGCGTGACGTCAGCGCCATCTACCTGTCTGTTTATGCAACAGCATTTGTTTTTAACTTTGGATCTACTAATTAGTACCCTAGGCCAATCACCAGAACCAAAAATACTTTTAAATCACCTGAGCGAGCAGTTTCTCTCCATTTTACGCAGATCAATCTTCAAATCATAGTCAGCACTCGCTAAATGCTCAGCTATTTTTCTCAGCATAGTCCTATTCTCTGGAGAAAATACATCATGAAGTTTCTTCGTTTTAGCCATGGCCTGAACGCTTTGCAGAAACAGCCATTGTTTGGTATCTGCGTTTTTGAACACAATACTAGCCTCTGCTGGCTCCTTAATAAAATCCAAGATCAAACTTAAAGATGTGCGAATAAAACTGGGTTCGAGTAACTTTATTATTTCAGTTTTACGGGCCGTTTGTTTCTGATTCTTTGTAAGATTGCTGTTTTCCGGTGATTTTGAGCTTTTTTCTGTCTCCCTGTAATGATTGATGAGAGGGATACAGTGTTTTGGATGCTGGCAAATGACTGTGTAGCGAATAGGAGAAATTTCTCCCACTGCTGCCACAAATTATCCAGTTTTTTTTTATAAATTGAAAAATAAAAAGAAAAACATATTGTTTAAAAAAGTAACTAAGATATTGAAAAATCAACAGAAATAATTTTAATTAACTAATGAATATGACGTTATTTTGTGTATATTACTCACAGTTTTTTCTGTTGGCGTTTGTTGTTCATCAGGGGAACTTTTTCTAAGCCCAATCGCCTGCAAAACCAAAAGACAAAAATATGATAATTTTAATATTATTATTGTTAATTTGACACCAGATAAATTTTCATTGGAAAGTGGTTAGTCACCTGAGACCTCAACCAATGAACATTAAATAAACTCATTAAGCAGATCCTACTACTATTATAAAGGCGAAAGTTTGTATGGATGTATGGATGTTTGTTACTCTTTCACGTAAAAACTACTGAATGGATTTGAATGAAACTTTACCACAATATAGCTTATACATCAGAATAACATATAGGCTACAATTTTTGAGGTTTCTAATGTGAGGTCGTAAAAAAACACATTTTTTGCGCTACTAGACGGGACGAACCTGAAGTCCACGCGAACGAAGTCGCGGGCAAAAGCTAGTGATAAAATAAAAGAGTATGCTGAATGAGCAATTTTCTCCCATCACATTATAGCTCTCACTAGATGGCGTTGTGGCTTATGGAACATTTTTTTTTCACGTTGACGGAAAACATTGATTAATTAAGCTACTTATTTTTTTGACATTATTAAGTCCTTTATTTACTAAAGGTTCAGATTTTTTTTACTGTTTAAAACTTACGTTGTAAAAGTTATTTCCTAAAGTGACGCTAGCGCCATCTCTCGAAGATATAAACATCTAATGACAAGAAAACTGCTTATTGCAACTTTAAAAGTATTTAAAAAAACTTACACTCTATTCCCAGACAGGTAAGTAAAAGTGGATTTCAACTGGTGTGTTTTGTTGAACTCCTTCAACGCTTCTTTCAATGGGCCACACTCTTTCTGCAAGCTCGGATCACAATCCCTATCCAACTTCCCTGGTTGAACCAACGAGTACACATACTCCGACTGCTCTATATTCATATCAGGGTATTCCAAGCAGTCAACGGTGCTGTCTCTGATGAAGAATATTGTGGCATCGATCCAGTGCTTTTTAAAGGCTTTTGATAATATTTCTTTTCCACCTGGAGGCTCAGCGGCCACTGCATCCACTGTTTCGTCGATCTCTGACCGGTTGTAGCGAGTTTTCGGGGGGCTGAAAATTAACAAAAAGTGGGCATTGTAGTAGTAGTCTCCCTGGCCGATTTCGACTACTGTGGCCAGTCACGACTAACCGTCTGCGCGGGACATATTATAGTGCACAAGTGTGTGCGCAAACACAGGTGCACTCTATATTCCTTTCACTCTCATAGCCCGTTGGGACAGCAATCTGACACGACCGGAGAGAGATCAGGCGCAGGACCAACGGCTTTACGTGCTCTCCGAGGCACGGGGGTGAAACACCGCCAACTTCCAAACTCCGGGCTTCCGTGAGAATTTCTGATGCCTTCTAATTTTATCATATATCTAGTGCTGTGAATTTTTTCACGTACTACTACCGTTTAGTTGGGACAGGGTGGGGGACATGGGACTCTAACAAAAATTTGCCCTTTAAAACTGAATGATACGGAGTCGGAAACAGGCCACTTTATAGGCAAGCGATGGTTGCGAACTCGTAATTATTTAAAAAGACGACGACACCCACACGATTGGTTTGGCAAGAGAAAAAAAACATCTGCACGTTATTCGTACGAAAGGTATCACGAAAATAAATATTTTTCAAAATTTAATATGAGGGTAGTCTTTGGGAATGTTTTAAAAAAATATGTTGGCACAAAGTTAAATTATATAGTAGTTATAATTATAATAAAAGATAACTAAGATACTTATTAAATATTATTTTAGACATTTGAAAGGCCATGTTTTAATTTTACAACTATGATTAGGACACACCAAGAGTGGTAATTGAATTATTTTGTATAAAACTCGAAAAATTCTCCAAAATTGTGAATTTTATAAAAATCTTTTAACACAACCTTTATTTATCTAGTTGGATTTATATCCTTAATTTTTCATAAAACAAAAAAAAAACACATTGTATTACATTTATTATTAATGCAATGGCATACAATACAAGCAGAAACTACTGATATCAGTCAGCATCTATTGCTAGAGCTATAAATTACTGGGTACAATTCCAGGGCTTTTTGAAAATCCACATGCCTAAAAATGAAATCAAACCAGTTTAACGCAAACAGTCCTATGTTTGACTGTTGACCCTGTTAGGGCATTATATTTATGAGATTTCATAAGTATAGTTGATTTTTGTTTTTGTAGTGTTTTGTCACTATACAAACTTATGATATAAATTTCACTTGTAAAAAGCAACTGTGACTCTGTGATAGACGAGGAATCTTCGGATATTGTGAGAGCAAAACCATTGTGAGAGCAATCTCACAACAATGATGAGGGCACGCAGCCTACGCGTTTAAAAGCACTTGCGAAATTCAACTGGCTTGTTAATGTGACGGTGGCCGAGTTGTATACGCCCGGATTGCGTAAGACACGAGGTTCCTCGTCTGTCACAGAGTCACAGTTGCTTATTATTACAAGTGAAATTTATATAGATTTTATAAGTTCTTTCACAAAGTGCTGTGTATAGACAAAACTCACCATAATTTTTCCAGCTGACTGATGACTGTCTCCACATCTGGTAGTTTTCTTTCAAGGACTTTTCTATATACCAGGATACTGAAAACATAACGCAATATTGTTATTTTATTTTATAATATTTTTATTTTTGGAAGAGTTACAGCTAGAACAAGATTAAAATTATAAATTAAAAGGCCATTGACATGTCTTCACTGGTAGTCAAGCATTGCATAAAAAAACATTTATTTTGATATTTTTTATTGTATGTATGTTAGTCTTTGAGATATTTATTGTATGGGCCTTAGTTGCCGGAAATAAATGATTAAATTAAAATTAAACTGCAAAGTAATGTGGTTATGACAAAACCAAAGGCAAGTTCGACATTTAAAAAAACTCGTTACAAAACATACTCACAATCATAAAGCCTGTCAAAATATTATCAACATTGATGTGAATGTAACATAACTTACTTTTTGCTGACACTTGAGCTTGAGTAGTTGTGAAACACGGTATACACATTTTTATTGGCTTCTATTGTTTCTATAATATCAATACATAACTCTCTGCACTTGCCATCCAGTAAGTGCAGAAGACTTTTCAAATTTTGCGTATTCTGAATGATCCGGACCAAGAACGCTTCCAAGTTCAGGGATATTAGCGGAAACCATAGATCTTTCTTCTGGTTTTTGAGGAATACAGCCACTTGCTCTAGGTAGTAGGATAGCAGCTTTGGTTCTATTAGCGTCACAAGCTTCGCTAGTGGTATTGTTTTTGGGTTGACCTCTGCGTCTTTTGCTGCGATGATCCTTAAATAAAGATGATGTAGGTATTTATTGCATTTGAATAAGTAACTAGCTTAAAAAATATTGGCAAAAGGCATGTATTAAGCTAGCTTAAAGCATGATAGAAGCATATCAGATACAAATAGAAACACAATACTCTCTACTTTGCCCACGTAATGGACCTAAAGCATTCTGTCTCGCTGTCACCATTATATGGCACTAGAGTCCAAGCGAGCAAGAGTATTTTGCCAGTGCTGACACGCTCCGTGCATGACACTAATGTTCTAGTGGGCAGTTAGGGTTACAATTTTCAATACATAGAATATTTTTTTGCCTAAAACAATCATGGTATTCTATGTATGTATTGGGCAGTAATGTTTTAATTCAACAATTTTTATCTTTTGATAGATAACTCTTTATTAGTTGATATTTTTACAGAAATATGTACAACGAAGGCGGTCTTATCGCTAAAAGTGATCTCTTCCAGACAACCTTTGGGTAAAGGCATAGTAAATACAGTATATTGTTTTAAATAATAAGGTACATGGTAGCAATCCCGTATCTAACTATTCTAATAATAATAGTAAATACAACTGAAATATCACTGAATTCGCATAGCAATAAAAAGATACACGTTGTTTGTCAATCAAAAGACAATTTTCATATGCTGCAATATTGTTAACCCAGAAGGTCATACATAGTGCGCCGTTATCAAGTATTTTGTACGCAAATTCAATCCGATCGATCGCAATCTATAAAAAGCGCCGGCTGAACTACGCATGACTAAAAACATGCTACGAATATAAAATAAATTATATTATGTGAAAACAAGATACCTGTTGCATCCTAGCGTACTCATTTTCTTTGGCCTTTTGGTTGCGAGCAGCGTACACACACAAAATATCAATATATGCAAAAATCCATGTAAAACCATGAACTTTATAACAACAACGTACGAAGTATCTTCAATTCAATCAAAACTTAGCAGTACATCTAAATCTAAGTACAAATGTCATTTACATCACGTAACGAAGCTTTTTTACCTCATTAAACTAGTAAAATGGAAACGCAGATGAAATTGAAATAATCCCCGGACAAAAACTTTCCTTATAATAGTATTCCTCTATGACAAAAACTCTGCGAAAAGAGGTGAAAGAGGGTCTTGTTGAATTTTTTTGACACAATTTTTTTTTATATACAAGATAACGTCCCTGGTCACACAGAGCCATACAGACAATCATTATCAGTGCTTTGAGAGTACAAAATACAATCCAATCCGGCAACATGATAAGATGAAAAAGGTCTTTTTTAGGGTTCCGTAGCCGAATGGCAAAAACGGAACCCTTATAGTTTCGTCAAGTATGTCTGTCTGTCCGTCCGTATGTCACAGCCACTTTATTCTAAAACTATTAGCATTACACAGTTGAAACTTGGTAGATAGATGTATTCTGTTAACCGCTTTTTGATTTGATATAAAAAATAAAAAATAATAATATTTAAGGGGGGGCTCCCATAAATGAAACTAAAAGCTAAAAATATTTTTTTGGTCAAACCTACTCGTATGCGTGTGGGGTGTCTATGGATAGGTAGTTTAAAATGACATGGAGGTTTCTAAAACCATTTTCTCTAAAGGTGTCACGTTTGAGGGATAGTCGCTTCCAAAGTCGTAAAATGGGCGTCCCCCCCCCCCCCATCTAACTTTTAAACTAAGCAAGTGTAAATTTTGAAAAAAATACGTAATGTAGACCTTAAAAACTTTCAACGAAAATTGGTTTAAGCGAAATCGAACTAGCTATTTTTGAGATATATAGCACATCTTCAACAACCGCAAACATAACTTTGTTCTTCATACAAATACTAGGAAAAACAAAGTCATATTTCGGTCAACAAAATATTGTGGTATTTTGGCTAAGTGGAAGTAAAAATCCCTAATTCAGTTAAAGTTGGCACGGAACCCTCAGTGCGTGAGTCCAACTCGCACTTGGCCGGTTTTTTTATTTATTTATTTATTAAGAATACAACATGGTACATTTTTGTAAACAAAGTCCTACAAAACTATTTACACAGTTTGTCTGTAGGATCTTGTAGGAGAGTTGAGAGAGAGTAGGTTTTATTGACATTTTATGTGTCCAGCTCAGCAGTGTCCTGAGTCACTGTTATAAAATACTAGTTCCTCAGTTCCTCCTCCTAATCTAGTTAGTAGTACAGGTAGTACTACTTGTAATACTATATATATTCTGTGGTAGTAGTAAGCTTGGGTAGTAAGTTAAAGCTATGATGGCAATGGCAGCACTGTAAAAGAAAAATGACAAAAAAAATCGAAAAAAAAGTACTGTCAAATGTCAAAAAAGGTATCTATCGGCGTGATTTTTTATTTATTTTGCTAAAATCCAAATGCTGTGAGAAAATTTATCGTAAAAATGTCTTTCGACGTGAACTGGGATATTGAAAAATACAAGGAAGATCATGAAAGCGAAGAGCACTGGCAGTTGCGGCGTGCTTTCATGAAGCGATGGCAACAGGAATATCCTGAGGAAAGATTGGTGTGTCTGGCCCGAGTCTTCGCTAATATAGAGTTTATGGGCTGCAGATACCCTCTAGAGCTCATGCACGAGGTCTCACGACTCTCAAAAGAGGTAAGATATCTTTTAAAACACTTATAACTGATAGCTGATTGTTACCAAAAATCATTGACTATCTTAGCTTGATTCGTAAAAATAAATAAATACTAAATAAATAACACGTTTCCTATTAGATTTTAGATCCTTTTAGAGGTCTATCAAAACTTATTGGCTGTTCTAGATCGTGCAGTCATACAGAAATTCTCGAAAAGACAAATTGCAACGGACTTTTGTTTCTGCTTCCACTGCTGCTGAAGATAGAGCGAAAGGCGTAAAACGACAAGGTGGCGTTGTACAAGATGCCCAGCCTAGTAAATCTTCAAGGATAGAGTTTGTACGCCCTGGCCAGAAAGTAGCTGAAATTGAAAAAGATGACGAAAGAGATGATGATGTGAAATTTGATGAGAAACCAATTGATATTTGTAATGGAAGTAAACAGAAGGAGAAACCATTAATTCAGACATATGACAATGATTATTTAGAGGATATGCTTAAATTAAAATGTCTAGATGTAAGGAACTTTAGTGACACCATGTTTCAAACCAGCTTTGGGAGAATGGTGTTGCTTATTAGGCCATGGGCTGGCAAATTATCAAACATGCAAGGTGAATTAATCCATTAAATTATATTTTAACTGATAATCTAGTTAATATACTTGAAGACATTAAAGATCTTGAAATGCTTATTTTTAACAAACTTATAAGTCCCATCTTAATTTTTTTAATAACTTCATATATAATTTCTACAATACAATTTTTCAAGCATTGTAGTAGTAATTTTGTTCTTCTTTTATTTCAGCCAGCTGCCAAGTATGTGGGGTGCAACTACAGACCACCTTTGAGAATGGTCTCTTTACTATATCTTTAAATGGAACACTACTGGCGCAAGCGTCGGGAGAGAGTAAAACAGATGCCAAGAATATTGTTGAGATCATGGCGTGGAATGTAAGATGATTTTTATGTAATAATAGTATTAAGATTTTATAAATTACCCTATAGGAAATATTATAAAAAAGAAAATACATTTATTTTACTCATAAACACATATACAATACTCTGACTCATAAATACACATAATACAATAAATAATAATTGTTACTTAGTGTTTAGTATTCCTTATTTATGATATTTATCTACAAAGATAATAAAAACAAGAATCAAATATTAAACTTTCTTGACACAGAGTAGCTATAACAATCAATTGTCTTTGAATGCTTCTGACAAAAGTGCTTTACTTTCTTCTCAGCCCAAACTGATTAAGAAGATTTTTGAAGTTTGTCCTACAAATTTTACTATCTTTTCCAATATTCTTTGATTTATTTCTTTTATTTTGGTACAAAACTATAGCTATAAATATAAATTAAAAAAAAATTAAAAATAATAATAAAAATGCAATAAAGAAAAGAAAAAAATATATTGATAAATGTTTTTACTATGGGTATTTACAACGGTGTTGTTGTTTCTTCACAGCGGCTGCGTGAGCAAGTGATCAGTGTGTTTGTCAAAGAGCAGTTCATAGCTTCTGGCGAGCGCATCGGCCTCGACGACGTGGCTGCACGAGCACAACACAGCTTCGGCGCGCCCATAGAGAGCAGCGTCGCCACTAAGTATGTGCACACTTGAAAATTAAAAATACACTAGTAGTCCCAGCGATCTTCGTTTCGCCCCGGCCCCGTCCCGCCCCAGTCCCGGCCCCGTCGAACGGGATAAATGTATCCTATGTCCTCCTAGTTCTAAGCTACCTTCCCACCGTTTCGCCCCGGCCCCGTCCCACCCCAGCCCCGGACCCGTCTAAGGGGTATGAAAAATAGATGTTGGCTGATTCTCAGACCTACTCATTAATCTCACAAAATTTCATGAGAATCGGTCAAGCCGTTTCGGAGGAGTATGGCAACGAAAACTGTGACACGAGAATTTAATATGTATATTAGACTAGCAGTCCCAGCGAACTTCGTTTCGCCCCCAGCCCCGTCCCGCCCCGGCCCCGTTTTATGGTAATTTTCTTTGCTATAAACCTCACGGAGCCCGAGACCTTTCCAACGAATGCAAAACCGTGGAAATCGGTTCATGCGTTCTGGAGTTATAGCGTCAGGGAGGAAAACCCGACTTATTTTTATATAGTAGATTATGGTAATTTTCTTTGCTATAAACCTCACGGAGCCCGAGACCTTTCCAACGAATGCAAAACCGTGGAAATCGGTTCATGCGTTCTGGAGTTATAGCGTCAGGGAGGAAAACCCGACTTATTTTTATATAGTAGATATATAACATCCATGACTTCTACAAATGTTGTTGTTCGTGCTCATTACTGCTCATCACACAAACATTGCCGATAATTATGATGATGATGATGAATAATATCCTAAAAAAAGTAAAGTTAGCCTGTAAGCATCCCTCCGCTGGGCAAAGGCCTTACCTCAAATATGAGTTAGTATGAGCCATACTCCACTACGCGGGCTCAGTGCGGATTGGTGGAGGGGCGTTTGCAAGGCAAGCGACCAACCTTGCTGTCAGATTTTATCAAGCCGACCGACTGCTTAAAGTTGCTTCCGAAGCATGTAGATGCTCGTGATATACGTCACTTATATGGTCGGAATGGTCACCCATCCAAACTCGACCGCGCCGAACGTTGTTTAACTTCGGTATCGCTACCAAGGCGCTGCCACCACTGCGCTACGAGCACCTCAACATTGAATAATACAGGGTGTAACAAAAAGCTAAACGAAGTATTAAACCACGCATTCAGTACATCAAACCAAATCGTATGTAGGCAACAAAAATAATCGCTGGGAAACGGCATTAAAATAAATCATTGATTTATTAGCCGCAATGTATACGATACAATGGACGCGATTAGTTGTGTGCGTGCGCCCGGCGCCACACCGCGCGATACATTGCGTAGTGCTCGGCTTTTGGTCTGTTTACGAAAAGAGTAATGAAAATGTTGAATGTGTTTCTTAGAGAAAAACACTTGTGAGTACAACTAGAAGATATTTATTTAAAAAAACTGTTTTTTTTTTCACTTTGTCAATATCTTTGTAACGCGTCATTTCCTAGGTGTGGTTTCTTCGAGAGAAATGAACGATCATTTCTCTCGAAGAAACCACATACGAATGAATGGGGGGAATAAGTGGTTTTCGGCTTCGTTAAGCCTTTTGTTACACCCTGTATATAGTAACGTCACTTAAATGAGACTAACAGAGCGCCGCTCACACGAGCCTTGCGCACTATGAAAATTCGCGGTAGCCGAACAACTCGACATATTTTCGTGTTCTCTGAGTGAGTTCGCAAGAACTGCATTATATAATATAAGTTATTAGTAAGTAGGATAAGTATTAGTGTCCGACCGAAACTGGTTTTCCGGCCGAAACCGAAACCGAAACCGAATGTTCGGCCGTGGCTTCAGTTTCGGCCGAAACCGAAACCGAAACCGAAACTACAATTATTACCGAAATACAATTACTACAGAGCTATCCGAACGGCACACGACGATTCCCGAACAGAGCCGACGGCTTACGACACAGCTTTGCCGCGGAAAACGAAGTTAGGCGAACGTGCGTGACCTTGCGAGATAAGTTTCGGTTTCGGCAAAAGTTTCGGCCGATTTTGGCCGAAAACGAAACTGCAGCCGAAACTTGATTTTTGGCCGAAACTCGGCCGAAACCGAAACCGAAACCGAAAGTTCGGTCGGACATTAATAAGTATAGATTAGTTTTACACTATTGCATTAGGTTAAGTCTAACTGTAATGATAGTGTAATGTAAGGAAATAAATAAACAAATAAAATATTGCAAATACCTTTCAGGATTAAAAGATGAAATATGAAACCAAAAATTGCGCACGGGCGGGACTCGAACCAGCATCTTTCTGGCTAACCGGGACAACTGCTCTTCCAATTGAGCTACCGTGCTGTCGGTCCGACCGCGCGAAATTCTTGGTCTCATTGATACGTCATTGCGTGACGTTAGCGCCATCTACCCGTCTGTTTATGCAACAGCATAAACCTTATAACCTTTCAGGATGATGAAGCTGATGGGGTGGAAGGGCGGCGGGCTGGGCGCCGACGCACAAGGCATAGCAGAACCAATCAAACCCAACATGCAATTGGTGAGCTATTATTTACAATCTTTATTTTGTAATCGAAGGTTCTTGATAAGGAGGCTTGTTGAAATAAAAGAGGAGTTGTTGCGATGGAAGTTGGGTCTTTAATCAAGAGAACCTACGTATTACAAATCATTATATTATAACTTACACTCTACGTCATTAGTACATAGGTCAGTACGGTCAGTGAGTTCACTGCCCTAGAAAGACATCCGATATGCTAGCCTAAATGCTACATGTTATAACTAATATTTTAATTACATACTACATAACCCTCATAGAAATAATAAAAAAAAATATATCTTAAGTATATTTTTTTTTTTGACATAACTTTACAAATTAAACATAAACATCTATTCAAAAAACAACTTTGTATTATTTTTATGGGTAATATATTCTTTACCGTTTCGTAAAATCTTAACATTTGGGGAGAGATCCTCTATTACTGGGTATGGACCAAGGTAAATACAGTCGAGCTTATCGCCTGTCTGATTTTTTAAAAGTACAAGTTCATTCTTATTGTATACAACTGGATTAACATTCTTGTCATAAAGTAACTTTCGATTGAATTTATTAACTATTAAATTTTCTCTTGCGTCTACTTGGGCTTTCTGTAACCTGTATTTCAATTCTTTGGGATAACTATCGTAATTATAGAGTGGTTCAACAACATTATCATGTAAATTACTTGGTAAGGAACATTTTTTGCCAAACACCAATTCAAATGGGCTATATTTTGTCTCAGAATGTACAGTTGTATTGAAAGCAAAGCACCAGTAAGGAAGCCAGGAACTCCAATTGGATCTGTGTTGTTGACATTGAATTCTTAAAAATGCACCTAAAGATTTGTGAGTATTTTCGAGAGCGCCTAGAGTCTGATGGTGATAAGCTGTTGAATGTATTTTTTCTATTTTTAGCAAGTTACACATTTCGGAAAACACTATAGAAATAAATTCTGTTCCCTGATCGGTTAAAATCTCACTTGGTATGCCATACCGTAAAATAAAATTGTTTACAAAAGTTTGAGCTACAGTGACAGCATCCTTAGATTGTATTGGATAAGCTTCGACAAATTTACTTAAATTACATTGCAAGGTTAAGATGTATTTATTTTTATAATCATCTACATCCAATGGACCCATAATGTCTAAACTAATATTATTGAAAGCCGAAGTGGCTGTCGAAGTGATCTCCATAGGTTCCTTTATTTGCCTATTGGAGTGTTTATATAATTGGCATTGTTTGCACTTTTTTACAAAATCTACGACGTCAGTAGTCATACCTGGCCAGAAATAATATTGCCTAATATTATTATACATACGGTTAACGCCCGCATGGCCACTTGTAGGTAGCAAGTGAAAGTCGTTAAGCACGATCCTTTTTTCATCTGGATCCATTATTTTTCTTATATTTTTTGTAATAATTAGTCGTGGGCATGTTATTCTTAACAATTTTATTGCTCGCACGAGGATTTTCAATTTATTAAAAATTACACCATTTTTTACTATTAAAAGTTCTGCGATGTTCAACCTTTTACATAAGGCCTCTAAGTCCCTCGCTAACACCTCTGGGGTCGATAACGATCGAGTACATAGAAAAATCGCTGCCTTAGAAGGCACATAAGTACAGTAACCCAAATCGGAAATGCTGTTTCCTGCATACTTTAAATTGACAATACTAGACGTGAAAATTAATTCTATGATATCCTTTGGCTTCTTAAGTACCTCTACCGCTTTAGGTTGGCCGGGCTCTAAAGACTTAGATAAGTTTGGGGAGGCGGAAGAAGAAATATCTTTTTTTTTTGTTTGAGCTCGCGTTAAAACCGAAACTACATGTTCTTGGATAGATTTCAAATCAGTACACGTCATCGGGAGTCTGCTTAACGCATCCGCAGCTGCATTGTCTCGACCCGGGACGTATTCTATTTCAAAATCATATTCTTCGAGATAAAGTCTGAATTTCATAAGTCGACTAGATGGATCTTTTAAGCTAAATAGGTATACTAACGGCTTATGGTCAGTGATTATTTTAAATTTTCGTCCGTATAAATATGGTCGAAAATGTCTTACTCCCCAGACGATAGCTAACAATTCCAATTCAATGATAGGATATCTAGTTTCAGCAGGGTTCAAGTTGCGACTAGCGTATGCGATAACCTTGCCATTTTTATTTGATAGTACCGCACCTAGGCCTGTCTTACAAGCATCTGTCTGTAATCTGAAAATATTATCTTCTGAAAAATCTGGGTATTGTAAAATTGGGGGGTTCATTAAGGCTGACTTTAATTGGGTAAAGGCTAAATTATGTTCAGTAGACCAATCAAACTGTACATTCTTTTTGCATAACTTATTCAATGGAAACACAATTTTTGCAAAGTTAGGTATAAAACGCCTGTAATAATTAGCAAACGCTACAAAACGTTTTACGTCATCGCAGTTCATTGGACTTGGATAGTTTTGCAACGTTTTTATTTTACTGTCATCCGGAAATATACCTTCTGGCGTAATTTTGTGCCCTAGATATACAATTTCTTTACGTAAGAAATCGCATTTCATAGGATTTAACTTTAGATTAACTTTTCGTAAACGCTCTAACACATCAACAAGGTTTTTGTTGTGATTTTCCAGTGAATTGCCTAGGACGATACAGTCATCTAAGTAAATAAAGGCTTGATTATAGTTAATGCCTGACATAGCTATAGTCATTAGACGGGAAAATACACTAGGTGACGTTTTTAGTCCCATGGGACAACGCTTCATTTGATACATTTTGCTATTAGCTGTGAACGCTGTAACTTTACGCGACTGTTCGTCAAGTTTAAGTTGGTACATTTTGTCTACACTAAATGCAGTATATTTCCTTGAATTTTCATTTAGACTTAATTGGTAATAACTTTGTGTGAGGTCAAGTTTTGAAAAATATATACTACCTGAAAGGGAATCTAAAATGTCTGTTATATTCGGTAATGGGAATTTATCGTCCTGTATGCAATTGTTTAATTTTCGATAATCTATGACTAACCTCCATTTTTTCTCGTTAGGGTTTTCCGACTTTTTCGGGACTAGTAGTACAGGACTTGACCATTCGGATGAAGTTTCCTCAATGATATCATTAGCTAACATATCATCTATTTGTTTACTGATCTCTTTACGTTGCGAGTATGGTAACCTGTAAGGCTTAGTGTACACTGGCGCAACATTATCCTTTAAAGTTATGTTGTGTGACATTAAGTTCGTCACGCTTAATTTATCACCGGGCAAGTGGAACACATCTGCGTATTTGGCGCATATGTTCACTATATTTTGTCTTTCCTCTTTATTTAGATCGGATACATTAAGAAACTTAAATAACGCCTTAACACGATCGACTGACTGAGTGTCGTTGGTGAAATTACAAACGTCAAAACTGGATAGGGATAAAATCTGTAAGTCTGAGAAATCAAGATTTATTATTTTATTTATAGTATTAAGAATTCTAACGGGAATACTACCTTGGTAAGGTTTCGAAATTACTCCTGCGATGAATACACCGCTCTGAATCTCATTTGATAAAACAACGCAGTCGTCATATAATGCTGTCGGTACATATTTAATGACTTCACATCGCGGCGGTATCATATGTTTATACCTACCTTTAGAATTTATGTTAACAATCACTGGTTGTGAGTCATTATTGAATAATTGCAATGTATTGTTATTATAATCTAATACCGCTCTATAGCGTTTTAAAAAATTGTCTCCCAAAATTCCACTCGCAAAACAAGATAGATTATTAAATATGTAAAATTTTTCTCTAAAAGTTACCCCATTATACACTAAATCAAGAAAAATATAACCTATTGATTCCAAAGTACCGCTAACGCCTCTTATGGTAACTTTTTCCAAGTGTATATTATTTTTCAGGTTTGGGTTATTCTTTAACCATTCATATTTTAATACACATAGGCTAGCACCAGTATCGACTAACAGATCGATAGTTATATTATTTACGTTAAATGTTACCGTACTACTATTATTATAATTTAAAACAGAATAAGTACTACTATCATCCTTAGGGACGAAAAAACTCATTCGACACTAGTTCTTCGCTATTAATTTCTAATTCTGTGCACTCAGCGGGAGCCTCATCATGATTAGCAAGTTGCACGGAGTGATACGTTTTTTGATAAGGGCGTGCGGGCCCTGTGTAAAATCCGCGGGCGCCGCGCCCCTGGCTCGTGTGACCGCGCTGTCCACGTGCTTGACCGCGCGTCGGTCTCGTGTTGCCTTGCCTATTTTGCCAAGACATATCAGCTGACGAGTTTGGGTTGCGATTATTATTGTAGTTTATTACGATCTCGGTTGTAGTTACCGTAATTAAACTTTGATCGCTGTGAGTGGGAACTTTTAAACGACATGACTTGATTGTCAGTGGTCATTGATTGTTCGTCTAGAGCAGTGCGTATAGCTTCTGGAAGGGAATCAAATTGTCGGGATGCAATTATTGTACTGAGCCGTGGATCAGACAACCCGTCCGCGAAACGTTTGATAGCAAATTTCTCGTTTAGTGGGCGTAGTAAGTTATATGAAGCGCTGTCGCCATCTGCTTGGGCCAATGTTAAATTTACGAAAATATCCTCTAATTCGGATCCAAAAGCGTCTATAGAACGACTACCTTGTATACACGATTGTAATTTATATTGTAAGGCAACTGGTGATTTTTTAGGTAATAGATACTTATTTAGATCACCTAACAAGTTAGCTATCGTGTCGTAATTTGATTTAATTCGTAGCTTTGCACTAGGGGACAACCTTGTTTTAATTACAAAATTTATGAGTTGTGAATGAGTCTCCGTAGAAATCATACTACTGTACAGCTCTATACCATCAATCAGACTCTTAGTGTCACTCTCTTTACCAGTCATAACCGGCAGCAAAGAAATGGCCGTTTTAATATCAAATTTTTCACTAGCCATTTTTCCTGATATTTCTTTTGTACTAATCGTACGTGGGCAAGATAAGGTAGTAATCTTATTATATAAACAATGAATTTGGCTCACTAAATCATTAATTACTGTTAAGTCACTTGTATTCACTTCAGAGTTTTCAATACAACTTTTAACGTGAGACAAAATACACTCCAATTTCTCGTATTCGAAACGAGCCTCATTGTATTTCCTAATGCCTAACTCTGATTGTCTTTTTTCTGGACCTAACTTACAAATGTATTCTCTTAGCGAAAAAAGTTTATTATATAGATCAGTTAGATCACTGACAAGTTGCATACTAAAAAAAAAGATGAAAATATAGTTAAAAAATAAATAAATAGAAAATTAAATTATTTTGTTTACTGGAAGTTCTGTGTTAGAAACAGAAATAGACTTGAGTGCATGGCTATTCAATTCGCGTCTCAAAACCTTAATATTATTTTTTCTATATTTCTTTACAAAATAGTAAGCAATGCAACCAAGTAAAATAATTAACACGGTTATTAATAAGATATCAGTAGTGCTAAGACCCATTGAGACTGATTTACCTGTTGCCTGTGCATCGCCTGACGCAGTCTGAGCTAAGCTAATTTGCGATTTAATAACTATTTTTAGCCAAAAAGGATATGTATAGCAGCGCCATGAAGAAGATGATGACCGCCGATGACACTGCGATAAGTATTCCCGCCGTCATGCTTCTTTTCTTCTTCAGGAACTCTTCTTGGGCCGGGATATCCCTGGACACCACTCGAACCGGGCCGGGCTATACCCTGGACACCATCCTTGCTCCCGAACGCTTCTTTCTTCTCTTCTTTCTTCGTAATTCTGACCAGTTTTATATGTATAATGATTTTCTTCTTAATAATATGGTTAGCTTGAACTCTGCGTGATTGGTTTTCTTGTTACAATTTTCCGTGATGAATCTTCATAATTTTCTTCCAAAGTCGTCTTCAAAATTGTTCTTCTGATAAAATTGAGTCTTCAGTCTTCCATAAGTTTGTAGGGAAGAGCTGGCAGGATCGCCATGTAATCGAAGGTTCTTGATAAGGAGGCTTGTTGAAATAAAAGAGGAGTTGTTGCGATGGAAGTTGGGTCTTTAATCAAGAGAACCTACGTATTACAAATCATTATATTATAACTTACACTCTACGTCATTAGTACATAGGTCAGTACGGTCAGTGAGTTCACTGCCCTAGAAAGACATCCGATATGCTAGCCTAAATGCTACATGTTATAACTAATATTTTAATTACATACTACAATTTATTTATTTCAGGAACACAAACAGTATTACAATCGATGCATGACTTTTACGTTAAAACCTGGTATGGAATTGTGTAATGCAATCGTATTCATTTGACAGTTCAAAACGTACGATATGATCTGTCAAACGGCAAAGAACAAAAGGTTTGACAGATCATATCGTACGTTTTGAACTGTCAAATGAATATGATTGCTTTACACAATTACCCCTCTGTATGGAATTGTGTAATGCAATCGCATTTGACAGTTCAAAACGTACAATATGAACTCTCAAACGGCAAAAAACAAAAGGTTTGACAGATCATATCGTACGTTTTGAACTGTTAAATGAATACGATTGCTTTACACAATTACCCCTCTGACCTGACACGTTTTTCTGTAATGAAAGCAATAAACGTTTTTCTTTTTTTCTTTCTTTCTTACCACGGTGTTGTGGGCTAAAATCTTTACCCCCTTATTCATAATAACTCAAACAGTCTTATAAACCTATTTTAGCTATTACACTTTTGTCACTTTCTGTTAAACGATGACAGCGCCAAGAAAAAATGAGACAAAACAGTGCAATAGTTAAAACAGGATTATTAGACTGTTTGCAGCTGTTATGAATAAGAGGGTTAGAGTTAACAAACTTTTTATTAGTGTCTTTTTGAGAGTCGTCAAGTCCTCGTATTTAATTAATTAATTTGTTTTATTACAGGAAAGCCATGGTTTTTAAACAGACAATATGAGATAGTATAGTTAACTTATAAACCTTTTACAGGTCCATAAATAGAAATAGTATGAATTAATTAACTGACGACGCGTTTGGTGTATTGGTTAGCGCTCCTGACTATTACGCCGGCCGTCGCGCGATCGAATCCCGCAAATGTTTGTGTGATGAGCACGAACATTTCTACCTAAATCATGGATGTTATATGTATTTAAGTATTTATAGGAGACGCCCCCGTCTTTCGTTGTCTGGTACTTCGTAACACAAGGAAGACAATTCCTTACCACGAAACCAGACAATTGGTGTGTTGTCTGGCGCATATAATCTTTATTTAAACAGTATAACAATCGATGCATTAATTAAGTTATTACGTTAAAACAAAGGGCTGGAATCCTATGAACGGTGATAGTGCAGACCGTTCAACTTAGCTAGTTGAATATTGTAAACAATCTTGACTTTCCTTTTTAGGGTTCCGTAGCCGAATGGCAAAAACGGAACCCTTATAGTTTCGTCAAGTCTGTCTGTCTGTCTGTCTGTCTGTCTATCTGTCCGTCCGTCCGTATGTCACAGCCACTTTATTCTAAAACTATAAGCATCACACAGCTGAAACTGGGTAAGTAGATGTATCTTGTTCACCGCTTTCCGATTCATGTACTAAAAGTTTAAAAAATATATATTTTAGTGGGGGGCTCTCATACATGAAACTAAAGCCTTAAGTTTTTTTTTACTCAAACCTATACGTGTGGGGTGTCTATGGATAGGTCTTTCAAAATGACATTGAGGTTCCTAAAACCATTTTTCTAAAAGTCTAACTTTTGAGATATAGACGCTTCCAAAGTGGTAAAATGGGCGTCCCCCCATCTAACTTTTGAACTAAGGTAGTAAAAATTTTGAAAAAAATATATGATGTAGATCTTAACAAAAACTTTCAACGAAAATTGGTTTGAGCAAAATCGAACTAGTAGTTTTTGAGATATAGCACATTTTTATCAACCGCAAATATAACTTTGTCTTTCATACAAACACTATGAAAAACAAAGTTATATTTGCGGTCAACATAATTATTATTGTGGTATTTTGGCTAAGTGGAAGTAAGAATCCCTGATTGAGTTAAAGTTGGCACGGAACCCTCAGTGCGCGAGTCCGACTCGCACTTGGCCGGGTTTTAACTAAAAAATTCGCTTTAAAATAAGATAAATATAAAACTTACAACATACATAGCTAATTCATCGATCAACACTGCTATGATATGTTTATAAATTATGTACACGACGGCCGAAACAACAGTTAGAATAAATAATTATAGGATTGTTCGCAGGAAAAAAAAACCGGCCAAGTGCGAGTCGGACTCGCGCACTGAGGGTTCCGTGCCAACTTAAACTGAATTAGGGATTCTTACTTCCACTTAGCCAAAATACCACAATATTTTGTTGACCGCTAATATAACTTTGTTTTTCATAGTGTTTGTATGAAAGACAAAGTTATATTTGCGGTTAATAAAATGTGCTATATCTCAATAACTATTAGTTCGATTTTGCTCAAACCAATTTTCGTTGTAAGTTTTTGTAAGATCTACATTACATATTTTTTTCAAAATTGACACTTCCTTAATTTAAAAGTTAGATGGGGGGGACGCCTATTTTACCACTTTGGAAGCGTCTATATCTCAATCGTTAGATTTTTAGAAAAAAATGGTTTTAGGAACCTCTATGTCATTTTGAAAGACCTATCCAAAGACACCCCACACATATAGGTTTGAGTAAAAAATTTTTTTTGGTTTTAGTTCCATGTATGGGAGTTAATATATTTTTTTAATTTTTTTTGTACCTGAATCGGAAAGCGGTAAAGAGGATACACCTACCTACCAAGTTTCAGCGGTGTGATACTAATAGTTTCAGAATAAAGTGGCTGTGACATACGGACGGACAGACAGACAGACTTGACGAAACTATAAGGGTTCCGTTTTTTGCCATTCGGCTACGGAACCCTAAAAAAGCGACGGGCCTTGGCTTAAAATTGTAAAGACCGGCCCTATAACAGTAAAGTAATTGTGTAATAGATATAGACAGTTAGGATTGTCTTGTTTCTTAAAGAAAGCAGCGCGACCTCCTGTAGGCTACAATGGCATGGCCATTGCACATTTATTGCAAGCGGCGGCCGTGGGAATAGTATTGTAAAGAGACGGTTAAAAAGGATCACGAAAGAAAGGATCCCGAAATCGTGTGCCGTTTGTTTGGCACAAATTAAATAGTAAATTATTTTTATTTGCTGATATTATTTTTAAAGTTACAAAAAGATTGTTTACAATGTTGGACTAGCAAAGATGAATGGAGTTTAAAGACATAAGTTGATAAATACTTGCACATAAATTGCACATTTCGATGTAAAATTCGGGCCCACCACACCGTATCATACCATGAACTAGGAGCGTATCAGACACGAATAGCAACACGATCAAAATCAAAATCAAAATCAAAATAACATTTATTGCTTTTGTTATAGGTATTTTACAGCTGATATTATTGCTTAAAATACAGGACTCTATAACATGCCACTATGGCGTACAATATAAAGCATGGTACACATTACACATAATAATAAACAATGCGTGCACAGTTTAAAAAATAATGATAATGTTGACTTTAATTGGAATACTTTAGTAATTATTGGAAGTGTATTAGGAAAATACAATTTAACAAGACAAATTGGAATATCAAGGCAATGTACAGCTATGTGGTGATTTTATCATTAAAGTACTCATGAATTGAGTAATAGCACTTATCTAGTAGAATTTTATTTAAAATGTTAGCAACACGATACGCTCTAGTATGCCCACTGAACGGATCTAAAACGTTCTGTCTCACCGTTATATGGAGCGAGAGCGTATTTTGCAGGTGCTGACACGCTCCGTGCATGACACGCGACGGTGTTGGTCGGTGACGGAACGGTTTAGTGGGCAACGTGTAATTTTTGAATTATTTTTTTTGATGCTTATTATTAATAAGACTCCCTCTTAATTGACAGGTGAACCGAGCGGGCCTCGGCAGTGCGTCGGACGCGCGTCACCTGCGCCGCACCGCGCTCGAGCTCATGCGCCGCTACCTCGCGTCGGATGACCTCGACCTCGACCTCGTGTTTAGCAACGAGTTTACCAAAGGTACTGTGCCTTAATATAATAATAGTCCCCCTAGCCGATTTCGACTACGGTGGCCAGTCACAACGACTAAACGACTGCGCGGGACATATTATAGTGCACAAGTGTGTGCGCAAACACAGGTGCACTCTCTATTCCTTTCCCTCTCATAGCCCGATGGGGCAGCAATCTGAAATATGTCATTCTACGCTAAATTTTATCGACGGAAAACAAAGGTCTAAAAACATTCTCATTTTTTATGTTTTTCGTCGATAAAATTAAGCATAGAATACCATAATTTAATATGCCCACTTTATGAAGACACACTGTATATGGCGCACATTAAAGCGGAGTCTTTTATGATACGCCGAGGCTTATTTCGATTATTAGCAGCATATGCATATGTATGTATAGTTTTATGGACCAATTACCCGTTTGGTGTGTTGGTTAGCGCTTCTGACTATTACGCCGGCCGTCGCGGGCTCGAATCCCGCAAGGGGCAAATGTTTGTGTGATGAGCACGAACATTTGTACCCAAGTCATGGATGTTATATGTATTTAAGTATTTATGGGAGACGCCCCCGTCATAATCGTTGTCTGGTACTTCCTAACACTAGGATGAAAATTCCTTACCACGAAACCAGACAATTGGTGTTTTGTCTGGCGCATATTTATTTATTATTAATTAACATAATAATATATAAATAATATTTTTGTTATAGACGAGCGTGCGTTGCTGCACCAAGTCGCGCTAAGATCTGGTCTAAATTCACGGAGCTATGGGGTTGATAAAGAAAGGTAAACTATTTTATTTTAAAACTATTGCACAAGTAACAGTGTACAACAGGTAGACTTAATGCTAAAAGCATTCTCTAGTTGAAAAATTGTTAGAAAACCTTTGCAAATGTTTAAATACTAACTGTCGATGTCAAAGGAGAAAATAAATGTCTGTCAATAATTCATCTTGGAAAATTTTTATTTTTATTTAATAAAGACGCATAACAGGTTACAATTAATAATGATTATAATAATACTTAACTAGAAATTATGAGCTAAATTGTAACCTAACAAAAATGTGGTTTTCTTAAAAAAATATTGGACTTAAAAGATCCCTTTGATTGATTGTGAAACAAACTCTTTAGCTTTATAATATTAGTATAGATTTTATAATCTACAAGGCCTCAGCAATTTGCGAAAGTGCACAACATCTTTATATCTATAGGTAAACCGCTTCGTTGAGACTTCGCCTGCGGGGTACAGGGGTGCGGGCGGAAAGACGAGAGCGGGGACTGTAAGGGGTGCGGGCGGCGGGGATACACAAGAGACGAAATTTGCCGGGACATTTCTTAAGATATGTGACGTCAGTGGTCACAAAAGTGGTCGTCAGTGTCGACACTTCATATTAACATTACATAACATATTGGAAAAAAATATTCGATTCGATACAATCACACCAATGAGAGTGAATTAATTTTAAATATTTTTATCCAGTGCCGTGGATTTTGATCAATAAATAAAATGGAATCTTAAAATAAGATAGATTTTTTGGCAAAATTAAAAATTTCAAATAACATTCCCTGGTAACTTCTGCGACTGTTTTGTTTGAGTGTATATCTAGTTCATATTCATATCTAGTTCTTATTCCACTGAATTTAGATCCATATTTCATTCTAAAATATTCGTATATATTTAGAGCCTTTATTAAAAAAATATTATTTTACAGTGTTCAAACGGTGGACTTAATGCTAAGAGCATTCTCTTCCCCAGTTATACTTTAGCATAGAATATATAAAAGTACTACAACTTAAGGTCATGTACAAAGGTTGTAACAGGTGCTGGAGAATGATGTAAAATAGAAATTAAAAAAAAAACACGACAAAAAATACAAAAATATAGATTTTGTATCCGAATATACTGCGACTCATCTTCAGACAGTATTCTCTTGTGTACTTCTGTCAAAGCGTCCGCAACTGTCAACAGATGCTATCGCTACCTGTGTAGCGAGCGTACTGAATTTTGAAAAGAATGTGCCTGCCGCCCGCACCTCTCACAAGCCCCGCTCTCGCCTCCCCCCGCGCTCCTGTACCCCGCAGGCGAGGTCTCAATTTCGCGGTTTACCTATAGTCTACAGGTTGACTTAGAAAACATTGGCAATATTTTAAACTAAGAACATACTAATGATTCATAGCCCCTTCCACATATAAAAATGAAAATCAATTGTTTATTTATTTATTTAAACTATTGCACTGTGAATTGTACAATTGGCGGACTTAATGCCTTAGGGCATTCTCTACCAGTCAACCGCTTGGGAATGCAGAAAATTTAATCAGTGGCGGAACATTTGCAATAACTGAGCAGGTAATATAAAAAATATATAAAATGCATTATGTCGACATAAACATACACACTAATATTACACAAATAATTAATAATAAGATATATAAATTTAAATAGGCAAAATAAACAAGTGTAATGAAATATTTCAAAAATCGTACAGTATCACTCCGGTTTCCGTTTAGGCGGAGTAATTTTTTATACGTTTACACATTATTATTAGTATTTTTTAAAAATCTTAAACAAAGTCTTATATTGTAATTTATAAGTTTAATTTGAAGCAATGATCATTTCTAAAGTGTTTGATATGATGTTTCTCAGTTTCATCATATTATACTTTATATCAATTGATTTTCATTTTATTATGTGGAAGGGACTATGAATCATGAGTAGGTTCTTAGTTTAAAATATTGCCATTGTTTTCAAAGTCACCCTATATACACCGTGCTTTTTTAAATGTCTTACACCCGAAGCCCACGTAATGTAACCATCTTAATAAACCTCTAGGACATGTTATTTTTTTTATTACACTCCACATAATTTTGGTGTAAAAAATATCTAATAGTAATGTTACGTAATGTATCATCCTGTTCATAATGTTTACGTTTTCAACAATGCATTCCTTGACCTTGCCGCCTCCACGCGTTCCGCACCGTTAGCCAATCTAAGACAGTCCACGTGGATCTCTAACCAATCATGCGCTAGCGCAATCCTTTGTGACGCCCACCGCCTCGCCCCTTTCTATTCGTGCGTAAAACTAGGTCAGTAGTGCTAGACAGCCGAGTGAATGACCCGCGCGTAGTGCTCGTTACAGGATGTTTCGTACTAAATTGTGCTGATATCTTCTTTAATGTCTTAGTCTTTGAAATCTTAATAATAACCAAGTTTTATTTAACGAATGACATGTAGTTATTGGATACTTTAAGTGGCCTTCGGCTGTAAGACGGTTAAAAAAGCACGGTGTATAACTGCATATAAATATTTATCCAGACCAACTTTCCATAATATAAGCTAAATTTTTGTCCACAGATTCCTAGTCGTAAAAAAGAAGCTGGATCCATTCTCTCTGGTTCGAGCGGTCATAGACAAAGGAGGAGTCACGCCCAAGTACCAAGTGTTCATACCAGCCAGTCTGCAGAGAAACAACAGATGATCATAGACAAAACCATAGATTATAGATCCCTCGATGAAGATTCGTTCGAATATTAAATATTTTGAACAGGTTTTTGTGGAGGAGTAAATTTTTGTACAGTTTTAAAAGGAATATTAAAGTAATATTTACAAGGAAAAGACACCTGTTCAATACATGTTAATTTTTTTTATTAACATACTTCTTTATTATAATATGATACTTCCTATCATTCTACTGTTTAAATTAACTACACTATTACTATTAAATGTTTAGTTACCATAACTCACCAATTCTACAAAAGTTTTAATAACTAGCCAGATACAAGGAATAGGTAGAATAGTGATCAAAAACTAAAATGATTTAGAGTATTTTTTTAACACTCACAGTGTCATATTTGTATTCTTAACACGTTCCGGGACACTACTCCAGACACAATAGATGTTTTATTGTTTTCACGCCTGTAGGCGTTCACTGTCCCGGAACGTGTTAAAAGATGAAATAAGAAACCAAAACTTGCGCACGGGCGGGACTCGAACCAGCATCTTCCTGGCTAACCGGGACAAATGCTCTTCCAATTGAGCTACCGTGCTGTCGGACCGACTGCGCGAAATTTCTGGTCTCTTAGGATATGTCATTGCGTGACGTTAGCGCTATCTACCCGTCTGTTTATCGGGCCAAATAGTAATTCTTTACAGAATAAATTCAACTTGGAAATTGATAACGCTTCGCTATTCAATTATTTAGAATGTTTTTTTCAACACTAACAGTGTCATTTTCATGCTAACCAAATACAAATATGACACTGTTAGTGTCTATGATGCTGGTTCGAGTCCCGTCCGTGCGCAATTTTTGGTTTCTTATTTCATCTTTTATGAAAAAATCTTGAAAAAATTGCCATTGTTATAGCAAAAAGAAAACAGTAAGGTATTGTTATTTTTATATCAAATTTTTGATTGAGTGCAAATCTATAAAGAAACAATTTTACATGTAAATAACTTGGACATTTATTACCATCCTAAATTATGTTTTTTCCCTGCTGAATAGAATTTTATAGAATAACATTACAGATAGGCTATCTAAAACTCAGCCTCATTCTATTGCGTTATAATAATGTTTTCTTTTTATAATTTCTTTATTTAGTTCATCAAACGATGAATAAAAAAATAAAGCTTTTGGATACCTAAAATAAGTAGACACCTAAGAAAATAAAATTTATTTACTATTATAATACCTGTTTCATTTTGTAAACCGATTTCATGTATTAGCGTAAAGTACATCACACACGGCAAAAAAAAAAGTTAAGTTTAGCCTGTAAGCATCCCACTGCTGGGCAAAGGCCTTACCTCAAATGTGAGGTAGTAAAGTATCTCCTGATATAGATTTTGTATTAACCATCACAGACGGCTAAGATGCTATAATATTTTTATATAAAATATGTAATACCATATCCCCATGCAAAAGCACCCTGCTTTTGCAAGGGGATGCAAATTTTTGGAGGTGAATGAGACTATCAGTATGAACAACTTTTACTATGGGCCATCGTTCAAAAATTCGCCAAGTGCATTAGCGTTTAAAACAGCAAATAATAATTTTGAATGCTAAAACCTAAGTCGGCACATTCATAAAGTTAACGTATTGTCATGAGTCAAACACCATCACAATTTTATAAAGTTCTTTATTCGATCACCACACTTATTTTTATACAAATCATTATTTCTCACCATAATAATTATAACGGCACTTCAACATAGATTTATTTCTACAATCTTTCGCTTCGGCGGTTAGCACCACTGATCACGTAATCTTTTTTAGATACGGGACAACGATACATTGGCCGTAGGCAAAAAATTGTTGTCATCAGTGTCTAAAAGCAACTGCACGAGAGTGAGCGGTGTGAGCTAACTTTAGTGATGTCCTTACCGTCTCGTTGAATCAATCTTTCAGTCTTGTAATGTAACCATAGCCATTTTAATCGATATTTTCGTTATCGATTTCTACTACTCGTTTAAAGAAATCGATATTATTTAATCGATAACCTGCCTACCTACCGGTTGTCGATGCCCCATTAAAATAATATAAAACAACACTACCTATGCCCACAAAATCAAACTCTGCAGTTAGTTTAAAAGATTTTATTGAAAATACTAAAACAACACACTCTCATAATACACGATGATACAATTTTCTTAGTTACGCTGCAGCAGAACCAGATCTTTAAACCTTCCTACCCGTGACTAAATTTTATTAAGATTTGGTACATATCTGAAAGAAAACAAAGTCAAAATAAGAATATAATATGTCAGCTGCTATTTTTTAAAAGAAGAGAAAACAATACGGCTGAGAATCACGATGAAACAACGACTCAGAGTCTTGCTTGGCCTCCGACATCACTTTACCACACCATACCTCTCAGACTTTGGAAAGTACTTTCCGCGTCTTCTCGTGCAGCATTTTTGTTTTTTTATTTCCATTAGGTACTTTTCTATCCTTATAATCCTAATTAAAAGAAAAAATAAGCTATTTTTGTATTATTTTGTCACAAAATTTAAAAATTTGATCTGACTTTTATAAAATGACATGATGAAAAAGTATGCAGATGTCAAAGTGTCAATAAAAACTTACCATAAATTAGTCAAACGAGGTTTGCAATATTTTTTCGTTCAATAAATTCGTTCATTTTGTGATAGATACTTAAAATTAAGCTGGCTGGACATAAAAACTGACAAAAAGTATTGACATTTAGAAAACTCAATCAATCTAAAAAATCGCATCGTGGACCCATTGACACCACTCAAAGTGAGGTAAGGCTGGTTAGCACTAGACTGCCTCGCTTTCCGAGTGCGCCTCGCAAGTAAGAAAGTAGGAGGGGAAGGGGCAGCCTGTGTTGCCACTTTATAAACAACGATAACGGTATTTGTTAAAGTAACAATACTCATTTTTATACATATATTAATAACGTTAACTGTTATTGCATTGAGTTAATATTACTACAGGTCTAACTGATTTAATCTAAATACAAAAATCATCACATTCGGCCATCCTACCTAGTGCACCTCTTGGTGCATTTGTCTCTACATATATTCACAATGGGGCATTTATATCAATACTACTACAGTATACTACGTTTTACAAATTACTCACCACATCAAAACATTACAAATTGTACTTATTAAAACCATCATCACATTCGGTATTTATATTAGCACTACAAAATTAATACGACTTTCGAGAAATAAAGATTATGCTACAATAGTACTGTTGAGCTCACTTTGTAATACACAGCATATATAAATCAATTACAAAAATACATATAAATAACAATAACCATGTTGCTTGCTAGTACTTTTTATAATTCTATTATTTTTGGTTTACTTTGAGTTGCCGCAGCTCTGGAAAATATAGATTGATCTATTGACTTTAAAGAAGATTTACTGAAATTTTGAATAACTAACCAAGGCTAAAGTATTAATTCAGTGCCCTTATACGACTTGCGGCAACCAGTGAGCTGTTACTACTACGTATAGAGACGCTATGCCAAGCAAAAAATGTGCGCATTTTTTGGACGTGAACTGTCAACAGACTGACGTATTCCATAAATTTTGAATTTTGAATATGAAACCGCAGAAGTGACACAGACTTTGTGCCTACTTAACTTAATTGTATTGAATGAATATAATTTTATCAAAACGTTTTAATCGTTAGTTACTTTGATCAATAGTTATTTAAAAGAGCTAAATAAACAAAAGTTTAGTAAATAAAAATCTGTAGGTCAAAAACTCGAATGATATTTACAATTTTTTTATCATGATTTTTATCATTTTAATTTTTCATACGAGATATTTATAGAAAAATATAACTACCAATGCAAAACACCTTAAAAGAAATATCACAACATCGCATTGTCTAACCTCTATTTATTACCTACCTACTTTTCCATTCTGTGCGTGTCACTTTTTATAATCTTTGATTTTCATGTAAAATGGCGGCAATTTCATGCCAAAAATTTATAACATTTCGAAAAATCTTTACGCTGGTTTAAGCTAACATTTAAATTTCCTACCGATGGTAAGTGACGCCGGTATCGTTTATATTCCTGTAGGTTTTATTTTCGCATGTTTTTAAAACGCATGATGGCTTTTTGTCAAATTAATTGACCAAATGTCACATTGGTTAACGCTACGAGCGGGAGTGAGTGACTGTGATACCGTGCATGCGTTGATGGTCTGTGACCATCAACTCATCGGGCACGAGGTTCCTTAGGGATGTCATTTCCATACGTAGTAATAGTAGTTCAATGGCGGCAACAAAAGTTTAAAACATCTTAGCTATAATCTTTGATGAAATCTGAGTACATTACGTCTCATTAGATATTTTTTTTTACTGGTAGAATAGAATTTTTAAAAAAAATAAATAATAAAAACCCATATATTTAACATAAATTACACAATAACAATGTCAACAATTTTTTTTTATGTTAACATCTACTGCTACTGTGTACATGTTTTCGTAAATAAATAAATCATTTCTAATGGTTTTTAATATTTTACTGAAACAGCTCCCCGTAAAGTCAAGTAAAGATATATGATGTATACATTTGAAAAAAAAATTAAGTACATCTATTTCATAGAGTTGCAGAAAAATATTAAAGTAGAACCTTAAAAAAAAACAAGATTTTTAAAGCGTTTCAACATTATTTACCTATTTATTTGTCATGACCTAAGAGGGCATGGTCCAATTTACAATTAATCTATTATCACTCATTTGCAGTAAAATAATCCCTCCTATTTTACTTATTAAATATAAAAAGTAATTGATGTTTTAGTTCCAAGTGTTCTAGAAAAATACGTTGTTTAACATTCGTGTCCCAATAACTAACTTTTGAGGCTGATGTAATTTTTAAATGAAATATCTACGTTGGTCCCAAGCCGATTTCTACGGGTTAAACTGAATTTGTTATAATAAATTGACGGATACTTTGGGTCAGGTTTTTTTTATTAAATGGAAAAATTTTGAAATTTTTTTTTTTATGTAGGTGACGCAGAGAAAGTGTTCCAAAGAATAACTCTTTACGTTCGTCATTTATCTGCCTTTTAATGGATTTACAAAGGCATACTTGATTCTGAGGTTTACGCGAATACTTTTCGATCAAAACAATTAACCACCAGCATGGGATTCTATTCTACTCTTTCTTCATGGATAGGAACGTTAATATTGTAATTAATGAGTAATGATTACTCTGTAAATGACAAATAGAGAAGAAAACTCTTCAGAATTTACTTTTAATATTTATAATATGCGTGCACTCTTGATTCTACAAGTTTAGTAAAATTATGGATCGCCAAAATGCAGATTCATAATTTGGAAATTAGTGAACTCATCTTTTTGTACTGTATTTACCAACTTGACAATATAATAAATGAGAAAATTCTCATGATGACTAACTACTACTACGGTACAGATTGAGTACTAATTCGATGGTAGACGGCTGATTGTTGTTAAATACTATGTGTATGTGTTTGCGTTGAGAAGTATCAATGAATCGGATTTCAAAGTAAAATAAAAGGATATTTTCACAGAAATTCAACTTTTATCTTTTGACGTAAAAAGCAAACTTGTCAAAATAATAAAAGAAGATTCAAAAACAAAATATCTAAAAAGAGATTGGTTTGCCACACTATGAACTACTATTATTGTTATTGAAGTGGTACATTAAACGTTTATTTCTTTTATTTTAAAGTTTGACATCTCATTCTACTCGCAACCACAAACATCTTTAAGTTTTCAAAACGTCGGGATCTTAAATTACAAGATTTTAGCGAATAATATCTGCAAATTGTATTAACAAAGACATATTCGGTGAACATACATACACATTATGCACAGTCGGTGAATATACAGTGGATACCCACAACAGTTAAAATATAGGAATTTTGCGAACAAAGCTAAAGGAGTCAATATAAATTGTGTGAAACGGGACCTACAGGTGGCTCGACGGCTCTTACCATCTACGACGCATAGAGGTCCTTAATGTTTTCAGAATTCTATTGAAAGATGTCGATGTCCTCAGCCTTGATCCCGAGCTCCGTCTTCTTTTTCGACCCGACCGACCTGGTCTGGCCTCGTACACCTCAGTCTTAATACCCTAGTCTTCTGACGTCCGGGAGGCTCGTCCGGCATGCCAGCATGTCAGAAAACACCTACGCCGTGGACATCCTAGTCCTCCGACGCATAGGCGGGGCGCTGCAGCCTGGCTATTGCTCCAGTGCTGAGTGCGCAGTCACGTCAGTCACCTCGACAAATTCGTCTTCATGGCCTCGGAAAAAGTAAATTTGTATTAGAAGTCTTTCTATATAATATATAACAATATACACGATACGTGAATCAGGATAAATGAATATTGTATTCAATGCTTCTCTTCTGTAGGTACAATTTATAATATGCGATATAATTTGTGATAAATAATCTGTTAATACTAGCTTCAAATGCAATATTCAACCATCAGGATGAAAGTGTATTGCGATGCAGCTTTTAATGTTTATCAGCTGATTTACTGTCAAATTAGTTATTCGTATTATAACATAAACATATACATTACAATATTCATTCATACTATTGTAGTATTATTTAAATATAATTACATTGATAGTATTCGTTTACACTGAATTGAATTGAACAGCCTGGATATTGAACGGATTAAGTTGAATCGCAATACGCCCCAAATAGGGAATTCGCATCTAACCGTTGTACCTACGTTTACTAAAACTCAAGAAAATAAAATGAAACACTGCCCAAGCGACATACTTTCCCGCCATGTTATTGTCTAACTTTATCAAAATCCACCCAAATAATTAAGACACCATTCATGAGTTAAAAGGGGATATCATTATAGTATGAAGGAATATTTTAATTATGAATTTTAATATTTTAGATTTGATGTTGCTAACCTCATTTTAGATGTATACATATTTTTACAATACGTAGATGATATGATTTTATTTTTAATTCCATGTATTAAAATCTCATAATTGTATTATAATTTAAAATAAAATAAAACTTCAGTAAATAAAATAACAATAAAATAAAAATAATTATCCAGCACGATCGAAGTATAACTACGTCAACCGTAAAGTAATCTTTATCTTGACTTTTGATTCGTCAAAATTCTAATAAATTATTATTGATATTTAGGCACATATTAATGATGAATTGATTAAACTGTAATTTAATAATTTTAATTCACGAATACTTCGCTGAGGTCATAATGTAACCAATAAATTAACTATCTTTTGCATGTTATTGTCTGCTTGTTACATATCATGAGTTTTTAATTTAATATGAAAATATTTGCTATCTACTAAAGGACACACTTGGTCCACGCGACACACCTGGTCGCTACATAAGGACACACTTGGTCCACGCGACACACCTGGCCGCTCCTTAAGGACACACATGGTCCACGCGACACACATGGCCGCTACTTAAGGACACACTTGGCCCTCACGACACACTTGGCCGCTGCTTAAGGACACACTTGGCCCTCGCGACACACCTGGCCGCTGCTTAAGGACACACTTGGCCCACGCGACACACCTGGCCGCTATATCTACCTTGTAAAATTGGATCGGCACAGTGGCCTTAATTTCAAGTTAATTATTGAATCAAATACAACACACATTAAAATGAACTTGAATTGTATTAAAATTTAATTAAAATAATTATTTGGATGGAACTAGTAAAATCTTTAAAAGCCTTCATTTTAAGTCATGCATCGAATTAAATTGAATTAAAAACAAATGAATCGAACTAAATGAAATTGATGAATTGAATTGGTTTAAATTGAATCCAATTTAGAACTCACTATTGGTCATAACTCACCAACATAGTTTTTATAAGTCTTTTTCTACGACTGCCAAATCAAAAATGGAGTGGTATGTATTCAACTTTTGAAATAAGTTTTTTTTAAAATATTTATTTATAAAAAACAGAATATTAGCCCTACAACAGTTGTAGGTTAAAATGTTTTGTTTTAAATCTACTAAACACAGCTACAAGAAAATAACATAATAATATTGAGTACCTATTTCGCTTTGTATTTCGTATTTGGATTGAGAAACGATCATAGTAGTTTATATTAAATTTGGCTTTTTAGTTGCACCAATTACATAAATCGCGCATTGTGTTTTCATAAGCCATTAGCAAAGAGTAGCCTTGCCCAAATGATTTAATGATAACACAGCACAACTACGTCATGTTAGCACAGGCTAGGTTCGTATCAAGAACAAACCCAGTGCTAGCTGGACAATTTTTATTACCTACTTAGATATCAAGTAAACTTGTGTATTCGTAACCACTGAACACTATCAAGGAGTTGTCTTGACCAAATGGTCAGTTGGAAACTTAACACGATTTAATCAGGATAGTAAGTGCTAAGCAAAATAGAATACAATCCAAACACACTGCTCGATGTAAAGCAAAATCGTTACGTTATTGAAACTATTTTATAAGAAACATTTTATTACTCTAATCATATGAATCAAAAATAGTACGTACCCTTTGTGAGCTGCAGATTTCCACTTCTGACTTGTCATGAGTCAAACACCATCACAATTTTATAAAGTTCTTTATTCGATCACCACACTTATTTTTATACAAATCATTATTTCTAACCATAATAATTATAACGGCACTTCAACATAGATTTATTTCTACAACCTTTCGCTTCGGCGGTTAGCACTAGACTGCCTCGCTTTCCGAGTGCGCCTCGCAAGTAAGAAAGTAGGAGGGGAAGGGGCAGCCTGTGTTGCCACTTTATAAACAACGATAACGGTATTTGTTAAAGTAACAATACTCATTTTTATACATATATTAATAACGTTAACTGTTATTGCATTGAGTTAATATTACTACGGATTCGCATTGTCGGAGACTTAGGAAAAACACGTGTTTTAAGGTTAACGAGTTATTTGTGTTCTGTTTAGAGTTTATATCGTCCCATTACTAACTATATTTGTGTTTTGTGCCTCTGGCAACAGGTAAGTGATATGAATATATCACCTCCCGATCCCCCAGATCCCCCGGATGGGGTTACCGACGTCTCGCAAGACGGTGTTGATCCCTCTCCTCCCTTGTTTTCGCAATCGGGTACTAAGCGTAGATTGGTCCCAGATACCGACCCGGAACCTGCAAAGAGAGCTGTGATTGATTCTTCGCTTAGCAATCCCGGTATCTTTACGCATCCCTCTCTCGTAATAGCCCCCAAATCGTATAGTCCCGAAGACAGTGGTCCATTTATAATCCATATCTCTCGCATGGAGTCCGAGTCTCCTTCTGCAACATACATTCATCCTATGAAGTTTGGCCAACTCTTGATGAAAAACAAGGTTTGCGGTATCGTTAAGGATGGCATCAAGAAGATAGGTAGGAACCGTGTGTCAGTCGAACTGAAAACCGCTGCTGATGCAAATAACTTTTTAAACAACGACTTACTCAGCTCCCACCAATACATAGCATCCATCCCCACATTCAACATTACCCGCATGGGTATCATCAAAGACATTCCAGTCGATATGTCAATGAATGAACTAGCTGAATCTATTGAGACACCAGAAGGTTGCGGCATTCTTCTCAAAGCAAGACGTCTCAATAGAAAAATCATTGTAGATGGCAAAGCATCGTGGACTCCTACTAAAGTGGTTGTTGTGACCTTTAAGGGACAGACTCTCCCTGCACGGATCTATTGTTGTCACACTTCGATTCCAGTAGACACCTACCAGCTCCCTACAATTCAGTGCCTCAACTGCTGCCGCTTTGGGCATGTAAAGGCTCAGTGTAGATCCCAACCCCGCTGTTTCCGATGCACTCAACCTCACCCCGGAGCAAACTGTGCTGTCACAGAATCCAATTCCACTTGCATTCTTTGCTTAGGTTCTCACTCGGCTCTCAGCAAATCATGTCCAGAACACTTAAGACAAAAATCAATTAAGTTTGTTATGTCCCAAGATAACATCTCTTACTCTGAGGCATCCACTCAATTTCCTTCAGTGCGCAGATCGTATGCAGACACTGCCAAAACCCCAATCACACAGTCTCTGTTGACGCCCCAGCCAGCTCCTAATAAAACTCCCACCTCTTCAGTCTCATACAGGAAGACGATCACCCGCCCATCTCGTCCCCATGCTCCCCTAGGAAAAGGCTATGACAGGCAAGCCCACCAATCCATTATAGGCAACTGTTCCTCTTTCCTCCCTAATGGATGTGCATTGCCAAACAATGAAAACAATGATGCAGAAGATAAAAACCCCATGCCAACACCAACCGAAAATCTTCTAGATTATCTTTTGTCCATGCTGCTCTGCCTATTATCCTCCCATGCTAACTCCCTACCGCACAACGTCGCCCAAAAACTAACCCAAATTGGCAATTTAGCTGTACCTCATGGCTCCTACGGCAGTTCTGCAATGGAACTGTAAAAGTATCCGTAGGAGAAAACATGAACTGTTATTTATCATAAGAAAGCACTCCCCATCTATCCTTGCGATCTCGGAGACCTGGCTAGTCCCGGATTCACATTTTCGTGTTTCGGGGTATACATGTCTCCGAGATGACAGGGATGATGGTTATGCAGGAAGTGCCTTATTAGTAAGGCGCTCCCTTAACTTTTCTCAACTCACCCTACCTCCCCATAGCCAGAACTTAAATGTTGTGGCTATTCGTGCTTTTAATATTTCTTTTCTCTCTGTTTATATCCCCCGACCCAACTCTTCTATTCTGTCTGAACTCCGCTCTTTAATTTCTTCTCTCCCTCCACCAGTTTTAGTCATGGGAGACCTAAATTGCCATCACACTTCCTGGGGCTGTCACCTCACAGATTCTGCTGGCACATCCCTCCTTCAACTACTAGATGACTTAAATCTCTGCCTTCTTAATGACGGTTCTATAACTAGAAGATGTTCTCCATCCCAAAATCCGGCCTCAGCTGTGGATATCTCAGTTTGCCATCCAAACCTATCATCTACTCTTTCCTGGAAGGTCCTTGATAGCACCTTCGGTAGCGATCATTTCCCAATTTTAATTTCATTTTTAGATTCCCCTCCACATGGTAGTACCCCCCCTCCCTTGTTAAAATTTAAATTAAATCAGGCCGACTGGGCAACATTTTCTACATTAGTTGATGAGAGACTACACTCCCTCCCAACTATTAGCCCTAACAACTCAGCTTCTTGTTACTCAGAGTTTGTCGAAGTTTTGACTTCCGCTGCTGAAGCTTCCATTCCTATCAAAAAACCATACAGGAAAGCTCCCTCTCCCCCATGGTGGGATTCAGAATGCACTGCTGCTATCCGCAAGCGCAAAGATGCAGAGAAAGCTTATAGCCGTGCGATGACTATGGATAACTATGTAGAATATAAACGTATAGCTGCACAGACCCAAAGAATATTATCACAAAAAAAGAAACAAGGATGGATAAAATTTTGTGAGACTATGTCCCCTAGGACTCCTTCATCCGTTGTCTGGCGACAAATAAAGCGTTTCAGACAGGCAGTCAATACTGTTGATATCACGGCCAATGATCCATCCTCCTGGCTACACGATTTTATAAACAAATTAGCTCCCCCTTTCGCCCCATTCATTGATAGCTTCCCGTTTGACTTAAATTCCTTTAATTATTCTTCTTCCAATAAATTTGACCAACCCTTTTCTCTTGAAGAACTTCTCTGTGCTTTGACAGGTCTCTCTGACTCCTCCCCAGGAATTGACGGCATCCCCTACTCATTTCTGTGTCAAGCCTCCCTTAGTTCAAAAACCTACTACCTCAATCTAATAAATAGCTTTTTTGACAGTGGCTCTTTGCCACAGTCATGGAAACAACAAATAGTCATCCCGATTCTGAAACCTGGAAAGAATCCATTGGACCACAATTCCTACAGGCCTATCGCCCTGTCTTCTGTGCTTCTGAAAGTGTCAGAGCATATGATCAAGAACCGCCTCGAATGGTTTGTCGAGTCCAACAACATATTAGCTAAAACACAGTTTGGCTTCAGAAAAGGCTCCAGCACCTTGGATAGTCTTAGTATCCTTACGACTGACATTCGCCTAGCCTTCAAAAATAAAGAATTCCTTGTGGGTGCCTTCCTAGATATCTCAGCAGCCTACGATAACGTTCTCCTTCCAGTACTCAGGGAGAAACTTCTCCAGCTGAGTATCTCGCCGAAGATGGTTCGCTTTATCTGCAACGCTTTGATGTCTAGATCAATCATAATCAAATTTCAAGATTTCTTATCTTCTCCCTATCTCGTTTGGAAAGGCTTGCCCCAAGGCTCTGTTCTCAGCCCTCTTCTCTACAGCATCTACACCTCAGATTTGGATACAACCGTCTTGCCTTTTGCAAACATCCTCCAGTATGCTGACGATATCGCACTTTACGTCTCTGCCAAATCGATCCATGAAGCATCCTCCCGTCTGAACTCTGCTTTATTTTACTTAAACAATTGGCTTGAGGATCATGGCCTTAATCTTTCTGCTTCGAAATGCTCGGTGGTCGTTTTCACCAAGAATAGAAGATTCTCTGACCCCGATCTACATCTGAATGGCGAACCCATACCTCAAAAAAATCAGGTAAAATTTTTAGGATTGATCCTTGACGACAAATTATCCGGTTCCCCCCATTTTAACCATGTAGTTGATAAGGCAGAAAAAGCTATAAACATTCTTCGTTCGCTTTCTGGCGTCCGATGGGGGGCTCACCCATACACGCAAAAATTACTGTACAACGCTATTGTTCGTAGCCACTTAGACTACGCCTCATTCCTATTAGATCCTTGCAACAAGACTGCTTTGGATAAAGTTAAAAAGGTCCAATCCAAATGCCTTCGTATAATATTGGGAGCTATGAAGTCTTCTCCTATAAACGGATTACAGGTTGAGTGTGTGGACCCTCCCCTTTATTTGCGAAGACAATACCTCAGTGATAGGTTTCTTTCTAGGATTCTCCAAAACTCGTCGCACCCCCTTTTAGCGAAACTTCAAACTCTTTCTGAAACTGCTATTCCTTCACATAAACTTCCGTGTGTTCTGCTCTCGTTCCAAAAATTTTGTCGCCTCCCTGCACCAATTGAAAAATTCACTGTGAATCCCCTATTCTCAACCAATTTTGAGTCATTAGTTTTCAAACCAAATGTTATTTTGAATCTGGGTATCCAGAAAAATTCTCCTTTGGCCTCCCAAGTTTTTTTGGACCTACTTTCGAAGCACTGGCCTAATTGGAACTACTTCTACACCGATGCATCCAAACTCTCGGATGCTGGTTGCGTAGGCTCCGCCGTCTGGTTCCCGTTTTTCAAAATTGCACTATTATTTAAATGCCCCCCTTCAACTTCTATTTTCACTGGAGAATCATTAGCAATTCTTCAGGCTGTTTCATACATAGAATCTCACAACCTTAATAATTCAATTGTTTTTACCGACTCACTTAGTTGCCTTCAAGCTTTATTGTCTAACCCGTTTAAATCAAAAACTAAATTCCCTTACATCCTCCAAATTCGTGAAACTCTCTTTAATTGTAAACAAAAAAACCTGAACATCGTTTTGGCTTGGATCCCTAGTCATAGTGGTATTCAAGGCAATGAAACAGTAGACTCTTGTGCTAAAAACGCAATTTCCATCGGTTCCTTAGAACATTATAAGCACTTCTCACACGACCTTGCTAACTTGGCTCGCACTCACCTTTATACCTCTTGGAACACAGACTGGCAAAACACTAGGCTTCTGACAGGCAAATTTTATTTTAACAACCAGAAAGAAATCCCTCACAGACCCTGGTTCTTCAGATATCCCAACCTCCCCAAACCAGTCGTTACTACGATATGCAGATTGCGTTTAGGACACTGCTGCACCCCAATCCACCTTGCCAAGATAAGAGTCAAAGACAGCTCTCTTTGCGAATGCGGTCTAGACGAAGGATCTACGGACCACATATTTTTTAACTGTTCCAAAGTTGGCTCCTCACTTTATGATCTCCTACCTAACTTCATTCCTCGCCCCTGTAACTTTGACTCTTTGTTGAGTCAAGTTAACTCCCCTTTTATTGAAATTCTTTCAAAATTTATTTTGACCAACAAAATTAAACTTTAACTGTCCATTATTGTTCTACTTTCTCTTGCTTTCATACACACGTTCTTTCAGATTTCCTTCTTACTTGTGCAACTTTAGATTATATTTTATGTGATATCCTAAATCTATTTACTTATACAAATAATATATATTTATTACATTTACTCATTGTGACGTCGTATTTTTTGTGTTTGTTTTAGATACTAACAAGTAATACAGATTTACATTGACTCTTTCCCCACAAACAGTGTAAATACTATACTCACGTGACATTGGCGAATGTGACACCACAGATTAGCCATAAAAAGAGAAGAAGAAGATAATATTACTACAGGTCTAACTGATTTAATCTAAATACAAAAATCATCACAGTATTATTTGTGAAATCGTCATTGGCTACTACGACACCACCGACGACGTCACATTGAGCTAAATATAATAGTTAGTTATTAAAAGCTATGCACAGCAAAAAATGTGTCGCAAATTAAATTAGACGACAAGATGTGACGTTTTCCTTGAAATTTGAATTTCGAATTGAATTTGAACTATGAGTTGATGACTGAGCCGTCAATTTATGGAGCACATTGTTCTTGGTGTCAGTTTCATACGCTAGTAAAAGTAGTTCAATCAATGGCTTTATATGAACTGTCTGTACTGTACCTAATTATTATCTGTTCAAGATCCCGATATTGACACCCGCATTTCGATTGCATCTAACTGACTATTTGTATTCCAATTCGAAAAGATACAATCTCAACCGAAATACGGGATAGATCGAACGCATCCAGTATAAAACCCTCTACCGAAATTCAAAATGCATCACAAAGTTTTCAAGCATTCACGAAGCAAGTAAGAAATTCCCGCCATTTTTAACAGTATTTTAAAATGAAATCTAGGCTAGGATATGCGTTAGCGGCGTACTGCCTACTCTATGTTTTAGTAAAAATCGATTGTTCTATCGTAAAACCAAATAATATACCTAGAATTGGTCGAAGCGACGAAAGTGCAGGCCCATTCGACCAGGAAATGGGATATGTTATCAAAACCAACAAAAATATACCAAGAATGGGCAGAAGGAATTATGACTCGGTAAGTCTACGATTTTGCAAATAAATCGTCCTCTTTTTATTAATTTAAATACTTATAACTTTAACAGTAATCTTATCTTTTTACCAGGGTAATCACTTCGATATTCCGAAGTTCTATCAGTTGCCTGAAGAAGCTTTTGAGCAGTATGCAGGTATTTAACTGACTATTTAGCTACATAAAAAGTACTTATATCTAGTCAAAGATACGTAAAGGTAAACAAAGCCAATAATTCAATTATTTTTGCATTTTAGAGAATCGTCCAAGCTACAACCAAGAATTCATTGAAGGCATATACGATAATCGTTTGGAAAACATGAAGTAAATTGTTGGCAAAATGCAATCGGACCTAAATGGATATCTATCGACGACTGTGCAAGTTATTGTTTTGTGATTTTGTTGCTCTTACTTTATTTAGTTTGCTCTTATTTTTTTCCTCTAATAAACGCATTTTGAAACGGATGTCTCCTATTATTTTGGCGACTTAGCTAGCCTATTTCAGGCATATGAGCTTGGCTGAAATTACTTTTGGTACTAAGTCCGACCCAAAGAATATTTATACTCAAAAAGAGGTCCGACCTCTATAGCTTAACTTCTTGGATGGCAAATGCGTGAAACGAATCGGAAATCGATACAGTTTGACAACGTCAAAAGATATTAACCGGCTATATAAAAATGTATAGCAATTTCAACATTTCCAACAACGCATCTCTTTCTCTCTTAGGTTATCGCGTGCTCAATCATCCCTTTCTGGCAGAATATAGTGCGAATATTCTATTTAGCCGTCTTATCATCTTAAAATTCTTTCACGAATTTTGTGGAAGTATTTTCTTATTTATTTTGGTTTAAACTAATAAATTTTGCTGTGAAGGATAATTATCTAAAATGGTGTTGACTGCCAATGTTCACCTGCCGGAGGAATCGGAATTGACCGTCCCTGAGGTCAATTTATCGCAATCCACTTTGATCGCTGGATCTTTTCATTTAGGAAAATACTGTGAACACGCTAATAATGTAAGTACATCTTGTATAACATCATTTAAAAAGCTCATTTATATATAAGTGGGTTTAAATAATTAGTTTATTTTGTATATTTTGCTTAAATTGATTGCATAATCCTCGAAGGAAGAGGTTATGTTTTTTGTTATTATTTTATCTCTAGTATGAATTAGCTACTGAGGGGTCCTTACTATCCCCCTTGTTATGTTTAGTTTGAATATGAAATTTAAGAATGTCATTTCATTAAGGCCAAAGATTAATGTCCATTTTATTTTTGCATGTAGATAGAGGTATTGTTAATATAATATATTTTTTTAATAGTTATATTATTTCTTGCCCCAAATTTATGGAGCTTGGAAATTGTCTGGCCAGTACTAAATGCCACAAGTTCATATATTTCCATTTAATTCTTCAAAAAATTATCTTGCCGTATTTCAGGAGTTTATGTTATGCCGCATTGAAGAGGACGACCCTCGCAAGTGCATCAACGAGGGCAAGGCGGTCACCGCTTGCACTATGGAGTTCTTCCGCAAGGTGAAAAGCGCTTGCCTGAGCGAGTTTAATCAGTATTCCAACTGCATTGATAAGAGCTCTGGTGACTATAGTATGCAATAGTGAGTATTAAAAGCGTTTAAACAAAAGAATGTTGATAAATATATCCGTGAGGGATTAATACTTCGTTCTGAAAGCCCTAAATGTATCTGTCACCATTAGCGATTCTTAAAAAATGAAGTAGGAAACCAAAAATTGCGCACGGACAGGACTCTAACCAGCATCTTTTTGGCTTACCAGGCCAAATGCTCTTAGTCGGTCGTTCTCTCTATGAATACGTCATTGCGTGATGTACGTACGTCATACTGTGAGTGTTATAATGATTCTAAACCATCATCAGTGATGTTTGTTTGAATGTTGTTCAAGAATATTATAAAGCAAAATCATGTTAGTTTTCAGCTATGTTTAATTAGTCATAGAAACAATAACATCTTATCATTTAAAATATCCATGAGGCTATGTTCTTTTAACACCAACTGCTTAACGCTCGTAGCGCAGTGGTGGCAGCGCTTTGGTAGTGATACCGAAGTCGGTGTTTGGATGGGTGACCATCCCGACTATATAAGTGGCGTATATCACGAGCATCTCCGTGCTTCGGTTAAGCAGTTGGTCCCGGCTTAAGCTAATAGTCCCCCTAGCCGATTTCGACTTCGGTGGCCAGTCACAACGACTAACCGACTGAGCGGGACATATTATAGTGCACACTGCACACAGGTGCACTCTCTATTCCTTACACTCTCTTAGCCCGATGGGACAGCAATCTGACACGACCGGAAAGAGATCAGGCGCAGGACGGGGGTGAAACACCGCCAACTTTCAAACTCCGGGCCACCCCGAGGATTTCTAAACAGAAAAACCCAGGTATATATAGGCCCGACCCGGGAATTCAACCCGGGACCTCTGGCACAGCCGTCACTTTAAAATGCGACCCTCTCACCGCTGCGCCACCGAGGCAGTTCAAGCTTAAGCTAAATCTATACTAATATTATAAAGCTGAAGAGTTTGTTTGATTGAACGCGCTAATCTCCGAGATTACTGGTTCGAATTGAATAATTCTTTTAGTGTTGGATAGTCCAGTTATCGAGGTAGGCTATAGGCTATATAACATCACGCTACGACCAATAGGAGCAAAGATATAGTGGTAAATGTGTAAAAAACGGGAGAAAGAAGTCACTATTCCACGCGGACGAAGTCGCGGGCAAAAGCTAGTAAATAATATAAATGTTTTCAGCTGTCGCAAGACACAGGGCGTGTATGACAAGTGTATGCTTGAGAAGCTGAACATTGATCGCCCGTCGTTTGGGTACTTCACCGAGGCCCGAGTGCACGACACCAAGAGGTAACTTTATTTATTTATTTAATCACTAGCGACCCCGGCAAATTACGTTTCGTTGCCCTCGGCGGCCCCGTCGATGTTTCCAATATTTTGAACCGTTCAAACCTTTCTTGGACTTATATTTCAAGACTAAAATCATCCAAATCGGTTCAGCCGTTCTCGAGTTTTAGCGAGACTAACACAAATAGCAATTCATTGTTATATAAACTTTAACGGCCTTACCACAAATAAATAAACAAGATTTAAACAACTGTTTAAATGTTATGCGGCTAAAATGAAATGTATGTCACCCTTATGTCATTTGACTTGATTGACGTTGATTTTATACTAGCCATATAATATTTAAACAGTGTTCGAAACCTTGTTTATTTATTTGTGGTAAGGCAGTAAATCTTTAACATTCCCTATCTCTGAGTGCAGACCGAAGCCCCTGCCCGAACCCAAGACTGTGTACCCGGACTCGACGCCGGCGCTCCCGGAAACGGCAGAGAAGAAGCCCGCACGCTTCGGCAGCCGCGTCTACTGGATGACCGAGTAACGTGTGAGTAGCTGCACGTTTGTCTATGCTAGAGAAGCGACACGTTTGTCTATGCTGAAGAGAGTCGCAGCTGCTTCTACTGGATGCCTGAGTAACGTGTGAGTAGCTGCACGTTTGTCTATGCTAGAGAAGCGACACGTTTGTCTTTGCAAGAGAAGCGACACGTTTGTCTATGCTGAAGAGAGTCGCAGCTGCTTCTACTGGATGACCGAGTAACGTGTGAGTAGATGCACGTTTGTCTATGCTAGAGAAGCGACACGTTTGTCTTTGCAAGAGAAGCGACACGTTTGTCTATGCTAAAGAGAGTCGCAGCTGCTTCTACTGGATGACCGAGTAACGTGTGAGTAGCTGCACGTTTGTCTATGCTAGAGAAGCGACACGTTTGTCTATGCTGAAGAGAGTCGCAGCTGCTTCTACTGGATGACCGAGTAACGTGTGAGTAGATGCACGTTGGTCTATGCTAGAGAAGCGACACGTTTGTCTATGCTGAAGAGAGTCGCAGCTGCTTCTACTGGATGACCGAGTAACGTGTGAGTAGATGCACGTTTGTCTATGCTAGAGAAGCGACACGTTTGTCTATGCTGAAGAGAGTCGCAGCTGCTTCTACTGGATGACCGAGTAACGTGTGAGTAGCTGCACGTTTGTCTATGCTAGAGAAGCGACACGTTTGTCTATGCTGAAGAGAGTCGCAGCTGCTTTTACTGGATGACCGAGTAACGTGTGAGTAGCTGCACGTTTGTCTATGTTAGAGAAGCGACACGTTTGTCTATGCTAAAGAGAGTCGCAGCTGCTTCTACTGGATGACCGAGTAACGTGTGAGTAGCTGCACGTTTGTCTATGCTAGAGAAGCGACACGTTTGTCTATGCTGAAGAGAGTCGCAGCTGCTTTTACTGGATGACCGAGTAACGTGTGAGTAGCTGCACGTTTGTCTATGTTAGAGAAGCGACACGTTTGTCTATGCTAAAGAGAGTCGCAGCTGCTTCTACTGGATGACCGAGTAACGTGTGAGTAGCTGCACGTTTGTCTATGCTAGAGAAGCGACACGTTTGTCTATGCTGAAGAGAGTCGCAGCTGCTTCTACTGGATGACCGAGTAACGTGTGAGTAGCTGCACGTTTGTCTATGCTAGAGAAGCGACACGTTTGTCTATGCTGAAGAGAGTCGCAGCTGCTTCTACTGGATGACCGAGTAACGTGTGAGTAGCTGCACGTTTGTCTATGCTAGAGAAGCGACACGTTTGTGTATGCTGAAGAGAATCGCAGCTGCTTCTACTGGATGACCGAGTAACGTGTGAGTAGATGCACGTTTGTCTATACTAGAGAAGCGACACGTTTGTCTTTGCAAGAGAAGCGACACGTTTGTCGCTAGAGAGTGTCATGAGAAAAATCTCGCACACTTCGGTAGCCGCTTCTACTGGATGCCTGAGTAACGTGTGAGTTTTTAATTTAAATAATTAAAAACTCACAATCAATTTTTTGCTATCGGTGATTTTAATTTGTTTTCGTTCGGAAGTCGAATATTAATCAGTCAGGTATCAAACGACTCCCAGGAGTCGCATAACAATGGAATTTCTATTGTGTCTCGTTCACACATACTTGACGAGTTAATCCAAGCAAATTACTCGCCATATTGACGCAAGTGATTCAAAAATAAGTTACTTGGTATTGCTTGAGTGTGTTCTACGTCTTAATGATTTTATTTTTTTCAGGTATCTTATGGGTGTATCTTCAATCGAACGTATAAAGTAACACATTGGAAGCTAAGCTGTGGGCAAACACTTAAGTGGTTCAACACCTGCCTTACCGCAAATAATTAAACAAGGTTTCGACCACTGGTTAAATATAATATGGCTAGTATAAAATCAACGTCAATCAAGTCAAATGACATAAGGATGACATTAAAACCTTGTTTATTTATTTGTGGTAAGGCCATTAAACTTTAGGTGGTTAAACTCAGTGAGCTGTTACTACTACGTATAGAGTCGCTATGCCAAGCAAAAAATGTGCGCATTTTTTGGACGTGAACTGTCAACAGACTGACGTATTCCACAAATTTTGAATTTTGAATATGAAACCGCAGAAGTGACACAGACTTTGTGCCTACTTAACTTAATTGTATTGAATGAATATTATTTTATCAAAACGTTTTAATCGTTACTTACTTTGATCAATAGTTATTTAAAAGAGTTAAATAAATAAAAGTTTTGTTAATAAAAATCTGTAGGTCAAAAACTCGAATGATAATTTACTATTTTTTTATCATGTTTTTATATCATTTTAATTTTTCATACGAGATAATTCTAGAAAAATACAACTACCAATGCAAAACACCTTAAAATAAATATCACAACATCGCATTGTCTTACCTCTATTTATTACCTACCTACTTTTCCATTCTGTTCGTGTCACTTTTTATAATCTTTGATTTTCGAATAAAATGGCGGCAATTTCATACAAAACAATTATAACATTTTGAAAAAATATTTATGTTGGTTTAAGTTAACATTTTAATTTCCTACCGATGGTAAGTAACGCCGGTATCGTTTTGATTCCTGTTGGTTTTATTTTTGCATATTTTAAAAACGCAAGACGGCATTTTGACAAATTAATTGACCAAATGTCACATTGGTTAACGCTACGAGCGGGAGTGAGTGACTGTGATGCCGCGCATGCGTTGATGGTCTGTGACCATCAACTCAACGCGCACGAGGTTCCTTCGGGATGTCATTTCCATACGTAGTAATAGTAGTTCAATGGTTAAACTGAGCTTTTTTTGAGTTATAAAATCGTGATGATTTCCGAAAACGTATAGATTTTAAGCGTATCATGTTTTTAAGTGAAGCCTTTTGTAATAAATCATGTTTTTTTGCCTAATGTGTTATTTTACACAGTATAGCTATATAAATGTAGAATAATAAATTGTTGGAATTATAATTTTAGTGTCATTATTTCACCGTTTTTATTTAACTGCATCGTAATAATACATCCTATATTTGCAATAAACAAACAATAACATATATACATTACATTTAACATATACAATTAATAACCCTCTACAAATGTAACTAATAGGTATCTATACACAAGAACAAAAAGTTAAGTTTTATAAATGTTAATGAAACGCATTTGTCAATCAACCTTTTGTTGATGTAAACAAACAAAAAAATACCATAATCAGAGGTGTAAACAAAACAAAACGCAACTGTCAACCATTTTGTTGGTCTTTGTTTTGAGTTTTGCGCGGGAAACGAAAAGCGAAAAGGGAAGTATGGATTATTTTAGAAATAGTTTTTTTTTCTGACAAACAATGAAGTTAAAGTGAGAAATAATGGTAACGCGAGCCCTGATCCGCTGTTCCTGCGCTTAGTTTCCTTGTTGAGCATTGAAATGCGAACTACCTCGCACTTCAATGAATTAGGTTATGCTATTTTAGTTGTTAGTTTTAGTTTTAGGTGTTAAAAAATTAAATTTCAATTAAAAAAATGACTGTATGGCGTACAGCCGAGGACGTTTAACTTGTATATAAAAAAATGGTCTTTGTTTTTTTGTTGCGGTCTTTGTCTTTGCGCGCGCAACGTTTGTGCCAGAAGAGAATGGTTTGGCGCGCACGCATCAATCAGTGTTGTGAACTTGTGGTGCATGGTATTTTCGATTGACCTTTTTGCACTCGTTTATTGAAAAATCGCGATGTAATTTATCAATTTGAAAGCTTTTTTCTTCTATTCATCTCGGTTTTACTCCTATAGTTCAGGGTAAAAAGTTTTTAAGTTAGAAAGAAGTCTGATCGCCAAAAAGTGCTAAATTAGTTCCAAAAATGAGTGACGGCGATCCTCAGAGAGTGCATGAGGCTTGGATTTTACCGTACAAGCCTAACGCCCCATACAAATTCCCCAGAGGAGACAAAAACAGAGGGTTAGTGCCAAGGGAATGTCTAAATCAAGACCCCATAACGTCGGACAAGTAAGTATAAATAATTATAATGGTAAAAATCTAGGAAGAGCGAGGCTATCGAAACACAAGTATCGTTTTGATTACTTTCTGGGAAGCCGGCGAATTACATGTAAAGTGCGTTTTTCTGTGCTTGGCTAATATGGTGAACAACCTTTTGGTTACTTTTAAAATGATATCAGAGAATTTATTTAATCATACGATTTAAAACGATCTTAGTGTTCAACGCTAAATTGCCTATGATTTATGGTTGTAAGTATTGTGTTTACATTTCGTGAAGAAGGTCTGTCAAGATTGTTTACAATATTTGCCAAACAAATAAAAACGCGCTTTAAAAGATTTACTTACTGCAATAGATAAGTACTTTTATTTTATGTAATCAGTCAGGTATCAAACGACTGCCGGGAGTCGCATAATAATGGAATTTCTATTGTGTCTCGTTCACACATACTTGACGAGTTAATACTAGAGCGATCCCGGCAAACTTCGTTTCGTTGCCCTCGACAGCCCCGTCCATCCCCGTTGCATAGTTATAATCCTATTTCATGACCGTTTTAACCTTCCCTGGAATCCCACGAATATTTCGAGACAAATCGGCCAAATCGGTTAAGCCGTTCTCGAGTTTTGGCGAGACCCACACTCGCTGTTTCGGCCGTGGTATTTTCTGCTATAGGTCGACCGCAAAACTGAGACGTTTCTGACGTCACTTTTGTCGCCTTTGTTTTCATTTCCCTCCCAATCAATGTACTCCTCATCATTGCTATGAACTAAACGATATTTATTTTGCCTAATAGAAGAACATTTAATTCATATTATTAATGTGCAGTACTTTATTTGGGAGAAAAATACAACAAAAGTGACGTCAGAAATGTCTCAGTTTCGCGGTTTACCTATATAGTCACCATGTACGCGCTGGCGTCCGCGTCACAAACCACACAGAGCCTAAATCTAATATGCATTTTTATTCAATAAAATTGAATAACAACATATGATATCAGTATTTAAAATTATGTACTTAGTACAGATATTTTGTGAAAGGCTACCACTAACAAAATCGGTGGGTTGTTAGTTATTAACATGTTCCGGGACACTGTTCCAGACACAATAGATGTTTTATTGTTTTCACGCCTGTAGGTGTTCACTGTCGCGGAACGTGTTAACATTACATAAACTATGATTTCTAATTAGATAGACCAAAATGACATTTGGTGGGTGGCCACTTTTTCGTAATTTAAAAATAGTGTTGGTCCTTAATAATCGAAAGTTTCAATTTCATAATCGATTTTAAAATATTAAAATAAAATCTGTTTATTAAAATCAGGAATCCTACAAAAAACATAATTATTTCCATTAATAAATTTAAAGAAAGTATTGAAAGTCGAAATAGGTAAGACCATACAAGAATATTGCTATTGCAAGAGAAACCTAGATTTTTCTACTCGTTTCAAAAACTGTTTTATGTATTACGTTTATTTGTAGCTTTATGTTGCGTTTCATATGCATAATTTATCCTAACTAGTAATATCACAAGTTCAATAATTCGCGTACAATTGAATTTTTACAACACTATGTGTACTACGCTAGCAACATTTAAAAAATAAAAAGTTTGATTGAAGCTGTCATTCTGGTCTATGTAATTAGAGTATATCTCTGCTTTTGTTTTAGTACGATGCAGACTGGGGGACTCGGGAGTGCCGTAACAGGCATCAGCGACCCTTTATTACTTAATTTGGAATGTGTGAGTTACAATATACATATAATTATATTAGAATACAATTTATCGTCCAGTGTTATCTGATAGATATCATCAATTTCATTCGCAAATTCCATGTACATATTTAAAAATATTGTAACGCGGCAACGTTACTAATTTCACATTACGCGCGCGAGTAGCAACGTAACGAGGGCTACTGTTTTCGTGCTCACTAGTTGGCGCCACTGTCGCGTGAGTTCCCGAATAACAGAATTAGCTTTTATGGTGTAATTGCTGCTTTTGTAATTATCATAATGGAGAGATAAAAAATCAAATTTGCCATTAAATCTTAATATTACCATCCATCGGGCATGGCATGGCGCAGTCCAGCTTTGTTAGGAAAAAACCGGCCAAGTGCGAGTCGGACTCGCGCACTGAGGGTTCCGTGCCAACTTTAACTAAATTAGGGATTCCACTTTGCGTAAATACAAAATTTTTGTCGATAGCAAATATAACTTTGTTTTCATAGTGAAAGTAGTAGTAAAGAACAAAGTTATGTCTGCGGTTGTTAAAAATATCTCCAAAACTACTAATTTGATCCTGTTCAAACCAATTTTCGTTGAAAGTATTTGTTAAGATCTACATTATGTATTTATTGCAAAATTTACACTTGCTTAGTTCAAAAGTGGGGGGGGGGGGGGGGGGCGACGGCAATAACTAAGGATAGCCACGACCCGGGTAACCCGGTTTTTCGAGCTTCTTCAGCTTTTTTAAATACAGCGGAACGGTTTTGAGTATAGATTTTCTGTAGTGAATAAAGTGTAGGTACATAGGTCTCTAGTCACGCATCCTACGCGTGAAAGAAAGCACTTGCAAAATTCAACATGCTTGTCAATGTGTCGGTGGCCGAGTGGTATAGGCATGCACCCAGATAGCGTGAATCACAGTGTTCGATTTCTTATCTGAAATAGTTGCTAATTACAAGTGCAATTTATAATAATAAGTTTTTGTTGTGACCAAATACTATAAAAACCGGAAATAAAATAATATTGAGAGTTAAACAGGCAATGACATGACTGCATATTTTACAGGTGGAAACGACGGAGGATTTAAGAGAATTTTTCAAATTTAGAAATCCAAGTAAAGGGCAGCTAAGAGTCATACGAGACATCGCGAGGAAAGAGGCGTTGCGTCAATTAAAGAGGCTTCGTGCTGCGGCCATGCGCAAACGATGCCGAGTGAATGTGTTCAAGAATCTTATAAAATTCTTGAACGATGAGAGCGAAATCGCAATATACTTTGATAAAGCATTTAGACGCCAGAAGAGGGCGATACATCGAGCTGTGACTCTGATAAATTTGGGGTACTGTAGCTTATTTTATTTTTTTTTTTTTTTTCTTCAATAGTGTTGTAGGTATAACTTGCAAACTATTGATGGGTATTGTATCAACTGAGTTTATTTATTTTACATCAATCCACAATAGTATTATACTTGATACAGGGTGTAACAAAAGGCTTAACGAAGCTAAACATCACGGTATTCTTTCTATTTATACGACAATTATTTATTGTTCTCGAAGACCTGGGAACTGGGACGCTATTTTTGAATCACGCTTGGATATGGCGAATGAATCAATGACAAAGATATTTTTATTCAGTTTTTTAAAATAACAATCTTTTAGTACTAAAAATGTTTTTTTCTAAGAGGAACATGTTCAATCAGTACTTTTTTCGTAAACAGACCATAAACGGTCCGCACACAACTAGCGCCTGCACGCACCCAACTATGCGCGTCTTTTGAGTGCGTACGCGTCGCTACGTCTTAGCGCTCCGTGTGCTTAAAGGTTGCGGCTAAAAAAAATGACTATTTTCGTCACACCCTGTATATAATATCTACAACGAACGACCGATTCGATAGTAAACATTGTCCTATCAATATTATTACTGATTTTCAACGCCACCATTATATCGATTAAGTATATATAACAGATACTAATAATATTGCAATACTTACAGGTGTCTGGATGAATGTAGTAGGAACATTTTCGGCGACGAGATGATTGAGATAATAATGGAAGTTATCAGGAATAATAGATATGAATTGAACATCCAGGTTGAGAGTGCATTTGCCAAAAGGTATGTACACACGAGTTGGAAATAGTATGTGGTAGTACTATCGTGACTTACACGATGGCCATACTCTTACTAATACGTGACGATAACACTGTAAAGACAGTTTTTCTTTGCGTGGCGAATATTGTAAACAATCTTGAAATGGTTTATCTATATATAAAATAAAGTCGTGTTAGTTACTCCACTTATAACTCAAGAACGGCTTAACCGATTTAGCTGAAAATTAGCAGGGAGGTAGTTTAGGTAATTCGGCGTTCAACACTGAGATATTTAAATCTTTTCTTTTTTATATCTTTTCTAAGATCTTTTTTAATCGTATTGTTAAATATATTTTTTCACCGATATTATTTTAAAAGCTGCTAAAAGATGTTTACAATATTCGACAAGAAAAAAAAAGGTCTGAAATATAACTTATTAACTTCTGAAGACCGCTCTTTTATACAGTTAATTTAGTCTTTTTAACTGAGTAAGAACGCTTTCTGACGGCTTCATTTATTTTTTTAGCAAATGTACTTGTACTACTAAAAAAACCTAGCTTGTTTAAGTACATTATAAGTAGCTATTTACCATTTCTAATGTTATGTTATATTTCAGATACATGTGCGTTTACAAAGTTGAGCCAAAATCTATGTATCTAATCACGCGCTTCAAATTGAACAACGAAGAATACGATTTCATTATAAAAGGCTTGGTATATGAGCCTTGTTTTGATTCCGGCAAGAGATTTGAGATCAACAGACATCTCCAAAGAGCAAAAAATATAAATGGATCGTTGTTAACAGCTGTTAAAACTGTAACTAATTCAATTTCAACTGAAAATAATCAAACTAAGAATCAGGTTAACGATTCTGATGATGATGATGACGTATGTTACGTGTCCGACGAATCATGCAAGCATATTATAGAGATCGATGACTCGGATGCAGAAAATGAAAACAGCGGCACAAAAGCTATTAAATTGGAAAAATCTGTTATGAAAATCGATAAAGAATACTTTTTAAGAATGAGTAATATCAAAGAGGAGCCGATGGAAAACGCCTCAAAAGCACTTGAAGTTAATAAAACTGTAAACATTAAAAGTGAAAAGAACACTACGCATAAAGAAATAACGAAAGTCAACAAAAACCCCGCCTTAGTGACAAGTAGCATGAAACCTGAAAAGTTAATACAAAAAATGGGTACCATAGAACCGAAAAATGAAAGCAGTTTGAATTATAAATTAAAAACAGTTATGAAAAGCGACGAAAACATGAAAATTGAAGAAGATAATAAACCAGTAGACACCGAAAATACTGAGGTAAGAGTGTGTAACATAAAAGCTGAAAAGGAGTCAGATATGGATAGCACAGCAAAACTGACCAAAGAAAGCAGTTCAAAAGTTAATTTAAAGATAAAAAGCGAAAAAAAACATTAATATGGACGAAGAAATGAAAAAAGTCAACGAAAAAAGCGCCACTTTTGCGTGTAATGTCAAAACAGAAAAATCTATTACAATGGATACAACAGACTCTGAAAATGAAAACAAATCAACAATAGATAAAATAATTAAAACAATCAAAAAAGAAACAGCAAGCCCTGCTACCGATGATGAAGAAAATAATTATGAAACTGAAGATATTACTGAAAATAAACTATTTAGAACGCCAAGTGACAAATCTGAAGAAAAATATTTTAAAAAGAGTATCTTAAGAAATAATTTAAACGCATGTTTTGCTGATTTTCTGAGAGAAAGTGCTTACAGAGAATTCAAATTTCTTGGACGATTTGAAGAAAATGAATTCGAAGTGTTGACTGAATTTTTGGAAGATTTCTTTCTAGTTCAATTCGGAAATTCACCGCTTGATAAAGATTTCCAGCGTATTTGGAATGATGCTGGATGTGATTTGGACTATAAAATGGATATAAATGGAGGAATATTGTAAGTGCATTGGCTTTAGTAAAGCATCTTGACCCTTTGATTGCCCACCATCTTACTATCAGAAACATAAACATGGCTTTTTTGTATACTGGCTGGGTTTCACGGCTCTGGCAAATCAGTGGCTCTGGCTGGGTTATAGTAAGATGTTGCCAGTTTAAAAACTCTAAAAGGAAACGAATATCGAACTCCATAGTACAACATCATATTGCACCTTGCATTTATATTAATTTATGATAACTAATATAATTATAACTAATACTGAATTATTTGTTTTAGGATATACAAAGTATCTTAAAAAAGATGTTTAAAAAAAATTAGTACGTAAAACTTATATAAAACAAGCAAAATCTGAGGACTGGTTTCGCGTTAAAAAGCAGAAATGTTTTTGAACTTTCCCAAAGATTTCCAAAGATTGGTTATTAAATCTTTCAAAATACACATGATTGTATTATTAAGTTACTCAAGCTATTTATAAATTAAATAAGCGAAATTAACTTTGTGTTTCATTTTTAGGGTTTCGTACGTACCATAAAAGATAAAAAACCTTTAGGATAACTTAATTTCCGTTTGTCTGTAAAAGGGTAGGGACCCTTTTTTTCAGGACCGCATGGAGGTATTAAGCTGGAATTTATACCAAATTTATAGCTCTGCGGTACCATAAAGTTTAGAAAATAAAAACAAACTTCTAAGCCAACGCAATCAAAGAAACAGCCGTTTATGCCACAAATATCAGTCATATTTCCGCAAATTTGCGACACTCGAAAAGAAATCAAAACCTACAGTTAAATACTTCCCATGAATTCAGAATCTTGAAATTTGATACACAGCAACGTCATATAGTTACTTATTCAGGAAAAATTGCGAAAACTTTATTTTAAACGTACGAAAATCGTTGGAATAATGATTTTAGTGTCATTTTTGCGCACCATTATTATTTTACTGCATAACCAAAACTCTCCAATAAAACACCGTTTAAATTATTAATAATAATTTTAAATAATATTATAATACAATTTGATTTCCGTTGGTGTTCCGTCTCTCGATCGCCTAAAATAAGAGAGGCAACTTAAGTATAATAGTAAATAGCAATAGCATGGAAAACCTCTACAAATGTAATCCCCCGTCAGTCAGTTTAAAGATGTTTTCGATTAACTAGCCGTAAAATTGTATGCTAACCTTTATCATATTCTATTCTATCAAATATGATAATGATACTTCTATCACAAAATATGGACATTTGTAGTTTAACTACTGTACTACCACTACTACAGTTGTAGTACAGTAGTGCGCGTATTACTATGTTACTTTGATACGGCAAGCATATTATTGAGAGATTTACTAAACAGGAAAATAAAAACAAGGTCACTTTTTAGCTCCTTATATTCTCCTTTAAAACATCACTATCTGGTAAAATACAATATTCACTTTCGCACTGTTATATCATATAATATAATAATATAATAGAAACAACCGTCCGTTTTGACTAGCAAGATTGAACATGAACTGCCTCCCACCACTATAGATAGTGCCATCCACGAAGGCGCGCCCCTCCACTCGTCCAAATCGTTTATAGTACATGTGTGCAAGCTTTTTCCAACATTTTAATTGAATTTCGAACATCATAATGACTTATGAATGACAAGCACACTGCAAAAAATACACTCAAAGGGAAATATGCTCAACTTAGATATAGCTTTAAGTGGGTAAGGTAAGCTACTAGACGAGTAATATTTTTTTAAAAATTGCACCAGTAACATTTTTACTATTGACGTAATCGAAATATATAAGAACGTTTTATAACATAAAAAAATATATTTAAAAGTGTCTTTATAAGAGAAATATAGGTGCACCGGGACTTCATACGCGTGAATTGTTTTTTCTTCGTACACGTAGGTCCTAGCGTGATGTTTAATAGCCTTCCCCGATAAAGTACATCCCGGTAATATTATCAGTACCACATGGTTTTTTTTTATCTAAAATTGATTTTGGTGTTTAAGTTACCATTATAATTCTTTAAGTAAATTTAACAATGACAGAAGATTATACCAGGTTTATTTTTTAGTACAACACACGGCTTTCCTTGACATTTTAAAAATAATTTATTTAGAGCCACTTTCGTGACGAGCCTGAATTTTTGAAAGACGGCCGGCTCGGAACTGACACGCGTGTCACCGTGTCACGTGTTCCTCAATCAAAAAAAGAGTGGGGCGCGCCTTCGTGGATGGCACTATCTATAACTTAAACAGTATTTTTAATATCATAATCACAGATACGCGCTAAAAAGATGACATGCTTGCAAAATTTTAAGGATAAACGCCCTAGAACAATACCAATACAAAAAACTTCACAATTTTTCATGGGTTTAAACTTTATGCTATATTTTTTGCTAATGATTTTAGAAAATGGGTGGTTTGATTGCTTACCCGCATCATGGATATTTTCCTGTTTATTTTAAACTGCTAAGAAGGTATCAGGGCCAGTAATACCTACTTACAAACATTATCAAATATAAGTATTATAAGTTGAAGTTTCAACATGTTTTTTGTAACAACACCGTTATATTCGAAGCTTATAATACTTTGCACGACGCAAATTAAATTTATAACCATTTTAATATCAAAAGCTTTAAAGAAATCAATTGATAATAACAATTGAATTTCTCGGTTACTTACTTAAGAACGTCACTATTTTTAAATTGCGAAAATGTGGCAACCCAACATATGTCATTTTGGTCTAACTCTTACTATACTAATCTGTGGTCTATTTAGTAAAAAAAAACAGAGTTCTTCAGTGATTATATCGATGGCTTAGCGCACACTTGTCCTAATTACAAAAAGTTGATTTTTCAGTAGAGCGTTTTAAAGTTGAAGCACGAATAATACAAAAACCGTCAATGATATGGAAATCAAATCTCATTAATTCAAAAGACATATTCCTTCTTTCTACAAATAAGTAAATTTCATAATGAATTTACGTCAAATTGATAACAAAATCAGCGGAATTACTTGCTAGCCCCCCTCACTTAGTACATTTGAACCCTTAAATTTAAAAATTTGAATGCACGAATGTACTAAGTGGGGCAGGGCTAGTATTTTAGTAGAGAAACAGGTACTTATCATAATAAAAGTATGTTAAATATTTATTAATACAACTGAAAAAGATAAAAAGAGATAAGATAAGAATTTAATTTCCGAATTACATACTTTACAACTTCATTTCTTCACAAAATGTCCCGTAACTAGGTGTCTTTTGGCACAGACCTCCTCTAACTATTTCCATTGGACCCTGTCTAATGTCACTCTCGTCCAGTGTGGTCCCAAGGTCAGCCTGAGTTCATCTTGCTTTATTCATTCATATAATCCCTGCATTCTGGCGCCATCTCTTGGATACCAGAGAGTGACCTGCTTGCTCGATTTGTTCATTGTGCAGCGCAGCATGTGGCCCGGTGGCCCCACTTCAGATGATCTATATGAGAGAGAGCACATCCTTGAGCTTGGTTTTCTTTCTGATTTCCTTGCTCATTATTTAATTTCTAAATTTTACGCCTAACTAGCTTCTTTCCATTGTTCTTTTTCTTAAGTCTTGTAGCTGTATGTGATTGATGGAAGAATGCATGCGTTGAAAGTTTTTGCTTTTATGTGCATATTTAGTTCATTGTTATTCATTATTTCTTCCAGACTCCAGTATATTTTCCAGCTATTAGCTATCCTTTTCCAATGACCAGATGGACACGCTTTTGTCCATCTGGTCATTGGGAGATATTGTTTAGCCGAGGTACACATACTCCAGAGGCAATACATTTATGATTATTCGACCTCTTCTCTGTTGGTCATAATCTTGGAATTCTTCGGGTTCATTTCTAGCCCAACTTCAGAGCTATTGTCTGCTAGATTCTTCTAGTATTACTAGATTGTCCGCAAAGTGAAGGTGATTTAGACGATATCCATAAATATTCAAGCCAAGATTGACCCAGTCAATATTCCTGAAAATTTTATCTAGAACAGCTGAGAAGAGCTTAGACGATAGCGGACCCCCCTGTCTAATTTCTCTTTTTATTGGGAATGGAGTACCTATAGAATAGTTTCTAGATTGTAGAGGTTTTTGTGTGATGGATTTCCTCTTTATTATACTTTGTTTATTCCCTGCTCCTTTAAGCTGCGCCATAAATGTGGTCATGATTATGACTGTCATAAAGCTTTGGCATAGTCTATGAATGCCATAAATATAGGCTTCTTATACTGATTAATTGTTTTGTATGTGGTCGAAGGTGCTAGTTTTTTTTCTTAAGTAATAGTAATATAATTTTTTGTAGGATTATTTGTCTATTGTTGGTAGGTTAAATGTAGCCATTTACAAAAGATCTTGTGCAGTAATCTTTTCAAATGTCTTTGTTGTCGTTGGTCCATTACTAAGGTAGGGCAGACTGGAGTATCGACCTGACCATTTTATTGTGGCATTTGGTTAAACAGCTTCTCACCGTGCGATGATTTGATTTTAAGTTAAGGTTCCGTATAACACCGTTGTCATTAAATTCTTTAGGCTTGTTCGAAATAATATAGCCAATTTTGTTCTTGATCTTGCCATCAGGTCAGGTGATACCCAAGTCCACTTTGTATGTTTGTGTTTTTTTGTTGAAAACAGAGTTTAGTAACGTAGGATTGTTCTTTAATAGGAATTTTACCACTTTGTGTCCGTTGTCGTATTTGCCGAGATTGCGATATTCACCATCTTGCTTTGACTTGAGCGTTTAAGTCCCCCATTACTATTAGGTTATTATTGGCATATGCTATTGTTACTTCATACAGATTCTCATAGAAAGTATCTTCATTGTTCCACCGGTGCGAACACTTGTATAACTGTCCATATTTTCGTGTGTACTGATAAGTTTAAAAAAAAAAGCGACTTCTCCTCTAAATATAGTACATCATGACAAAGTTGTCTCTTTCTTCTATCTCTTCTCTGAATCTTCTCATTTCACCTATACTCCCAATGCAGATGTGCCATTTGATATCGGTGACTGCCGGTCTGCGGTCCATTTCTTGTAGGCTTTCTTACATTCTTAGAGTTCTGGTGTTTAGTGCGCAGGTATAATTTTTGTAGCTTGTTGTTGTATCGATTTTTTTATCCAATCAAGGATTTAAAATAACACATTGTACCGACTCAAAATATATTGTGCAGGATAGAACATAAAATAAGTATAAAATAATTATAGAGCGTCAAAATGGCGAGATCACGGCTGGGATAATTAATTGTACGTAGTTTCATTGTTTTGACCTAATTTTGCTTATTAAATAACTGTAATTATTAGATAAGTGATTATCAATAACTTTGTAATCAACAATTTTTCTGTATCAAAGCGACTTAGCACATTTGTGCACTTAAAAATAGTTACAAACGTTAGATTTGTTCTAGTATGAAATGCACTTACAACGTTTGGATTGTCGGTAATATGTAAGATAATATATCGTAAATGTACTTAATATTCTTGTCCACTAACTTGTTCAAAGTGAGGGAATGTTTATATCACTTATTGATATTTCGTACTAGATTAGTAAAAATAAAGGATTTTAATACTTTTGGTCATTACCGATTGTTACTTGATACAGCAGTGACACTGGGTTTTTGATAGAAAGAGATGGAATATCGACACGTGGGTAAGTGCAAACGGTAGAGCACATCAATTAATACAGTTTGCAGTAAAAAAGTAAAAATCGCAATTTTTGTAGGGGTATCATTTAAGCTATCACCAATTTAATAAGTTTTGTGTTTCTTAAATAATAGGGTTTGTCCTCAAAATAGTAGATCTGTCACCAAAATGTAGTCACCAAACAATGCAAAATCAGTTCCACAATAAATCACCTAAAATCCTGAGATATAAGGTCTAGTACCAAATAAATGTTTTTGTATGTATTATGATAGGTGTGTCCTAATAAGTATTTAAGCAAACTAATTTAAAGAGATCACCAAATTAATCATATTATGTTACTAGAAAATTGCATTAAGTTCAAATAAAAAATTAGGGTTGTCATCATCGTTTCAACCAAAAGATTCTGCTACTTAACTAGACTCCCAAGGTTCTAAATTTCCATTGGTAGTATAAATTATATTTAAATAAAATTTTTAGCAGAGTAGTAAATAAAACAATTAAACTCAAAATAATCAATATTTATTGTTTAAAATAATTACCACTGAACAATCAGCGCTGGTTTAAAATAGCTGGCTTATGGCTAGCAGAATAGTAGATAAAACACTTAATTAAAGTTAAAATAATCAATATTTATTCTTAAGTATTATTATTATAAGTGGTTTAAAAATTGTATAACTTGTAGCTTACTAATTATTTGTAAACCCTGGTTATCCTTACAAATAAAAAATAAAATAAAAAAATATAAAACAAAAATCACTGAATAATTAGCGCTGGTTTGGATTTTGAAGGGCGCCCCCTTTTTCTTTTCTGGCCGCTAAGCACATTTTTTGCCAGATTGATCAATATTTAAAGCGCGCCAATTTGTCTCCGCCCCTTTGATCATTATTTCATTAAAATTATAAATTGATGTATTAAATTGGTAACGAATACTATTAATTTAATATCTGAACGAAATAGAATGTTACTACTGTATTGGTGACAAAATATCAAATAAGATTCGCAGTCAGGGATCGATAATCGATTTATTTATTTGGTGACAGATCTACCATTCTGAGCACAGAGCTATTATTTAAGTAACAAAACTGTTATTATAAGAACGAAGTTTATATTCATGTAATGCAATATCATTTTATTGGTTATCGATCTCTTATTTTACACATATATTAACATTAATTTGATAATTCATACCTGGGAACAATTTTTGTTTATCTGAGAACGAAAATATTTCGTGGCGGTAGATCTATTTATTAGGTGATACAACTTGATGACAAATATAAATTTTGGTGATTGAAAATATAGTTCCCTTTTTGTAGTTAGTACAAGTGTGCGCTAAGCCATCGATATTCTCTTTGTATTATTTCTGTGGTTTATTCTGTGCGTCCTGTAAACGATCAAATTTGTTTGACAAATTTGTTTGTCAAATTTTACGTTTTCATCAAACATCTACGCAAACGGTCAAACAACACTTCAAACAAATTTGTTAAACTAAACTTGCAGATTCGGTTTTTGTCGTGACGTGACGTGCTGAGCGCTTAAAATGAGTAATACAGATGACGCATTTTTGGCATTGACTCTAGCTTTGTGTATGAAAAGAAAAAAAAGAAGGCGATGGAGTAGAGAATGGTTGAAATTAAGAGAAAAATATACTCACGAAAATTTGCTACGGGAAATATTACGCACAGAACCAGAAGACTACGCAAACTTCCTGCGCATGGATCATAAAACTTTTGAAGAATTACTAACATTACTCCGTCCTCGCATTGAAAAGATGGACACCGTTATGCGCAAATCCATACCAGCTTCTCAAAGATTATCAATTACTTTGAGGTACCTAGCCAGTGGCGCTGATTTCGAAGATTTAAAATTTCAAAGCTGCATTGCACCTCGTACATTAAGCGACATTATCATTGAAACGTGTGAAGCAATAAATGAAAAACTAAGGAACAATATTCAGGTAAGGTTTTAATTTGAAGAAAAAAACATATTAATTAAAATGAATAAAAACTTTCTAAGTATTTTGCTGCTGTATCAACTTCAGTATTTTCGTTTATTTGCGTATTTTGAATATGAATCATCACAGGCCGCTCCGTATCCGACAAATATGTTTGTTCTATTGGAATTAATTGTGATGCTTGGGGAACAGGAGCCTGAGTGTGAGCGATAGGAGATTGAATGTGCGGAACGGGAGATGGAGTTTGTGGAACAGGAGACTGAGTGTGAGAGATAGGAGATTGAATGTGCGGAACGGGAGATAGAGTTTGTGGCACAGGAGACTGAGTGTGAGCGATAGGAGATTGAATGTATGGAACGGGAGATGGAGTTGAGGTAATGGAATATGGACTGCTCGGATTAATTATAACTGAATGTCTACGAAGATTTCCTTCTTCCCCTTCAAAGAGTATTTCGTTAATGAACTTTTCTGCCAGTCGTCTTTGTTCAGCAGACATCCGTTCTAATTTAAAGGCCCAGTTTCTTGCCATTGCTTGATATTCATTTTCAGGTCTTTTGAAATGATCCCTGGCTAATATCATTAAGTCATGTTGCAAGTCCTCCTTTTTCTGTTTCTTTGGTTGCACTGGATTCGTAGATGCCGACGAAGGTGTTGCAATTAATGATTGTGATGATGATGATTGCTAGAAATTAAAATAAAAGTGTGATAAATATTTTCTGTTTTAGTTACCCAGAACACAGGAAAACTGGAAGATGTTGGCACGACAATTTGGAAATACATGGAACTTTGATCATTGCATTGGAGCTGTAGATGGGAAGCATGTCACTTTAGAAAAACCAGAGCATTCCGGTTCCTACTATTATAACTACAAAGGAACATACAGCATAGTACTTATGGGTATAGCTAATGCAAATTATGAATTCATCATGGTTGATGTCGGTACAAATGGCAGAGTGTCAGATGGAGGAGTAATTAAAAATACAAAATTTTGGCATTACTTTGAGAATAATCAGTTGCAAATTCCAGAACCAGATGAATTGCCGAATACTAATAAAATAATGCCCTATGTGTTTGTGGGCGATGAAGCTTTCCAATTACTTCCAAATTTCATGAAACCTTACAACAAACAAGTGTTAAATGATAACAGAAGGATATTCAACTATCGATTATCTCGTGCTCGACGAGTAATTGAAAATGTATTTGGCATTCTCAGGACTCGTTTTAAGATTTTCCAAAAGCCTATTAAATTATCTCCTACAAAAGCAAAAATTGTAGTTATGGCGTGTTGTCATCTACACAATTTACTTATGAAACAAAAGAACTACATTCGCCGTGGAGAAGTAGACATGGAAGATACTGTTACGGGGACTGTCATTCATGGTACTTGGAGAAATGAGCCAATGTTGTTAGGCATTGAACGTACTCGAGCTGGAAATAGCGTTGCACTAGCAAAACAAGTAAGAGATGATTTTTGTGAATACTTTAACACAACGGGTGCTGTTCCATGGCAAAACAAATGTTTAGAGTAATTTTATAAGTTGAACGTGTAAAATATATCTTACAATAAACTGTATTACTAATTTACCTGTGTTTCTATTACTGTGTTAATTCCTGATTCTTCCTCCATTTGATCTTGCAGAAATTCTAATTCTTTGTAATACCATAATGTCGGTACATACAGATCATCGGTACCAGAACCAGAAAGCATAGACTTTTTCACTTTGTTGTTTTCGCGCTTGAAACTTGTACGTAGTATATTAATTTTTTTTTTCACTTCTTCCTCCGTAATGTTCCGGCGACAGATCTTCAGTAAATTTGTCATTTTTTTTACTGCTGCGCTTCTCTTGTTTTTGTCCATATAATCTTTCGATTTTATTTTCCATAACATCGGCATGTCACGATAAATAGATATGAAATGCAACGTAAATTCTTTGTCCGAAACATTCTCCACGCAGTTGTTGTCACTGGGCGTAGCGTCCTCCATGATGCCAAATCAACGACTGAGATCATGTTTGACAAACACCGCCGTTCACGTTCAAACTTGTTTGTCAAACACGACATCAATCCAGATTTTCATCAAACGCGACAAACACGTAGATTGTTTGACAAACGCTTCAAACAAAGCTGCAAACGATCAAATAATTTGACAAACACGTAAAATTTGTCAAACAATTTGATCGTTTACAGGACGCTTTAGTATTTGTTGTTTGTGCAATTATTATAAAATACGTTTATTACCCATTATAAGCGCGATTTTATTAGTCGCGATGTAATTTAATATTCATCTTTACCTGACTCCTATTTCTAAGGAATAAGTATTGATTTTTAAAGATTTATTTATACATACCTACTACCTATTTCATGGAAAAACAACACAAAAAAATTCCAAAAATGAGTGAAGATGATCCTCAGATTGTGCACGAGGCTTGGCTCTTACCGTACAAACCCAACGCCCCATACAAATTCCCCAGAGGGGACAAAAATAGAGGCCAAGTGACACTGCAGTGCCTAGAGAAAGACCTCGTATCTCCCGACAAGTAAGTAAATCAAAGTAAACGTTAACTAAATTTCCCGCTGGAACAAGGCGCAGGCACCACTAAGCTGGGTATACAGCAAGAAGCCTTCTGATGAAAACTAATACCACGTTAACAGTTATGAATGATATTTGAAAAATAAAAAAGATAACCTACACGCTGTAGATCTTGACAGAAAAATAAAACGAAAATTGGCGAAACAAAATAAAACTGTTAGATTTTAAGTCATAGCAGATTTTCAACAACTGCAAAAATAACTTTGTTCTCTGTAGGTACAAACACTATGAAAACAAAGTTATTTTTATATAACTTGGCAAATAAGTAATATTGATATTTGGTTTCTGAAAAATTTTCAGTTCATAAATGAAAACATTAAAAATAAAACATTTATATCTCAAAAATGGTGAGGCTGTTAACATTACCATTAAAAAAGTTTTGGTGTTTAATCAGTCAGGTATCGAATGACTGCCGGGAGTCGCATAATGATGGAATTTCTATTGCGTCTCGTTCACACATACTTGACGAGTTAATAGGCCATGGTGTGATCTTTTCATGGTTAAATAATTACCCTTCATTACTTGACATACTCTATACATAATCAATCAAACAGGGTGTATCAGACAATAATTCCACATGTCGCGGGTTTGATTCTTAGTTGGGACGATGTACAAATCATAATTTCTCTCTTGGGTCTGGATGTTGTAATATTTATAATTGTTTCTTAATTTTCATAACACAAGTGCATTAGCTACTTACTTTGGGATCGGAGCAATGTATGTGATGGGTGTCCAATATTTATTTATTTAATTTATCTTCTCAGCTCAGTCATTCCCGGTTCTATACCTTTAAAGGACCTGAATCTGCCAGAGTCACAACATGAAATTTGGAAGAGAGAAATGACTCAGAAAAGAGTAAGAACAGGAAAACGGTGGAATCGGTTTGAGGCAGCAACACGACTAGACCCTCTACAAGATATGAAGTAAGAATTATTTTGTAACTGTAGGTTTTTTATGTTCGTAATCTATTACATTTACTTATTTAAATTAATGATTCACTTCAAAACATTGAATACTCCTAGTCAGCACAGCACCACTATAGATTTATGAAAGGGGTATGGAACTAAAGTAAATTTTGTTTGTTTTGGCAATGATTGCATCAGGAATCAATAATTTACATTATTCTCAATTTAAATAATATATTTTATGCTTGTACTGTACTGCGTAAAGGTATGCAGGTATGCTGCTTAAGATTTTTATATTTTTTTTTTAAATATTAGATTAGTAAGATACAAGATTGATACCCTTAAGTCTTAACCATCATTGCAAGCGCGGGGATCACGGAGTTATTAACTCTGTTACTCCGTGATCATAGCCACAGTCATAGCGCTTGAAACTGTGAAGAAAAAGCGGACACTCATAAATAACAAGGTAGCAATTCCGTATCCAATTATTCTAATGTGAGTGAACATGAAAGTTTAAAACAACAATATATTCTTTACATTATTTTCAGTTCCTACGTGTGAATAATGTAAATAATAAACAAAAATCCAATTGTATTTTGCTGAGCAAAATTATCAGTTGGGGCAGGCATTAAAAAAAACGAAATAGGGTAAAGTAAGGTGAACTAGGCTCCCTCCATAAAAAAAACTGTTCTAAATATTAAAAAAAAGTTAAGATGTAGGAAAGGTGCGATGAAAGAATAAAATTTGTAGGTAGACCTCGATATTGAGTCCTCCCCTCGCTTGGGGCGGCGCGAGGCGATTCTAAAGCGGAGAGCGTGAGGGGTGCGGGCGGCGCGTATACACCCGCACTCCTCACGCACCGCGCTCTCGCCTCTCCCCGCGCCGCCCCGCAGGCGAAGTCTCAATAGTAGTCCCCCTAGCCGATTTCGACTACGGTGGCCAGTCAAAGACCAACCGACTGCGCGGGACATATTATAGTGCACAAGTGTGTGCTCAAACACAGGTGCACTCTCTATTGCTTTCACTCTCATAGCCCGATGGGACAGCAATCTGACACGACCGGAGAGAGATCAGACGCAGGACCAACGGCTTAACGTGCTTTCCGAGGCACGGGAGTGAAACACCGCCAACTTCCAAACTGCGGGCTATCCTGAGAATTTCTGAACAGAAAAACTCCGGTACATATTTTTGGCCCGACCCGGGAATTGAAAGTGGGACCTCCAGCGCAGCCGTCGCTTTAAAATGCGACCCTCTCACCGCTGCGCCACCGAGGCAGTTTCCGAAGTCTCAATACCTATAGTGCATTAATAATATAAATTGCACTTTTTAAAAGCAACTGTGTCAGATTTTACAAGTGTAATTTATTTTATTAAGTTTGTATAGTGAGAAAACACTACAAAACAATAGTTAGTTGTTTTAAAATACAAATTCTTAATTAAGTATCAGGGTTGTTATATTTCTGGGATACGATTGAGGATTTCTTTTAAGTAAAAATTTACTTGTGTCAGAAAATCCTTGCTTTCCATTACAGTTTAGAAATTACACAATTGTTTTATTAATGACACGTATTATGTTGTTTTAGTATGACTGATAGTGGCGTCGGAACGGCTGGGTCTAATTTGAATAACGTAAGTTATTTTGATACCTAATATTTCTCAGCAAAATGGTGATAGAATGAGCTTCATGTTAGGGACAAATAGATTTGAAAATACAGACGTGTAATTTATACTGATTTCAGTGTAAATTAGCCAGCCAGTATGAATCAGTAAGCCATATTGGCTTATCTCACCATATGACTTTCTCTACTTGTCTTTTTAGGGTTCCGTAGCCGAATGGCAAAAAACGGAACCCTTATAGTTTCGTCAAGTCTGTCTGTCTGTCTGTCTGTCTGTCTGTCTGTCCGTCCGTATGTCACAGCCACTTTATTCTGAAACTATAAGCATCACATAGCTGAAACTTGGTAGGTAGGTGTATTTTGTTCACCGCTTTCCGATTCAGATACAAATATTAAGAAAAAATAATATTTAAAGGGGGGCTCCCATACATGAAACTAAAACCTAATTTTTTTTTTTACTCAAACCTGTGCGTGTGGGGTGTCTATGGATAGGTCTTTTAAAATGATGTTGAGGTTTCTAAAACCATTTTTTTCTAAAAGTGTAAGGTTTGAGATATAGACGCTTCCAAAGTGGTAAAATGGGCGTCTGGCCCATCTAACTTTTGAACTAAGAAAGTGAAAATTTTGAAAAAAATATATGTTGTAGATCTCAACAAAAACTTGCAACGAAAATTGGTTAGTAGTTTTTGAGATATTGCAAATTTTTATCAACCGCAAATATAACTTTGTCTTTCATACAAACACTATGAAAAACAAAGTTATTTTTGCAGTCGCAATATATTGTGATGTTTTCGTTAAGTGAAAGTAAGTGGACCCTGAATTCAGTTAAGGGTGGCACGGAACCCTCAGTGCGCGGGTCCGACACGCACTTAACCGTTTTTTTTTTTAAAGAAATAAATGTAAGCTTCATAGTACCTCCCTTTGCACCTTTGCACGTAACTCCCCCTTCCTATGAATAGTTTATTCCTTTACCCAAAGGTTGTCTGGAAGAGATCGCTGTTAGCTAGTTGTACATTTACTTTGAGGTTAAAACTGTAATTTACTTTGTTTTGTACAATAAAGAGTTATATTATTATTATTTTATACATGTTATTTTTCCTCCATCGTGGTAAACAATGGGTAAAACACTTGTGACGCGGGCTTCAGCCAAGCGACACAGTGTGTATCGAAGTGTCAGTAGACAACAAAATTCTGGTGATACGGCATGTATTTAATATCACTGCTTTTTGGATAAGGGGTATGATTCGGTCAGAAATGTCAAGTGCTTGAAGGTTTCGGTTTAAACTTCTTGGTATTACTCCTGTAGATGATATTACTATGGGTATTATGTTAACTGTTTGTATTATTATTACCTTAATAAGAAAATAAGTATTTCACAGGTGAAAATGAGGAAAGGCTTAAGTGCACCCAAAACAGACGGTGCTGGAATTTCTAGTAAAGAATACCACAAACTAAGCCATCAGATCGCGGCAAAAGATCCAGTGCTTCGCGCAAAAAAGCTTCGCGAAGCGTACGAAAAGAAACGATTTGACGTAAACCTTATGCAGAACCTACTACAATTTGTCACCGATGAGAGCGAGATCGCAATATGCTTTGACTCATTACATAGAAACCAAAGGATGTTTATGGATGAGATTGTAAAGCAAATTAATATTGGGTATTATTATTATTTATTTTAACTTTATTGCACTTTGAGTTGTACAATTGGCGGTTTTAATGCCTTAGTTAGGGCATTCTCCACCAGTCAACCGCTTGGGAATGCAGAAAGCATGATTGTTAGTATAGTACGTGCCATCCACCGAGGCGCGCGCCACCTTTCGTCTTAATCGTTTAAAGTACATTTGTGCAAGATTTTGCCAATATTTTATGATATTATAATGAATATATATATTAAATATTTATCTACCATATAAAAAGCTATAACTCCAGAACGCACGAACCGATTTCCGATTTCATTCGTTGGAAAGGTCTCTGGTTCCGTGAGGTTTATAGCAAAGAAAATTCCCATAAAACGGGGCCGGGGCGGGACGGGGCCGAGGGCGAAACGAAGTTGTAATCCCGGTAAGATCGCTAGTTATTTAATATATTTTTTTATAATGCCATACACCCCGTACCCCAAGCTTTCCTAAAATAAAAATGAACGGCGCGCGCCTTCGTGGATGGCGTAGTTAATTTTATAATACTCGTAGATAGATAGTCTGACAACACTGTATGTTGTAACACATTGGTAGACTGTCTATCTATTTTATTGAAAAATTTAATAAAATATTCAAGATCACCAAAACGAAAAAAAAAAAACCTTTATATACATTTAATACTACAGGTACCTATCAGCATTAACGAGGAAAAAGTTGCGTGATGACGACACGATTGGCATATTAATGGAAGTTATCAAAAATAATAGATACACACTGAAGTCACAGCTTGAGGGTGACTTCCCTAATAAGTAAGTACACAGACAGTAGCAAGTAATGTAGATACCAGATACAGTAAAGACTAACGGCTGTTCTCTATATGCAAACTATAGTCAAAGATAGATAGCAAATGCAATCCTTGACCGGAGATTATTATAAAATTTCGTACTGTCAGAAGTTTTAAAGGGCCAAACATCTAAAGATAGATAACCATTTCTATCTCCAGATAGGCAAAACCATTCGTCTTTCCACCATCTCTCAATGGACATATGACACTGTATCTTCTTCTTCTTAGCGTGTCGATGGTAAATCAAGTTAAATTTGTAGTGCCCAGTAATTAGCGGCGCGGATTGCCTTGTCGTTTGCACAATTACGATTCTCGATAGAGCAAGAATCGGGGCATGCAGGACAAGACAAGATTGGATATAGGGAATGGCAATGACAAGCTTCTGCGTCTTTTAACCCTTTGAACGCCAGACATAAAAACAAGAAATATGCCACCCACGCCGGGCCCTATTTTCGATAGTGCAATAGACGGAAGGACCAGTGTTGTTCAACTCTTATCGATAAACTGTATCAAAAATAATTAAAATGCAGTGTAAAACGTGATAAAATAAAGTAAATAACACAACAGATTCAAATACTTTTATTTCGAAAAAAGAAACATTACTACAAACACATTTTTATTTAAAAAACCTTACATAAACAAGTATTGAACATATCAGTCAAGCAGTTGATTCCCTGCCCTAGCGACGGAATAATACGTCAATGGCGTGTGTGGAGGGATATTTTTTTAATAATTTAGTGTGAAGTAAGTAAAGTAAGTTATATATATCGATAAAACTAAAAAGAGAAGTAATGTTGGAAATCCTTCGTGGCGAGTTAGTAAGTTAGATGGCAATGTAGGTATACTTAAATCATAAGGACAAGTTAAAATCTATACTAATATTATAAAGCTGAAGAGTTTGTTTGTTTGTTTGAACGCGCTAATCTCCGAAACTACTGGTTCGAATTGAATAATTCTTTTTGTGTTGGATAGTCTAGTTATCGAGGAAGGCTATAGGCTATATAACACGCTACGACCAAAAGGAGCAAAGATATAGTGGTAAATGTGTAAAAAACGGGAGAAAGAAGTCACTATTCCACGCGGACGAAGTCGCGGGCAAAAGCTAGTAATTGATAATTTTTATTTGAGGCTTTTTTTGTAATTAGAATATTTAGTTAACATGGTTAAAAGGACGAATTCGTTTATTAGATGCTATATCATTTTCCCATGGTTTAGTATAAAATTAGAGGTTTGATCATGTAGCAAAAAAAAATATTATTTCTCACGCGACTTGGTCGCGCCGAACTTGGTCATATATTTTGTATGGCGGTGTTCAAATCGCTGCATCGCGCGATGCAGCGATTTAGTAAGCCTTGACAAAAAAATATTCGCCCTTGTTTCCTCTAGCTAGAACAAGTAATCTTTTCAGTACTATTCTACAGTTTTTAGTGGCAACTTTGACCCGCACGCAACGCTCGCGGTAGCCGCGTCGGTGTAAACGGACGCGCGACCAAGCAAATCGCGCACATATCGCAGCAGTAGCGCCGGTTTGCACAGAGCTTTATATTGTACCACTAGTTTCGAACCCAGTAGAACTAGTTCAGTTATATGAAAGCTCAATACTATCTCACGCTAAAATAAAAAAAATGAAACGAATGGACAGCACTATTCGACGGATAAATCCGTCTCTGGCGTCGTGGTGGGTAGTAAATTATGTCATTTTTTAGTCATGTAAAAAACCTTTTTGTATTAACTGAAAACTTATTAATTTCAATTGTTGTACTCAATACATTTATTAATAGGAAATAAACTAAATGTCTACATGTTTATATGAAGAAAATTGTGTATGGTTCAATGTTTAATTATCCGTTTAATTTGAGGACTGAAATATACGTCAAAGGCGTCAAAATATCGTCTTGCGTTTGCGGATATATCCGTCAACGGCGTTCAAAGGGTTAACGGCCATTCCCTATATCTCATCTACACAGATAGATTGGATATAATGAAATATAGATAAAATGAAATATAAAATATATAGATTGAATAAATTGGATAGAATGGCAGTTAAAAGCCGCAGAAGCTTGTGGAAGAACAGTCCTTTAACACCTGCTCCGTTCGTTCGGTCTTCCCCAACATCCCCCTCCATGACACAAACTACCATGGCCCACGTGGAGGTCACTTAACAAACTACGGCCCCAAAGGGGGAAGATGCAGGGACTCCATGTTCATGTGGGGCTTTTCCGATGGAGCCGACCTGGGGCCCTATTTTTGAATCACTCGCTTGGATATGGCGAGTGATTTTCGTTCGAAAACTATTTTTTTCCTATGACTTTTGACACTACGTCGAACGAAAATCACTCGCCATCTTGTAGCGAATGATTCAAAAATAGGGCTCCTGGCCTGTGTCAGTGGTTTCACTCCACAAGACATGCCCCACCTCTTGTCTTGTCCTGCATGCCCCGATTCTTGCTCTATCGAGGATCGTGTGCAAACGACAAGGCAATCCGCGTCGCTAATTACTGGGCACTACAAATTTATTTGATTTACCATCGACACGCTAAGAAGAAGAAGATACAGTGTCATAATGTCCATTGAGAGATGGTGGAAAGACGAACTTGTAAAGATCGCAGGATCACACTGGATGCAGACCGCTTGCTCGCAGTGGAAAATGTGGGGGGGCCTTTTGTCTCCTATTATATTATGAAGTGAATTATTGAATATGAATATGTACAGCAGTGTTTTTTTGGCTATTAATGATGATGATGATGCTGAGATAAAATAATGGCCGATAGTCTTCGAATAGTTATTACAAATAGTAAACTATTAATTTATCGATATTTTTTGACTGACCGATGAAACCAAATGTGGTGACCTGTCTGAAGATAGTAATCTTTTCATAGTGAAAATTACAAATAGGTCTAAAATATCCAAGAAAATATCACATGATTTTCGACAAAGCAACACACTTTTAAATCAACATTTCAATCATAAAATTAAAAAAAAGTGTTTTCTTTAATTATTGTTGAAAACTTTAATTTCACAAATAAAATTATAATTTCAGTTTAACGATGTTTGCATGTAAGTATTATCATTTAAATTTTAAATTAAATATTTCAGATACATCTGCGTATACAAAGTTGCGCCTAAACCGATGTATCTAATCACACGTTTCAACTTGTATAACGAAGAATACGATTTTATTATAAAAGACTTCATAATAGAACGTCGTTTTAAACACGTCCAGCAACGAAAGATGGACAAATTCCTCAGAAAAATGGGAAAGGACAAACACTTTGAGATATTTGAAGAATTACCCGGTACTTTCGTGTGTAGAATTTTTATGAACAGAAAACGAGATGGTAGTACTGCCAACAACAAAATTAACCAAACTAAAAATCAAGTTGCGGTTATTAACGATTCTGATGATGAAGATGACGTATGCTACATGTCCGACGAATCAAGCAAGCATATTATAGAGATCGATGACTCGGATACAGAAAATGAAGATAACGACATAAAACCTATTAAAATGGAAGAAGCTATTTCGGAAATTGGTGATAAATCCGGTTTAGGAACGAGTGATATCAAAAAGGAGCCATTAAAAGTTAATGCTACAGAACCAGCAACAGAAAACGAATCAAAGGGACATGAAAATTTTGAAACAGTTAAGATTAAAAGTGAAATTAATACAAAGATGGAAGAAGAAATAACGAAAGTTAACGAGAATCCCGGCATAGCGACAAGTGGCATCAAAAGTGAATCTTTAACAGAAGAAATGGATGCCAAAGAACCGACTAATGAAAACAATTCGGTAATCAAAAGCGAAGAAAACGTTAAAACGGAAAAAGAAATACCAGACGACAACGAAGAAGTCGCAATAAAAGCGTGCAATGTAAAAACCGAACAGTTTCCATCGGATATAGATACCGCAGAACTGGCCAAAGAAATCATTTCAATAAATAATTTGAAAACAGTAAATAAAACCGAATATAATATTTGTACGGGCAAAGATATAGAAGAAGTCAACCAAAATAGCGCTATCAAAACTGAAAAGCCAATGAAAATGGATGCCCCAGAATCAGCAGTAAATACATTACTTAAAACAATCAAAAGAGAACTAGAAAACTCTGATATTGGACATGAAGATAAAAAATTTAAAAGTGAGAATGTAATTGAAAACGACCTTTTTAAAATAGACGTTACACCGAGTGACCAAACTGAAGAAACAACTTGTAACAAGAATTACTCGAGAAACAATTTAAACTCGTGTTTCTCAGATTTCCTAAGAGAAGATGCATACAAAGAATTCAAATTTCTCGGGCGATTTGAAGAAAACGAATTTGAAGTGTTGAGTGAATTTTTGGAAGATTTCTTTCTAGTTAAATTTGGAAATTCCCCGCTTGATAAAGATTTCGCGCGTATTTGGAATGATGGGAGATGCGATTTGGACTATAAAATGGATGTAAATGGAGGAATATTGTAAGTAACTCGTCTCTTTACTTACCAATATCTAGAAAACAGCCTAAAAAGATTCTAGTTTTTTTTTGTTTAGAACAAAACTATGTGAAATAGTCAATCAACAATTTACATATATTTTCGGTATTGTGTTATAGTAAGTGTTAGTTATGTGTAAGAAATAATATTTTTTAATATAATTTCAGGATATACAAGGTATCAAAATCTACAATAAATTAAATAAAAATATGATATAGAGCCCAAAAGTGTTCTGAAAAAACGCCTTTCAAGATGAAGTTGTTGAAGGAGAAATCTTAGAAATAAGCTAAAATTTTATTTGACTTTCCAAAGGTTGTTAAACCTAAAAAACATAGTATTGTACATACTCAAGCTATTTTCTTAATTAAATACTCAAATACATACTTCTGTTTTGAATTTTTGATCTAGTCATACCTAAACCATCGATAGCTTAAGTGGCGAGAATTGGGATTTATTTTTGAATCACTCGCGTCAATATAGCGTGTGATTTTCTTTGATTATTTTTCGATTTCCAATTGAAAATTAATTGAAATCCACACTATCACTAATATCAGTCAGTGATTTAACTCGTCAAGTATGTGTAAACGAAACACAATAAAAATTCCATTGTAATGCGACTCTCGGCATTCGTTTGATACCTGACTGATTAAAAAAAGATTACTAAATATTATGACAGTTCTTCACTTCATTTATAATTATCGTGGTTTCCGTTTACTTTTCATTGCTTATCGAACGAAATCAGTCGTAATATTTACGCGAGTGATTCAAAATAGAGCTCTTGATTTTCATTGGAAAATCAAACTTTAAAGCTAATTTTACGCCATATTGAAGCGGGTGATTTAATTATTTTAAATAAAAAAAAAACCGACTTCAAAACTGTTTACAATACAGATTTAAACTAAAAATTACAATTTCAAAATAAACTACTTCAAAACTACCTACACTACTAATTTAAACTAAAAAGTACAAAATAATGTTTAAATTACCTCCTATTCTACGAAATTATTGATATAAGGAACCTATTTTCAATTTATTATCTGTTATTTTTTGGAGTCGGTGCCAGCCAAGAGATGGTTTCTTCCTGTCATTGTTTGCAAAAAAAAACAGAATTATCAGACGATTTGGAGCGGCGCGGCGGGCGCGGTGCGCGCGTAGGTGGAAGACGGAGCGGCGCAACAACGCGCGGCGCGGGGCGGGGCGCGCGTGTTTGAGTGAACGACCCGAACGCGGGCAGACGCGTGAGGGCAGACGTCGTTGATGGTTGTGTCTAAATGCATAAAAATTTTGATGCGCTTCTTTGCATTTATCAACTTTCGTTCGATATTTGATTAATCGGGTTGTTAATATTAAGGTTGCTTGGCTTTGGCTGGCACCGACTCCAAAAAATAACAGATAATAAATTGAAAATAGGTTCCTTATATCAATAATTTCGTAGAATAGGAGGTAATTTAAACATTATTTTGTACTTTTTAGTTTAAATTAGTAGTGTAGGTAGTTTTGAAGTAGTTTATTTTGAAATTGTAATTTTTAGTTTAAATCCAAAGAGGATAGAACCACTACGTTTTAAGAGTTGGCACCTCCCTTTTACCCGTTGTTAGGGTTATGAACGTACTTATTACCAACCTAACAACAAATACAGTGCTACCAACTTAAACAATAAACGTCAAAATAATAGTGCTGCACCAACCTGAAACCTAAACATGCTATCGATATCGATAAAAATACTGCTTAGGATTTGCTTTCAAAATCTCAAATATTTTACTTTAAAAAATAAAAGCAAGCGGTAAGTTCCACCATAGCACGCCTTCATAGTGCATATACACAGAATATTTGTAAGAATAATGACATGCTGTGAAATGGTTACCGCTGACTTTTTTCTAATAAAAAAAGAGTAAGAATCAAGTCGTTTATTTAGAATAATTGAGGTTCATCATCACAATCACGTCAGCCGTTGGACGTCTTTGGCTGGATTTTCTTCACAATAATCGGTCCAGATCTATCCCCATCCGGAGATTTTCGGTCGGCAGTCCGTCTTTTGGGGCCTCTGCCTACGCTTCAATACTCAATACTTTATTGCTCCATAATGTACAAAATTAGGTGTCGTCATTCATCTTCATTAGAACCTATAAATATAAATATGTAAATATAAATATGCGCCAGACAACACACCAATTGACGTGGTTTCGAACTAAGGAATTTTCTTTCCTTTTTCTTCTTGCATTCAATTTTCAAAAATAGCACGTACAATAGAAATCACTCGTCAAAAATATCGACATAATTTTTGTGTATGAGCACCGCACTATTTACAAACGTTAATATTATTTTTAAATTTTTTATGCGATTATTGTAACAAATATAGTTAGTAGGCAGCCGAATTCAGTCATTAAACATCATAATTTGCATGCACATAATGAGAAAAAACGTAAACTTGCTGATCATCTACCTGTTAGGTTCCAGAGGAAATCTGGCTAAAAATATGTCAGAAGTACATTTTCTGACTCGCCTCACACCACAAACATCACATTTTCTTAGTGCTTTACCCTCCATAACTCGCGAATTTACACGATTCTTCTGTTATAATATTCAATGAAAACAAAATTGCAAAACGTGATTTACGAAATTACACAGAAAGAATCGCCATTTTGACAATAATACCAACATTCAATTTGACGTATAACCCGACTAAAATTAGAATGCTGACATGATAACGTGATACTATGCGGCGTCAAACATTTTTAATTTGGTAGAATAGTGATTGTTGGCACAAAGTACGTTCATAATTTTGATTGTTCGTAGTGGCGACCCGCTGTTTAAATCTGTATTGTAAACAGTTTTGAAGTCGGTTTTTTTTTTATTTAAAATAATTTTATTTTTCTATTTTTAGTTCAAAGTTAGTGTTGAGTGCAACATGGCTAGACCTACTAAACGCGCTGCTAAAATGCGACGGCGTCGTTTGGGAGAAAGTAGTAACGAGAAGGAAGATCGTTTAAAGAAGAACAGGGAAAGACTTGCGAATAGCATTTTGAATGAAAGTGATGAGCAGCGGGCCTGTAGACTTTCTATTTTATTTAGATTATAGAAGGGGGAGGGGGAAGGGGTTGTATCTTTTGACTCTGTTCTTTTAGAAGCTACTAATTACCTTTCATAAGTTCTGTCCTTATAATCACTGAACTCCTCAGCGTTAAGGAGTTCCACCATCAGCTCAGCTCTACACAGTGTTGACGTAATAACATGTCAACATTAAGATTTTAGTACAAAAACACTATACGTGCCTTCAAAATTTGAGGGTTTCCCTCGATTGCACCCAGATCCCATCATCAGACCTCGACTTGGGGACAATGGGACCAACTAGAAGGTATAACCTCTAGGTAGGCGAAAAAAAATTTCGAATCGGTCCATAAACGACTGCGATATGAGGTAACATATAAACAAAAAAAAAAAAAAAAAAAAAAAAAAAAAAAAAAAAAAAAAAAAAAAAAAAAACATACAGTCGAATTGATAACCTCCTCTTTTTTTGAAGTCGGTTAAAAATAGGGCTCCTGTCTGTGGCGGATCCATGCGCGGATATACCGTTGTGGGCACAGTGGGCATGCCCACAACCCTAATCACAATTTACAAAGTGCAAGGTAGAAACTTTTAGTCATTTAACTAAATTAAGAAGCATCCTAAACAAATATCTCGTTCTCACTTTGCTCAGCCAACAATTCTTTGCTTGCTTTTATAAGCGTCGTGATTCGTGAACTAAATTTTAGCGCGCTCACTTCGCTCGCGCATGAATCTTGATCATATTTTTCTTTTGATAAGAGTTAACCAATTTGTAGCGCGCTCGCTTCGCTCGCGCTTTTTAACAATTATTGCTGAAAAAAGCGCGGGAAACTTCGCGGGACGCGGTCGACATTTTTGTCTCTTGTGAAATTATTTTTATAAAATAGTATAAAAGGATCAGTTTAGTATTTAAAAGTAGTTAGTTTTGTGTATTTGTGTATTTCTTATATTTTACAAGTAGTTTGGCGGCTTATTGGTAAGTGTTTACATAAAACTTTGTCATGAATGAGCCAGACGATCCTGGCGGGGGATCTGCTCCTCCTCCAGTATCATACAATGTTACTATTTCTTATGATGGGGAAAATATGGATGCGGAGGGATCACATCCCGATACTGATAGTTCTGTAAATCTAAATAACAGTGCACCAAAACGAAAAAAGTCATCGACACATAAGTGTAAGCATAGTAAGAAAAAGAATAAGAGACCTAACAAATCATCTTCTATTCTTGGTATTGTTGATGAGTTTGACTGCCAATGCAGTAATTTAAGTGACAGTGATCATTCTTGTGAAGATAACTTTAAGCGTTCGGGTAACTCTGTGCCAGTTCCACACACAAGTTCTCCCCCTGCATCAGCTACAGGTACAGCAACAACTTCTTTGCAGCCACAATCTCGTCCAACTGTTGGTAGATTTTCTTACCAGGCTTCAGATGCTGCACCATTTATTGTCCATGTTCAGAAGGAATTAATGCCAGGTGAAAATGCAAATATTCATCCAGTTTCTTTCGGACATTTTCTAAAGAAAAACAATTTCAAAAATATTATAGATGGAAGTTTAAAAAGGATTGGAAGAAATAGGGTTGTCATATCTTTCTCTAAGTATGAAGATGCAAACTCTTTTATTGAAAATGACTTATTACAAACAAAAAAATACAAGGCATTTATTCCGGTATTTAATGTTACTCGCATGGGGGTAGTAAGGGGCGTCCCAGTGGATTGGTCAGATGAGGAAATTATGGCCAACATTTCAGTTCCAGTTGGGTGCGGCAATATAATAAAAGTTCGGAGACTTAAGAAAAAAAATGTTACAAATGGGAAAACTGATTTTATACCTATAGAGACTGTGATTTTAACATTTGATGGGCAGGTATTACCAAAGAGAGTTTATATGTGCTACAATTCTTTGCCAGTAGATTTATATATTTACCCCACCATCCAATGTTTTAATTGTTGCCGATATGGTCACATAAAATCTCAATGCAGATCTACACCCAAATGCTATAAATGTGGGCAAAACCACTCCGGTGATAGTTGCTCAGTGGATGAGGAGTCTGTATCTTGCTGTCTATGTTCTGGTAATCACTTTGCGACTAATAGAAAATGCCCAGAGTATACTCGCCAAAGAGCAATTAAAGAAACCATGGCCAAGACCTGCATATCATATGCTGAGGCAGTCAAATTGCATCCTCCTCTATCAAAATCTTATGCAGATGTTTTAATTTCAACCCCATCATCACAGTCTAATGAACCAAAGTTTTCTTTTGCTACTAATGCCAACAATAGTAAAAATTCTAATAACACAATTTCTTATAAAAAAACAATTTTCAAAAAACCCAGTTCTCCTCCTCCACGAAGCAAAGGTTATGACCGGGCTGCTCATGAAGCCATTATTAAAGACTATAACACTCCCATCACAAAAAGTGGTTGTACTCTTATTAATAGTAACTCAGTTAATTCCCAAGATAATATGACAATAAAAGAATTACTATCAACCCTAATAAATATGCTAAATCAATCCAATTTCATATCTTCACCGTCCCACGTTGCCCAACCCCATATTGAATTTGTTAGGTCGAATTACATTGAATCTGGAAAAGGTGATTCAATGGAATTGCCGCAGTGTTAGTTCTAAAAAAAGTGACTTAATTTATCAAATAAATCGATTTAATCCGTTTATCGTTGCCATCCAAGAGACCTGGCTTAAGCCAGAGTCTCTTTTTAAAATTAAGAACTTCTCTTGTATTAGAGAAGATCGCTCTGACAGCTATGCTGGAGTCGCTCTCCTGGTTCATAGCTCTTTACCCTTTATCCATATACCTATTCCAATTCACAGTACTGATTTTTCCATAATTGCAATCAAGGTAAGTAATATCTGTTTCGTTTCAGTATACATTCCCCATCCTTCTTCTTCTATTTTTAATGAATTAGATCAAATCATATCATTGCTGCCTAAACCGATTCTTATAATGGGTGACTTTAACGCTCAACACAATTTATGGGGTAGCTCTGTTTCTAATTGTTATGGCAGTAGAGTCATAGATATATTAGACAAGCATAATTTATGTTTACTTAATACTGGTGTACCTACCCGCCGCACTCCTCCAAATGAAGGAAAGAGTGCCCCTGACCTTTCTATATGTTCTCCTAATTTAGCCTCTTCTCTTACTTGGTGTACACTTTCCTCTTCATATGGAAGTGACCACTTCCCTGTTCTTATTACCTTCCCAACTACATTTGGGAAAAAAACATTTGTACATAAGCCTCGTATTAAACATAATTTGAATAATGCCGATTGGTCTACATATAAAGTTAAAGTTGATGAAAAATTGGACTCCCTTCCTCCAATCAGTAACAACAATTCAACTGTTTGTGCTGAAGCTCTTGCTTCAATACTAGTAGAGGCTGCTGATGAAATATTCTCTCACAAAAATACCAGTTCTAGGAGAATCCCTTCCCCTCCGTGGTGGGATCAAGAATGCTCTGCTGCAATCAAGAAAAGAAAAGAAGCAGAGAAAAATTATAAATTAAATTCCACTATGGAAAATCTCAATATTTTATCTGAATTAATGACCAGTACCCGCAAAATGTTTAAAAAGAAAAAGTGGGAGGGATGGAAGAAATTCTGTTCCTCATTATCTCCAGACACCCCTCCATCTGCTGTTTGGAATAACATTCGCCGGTTTAGATCAGTGTTTAAAGAAACCAGTCAATGTTTACTTCAGGAAGGAATTGCTGATGAGTTTTTAGACTCTCTTGCTCCTCCTTTTGTCCCTGAATTTAATTCCAGTATTTTATTTACTGCTCCTGAAATAAGTTCTGGTATCAATTCTCTATTTAGTATGTATGAACTTAAAGGAATATTGTCTCATGTCAAAGATTCAGCTCCCGGCTTAGATAGCATTCCATATTCATTTCTTTCTCATCTAAGTGACTCATCTCTTTCATATTATTTATCTATTATTAATTCAGTTGTTTTTTCCGGTGTCATTCCTCGAGGCTGGAAGTGTCAAGAAGTGATCCCAATTCTGAAACCTAATAAGTCCCCATTAGAATCCTCATCATTTAGACCTATCGCTCTTTCCTCTGTGCTAGCCAAGGTTGCTGAGCACTTAGTGAAGAACCGCTTAGAATGGCACTTGGAAAGTAATGGCTTATTAGCTTCAAGTCAATTCGGTTTTCGCAAAGGAAAAAGTACTATGGACAGTTTAGGAATTTTTACTGCTGACATCAGGTTAGCATTCACTCAAAATGAGGCTATCTTAGCGGCCTTTTTAGACATATCTGCTGCCTACGATTCGGTGTTGATACCTATCTTGAGGAATAAAATGCTTTTGTTACAAGTTCCTTCTGTCTTTATAAATTTTATAATCAACATGTTATCAGAAAGATCAATTCATATCAAACAAGGAAATATGAATAAATCTCGTGTAATTTGGAAAGGTATTCCTCAAGGATCGGTATTATCTCCGATTCTTTACAATATTTATACCTATGATTTGGAAAATTCAATTCACATTGCTGGGTTAAACGTTTTACAATATGCAGATGATTTGCTCCTCTATGTTGTTGGTAAATCTGTGAATGAATGTTCCCATACTTTAACATCTTCTCTGGATAATTTGAAAGCATGGCTAGATCTTCATGGCTTGAATCTTTCTGTTCCGAAAAGTAGTGTAGTTTTATTTTCTCGCATGCATTCCCCTCCTCCCGTTTCTGTAAAATATAATGGATCTGATATTCCAGTGCATACAGAAGCAAAATTCCTTGGAGTAATCTTAGATTCAAAATTTACTGGCATTCCTCATTGCTATTACATTTCCACCAAGTGTGAAAGACTCTTAAATGTTCTCAGATGTTTAGCGGGAGTGTGGTGGGGTGCCCACCCTTTTTCCCTGAGACTTGTATATAATGCATTGATTAGAAGTAATTTAGATTATGGCTCATACTTTTTGGAACCTTGTTATATCACTGGTTTGAGGAAATTAGATAGCATTCAGTATAAAGCACTAAGAATCGTATTAGGGGCTATGAAGTCCAGTCCTATCAATGCTATGCAAGTTGAATGCGGAGAACCTCCTCTGGCATTTAGGCGCCAGCAATTATGTGATAAATTTATTTTCCGCTCCTTCCAGTTTCGTAATCACCCTCTTTTATCTAAATTGCAAACTTTATCTGAATACATAAATGATTCCCCATATTGGACTCATAAAAGGATCCCTTGCATGGTTATAAGCTACCGTAAATTTATATCACTTCAAGCCCCCACTCATAAATCACAGTATCTTCCTATATTTTGCACTGATTTTGAGTCTCTTGTTATTTCCCCAACAATTCATTCTGATTTAGGAATTTTTAAGAATGACACTAATGCCAACACAAAATTAAATTTTACTCTTGATCAGGATTGGCAAGACTGGCATCATATTTACAGTGATGCCTCTAAACACAATAGTACTGGCATTGTAGGCATAGGAGTGTACCACCACCAATTAGGTATTATTCAAAAAATTAAACTTCCTCCAGAAGCATCTGTTCATACAGGAGAACTATATGGAATCTTTAAAGCTATTGAGTATGTATTGCTTATGAAGTTAAGTAAATCTTTAATACTTACTGACTCTAAAAGTGCTTTACAAGCTATGGAAAGGTTTCCATTTTACTACTGTTCTGGTAATCCAATCATATTTGAGTCCAGAAAATTACTTCAAAAAGCTACTTCTAGGGGCCAGTCTATAAGTTTTGGATGGATCCCTGGTCATCATGGTATTTTTGGCAACGAAAGGGCTAATAAGCTGGCGAACGATGCTGTGGATGACGGAGATATGTTTCCATATAAAAACTTTTGTTGTGACCTCCTCGCTCTTCCCAAGATTCATCTTCATAACCTGTGGAGTGAGGATTGGGACGTTAGTGGACAGATCAAAGGTAAACACTTCAAACTCATCCAACCTGTGATTCCTAAAAAACCATGGTTTCACTTCATGAAGCTTGGTAAGATAGCTACAACATGCATTATCCGTATGAGGCTAGGACACGTTTGCACTCAGGCTCACCTCGCTAGATTACGAATAATTGACTCAAACTTGTGTGAATGTGGTACTGGCATAGGTGATCTGAACCATATCTTCTTTTCGTGTCCTCTATTCGATCATTCCTCATTGTTTTCCTCTCTTGTTTCCCAACGTATTCCTTTTCCCACATCTATTGTCACTTTATTATGTATGAATAATTCAGATATTTATAATATTTTATCTATATTTATTGTAAATAATAATATTAAAGTATAATATTTTGAAAGTAGATAGAAATATTTGTTGTATTTTTGTAATTGTCAATTTGTTTTGTTTGTCAACAAACTAACCTGATCCCATTCCATTCCGTTCTCCGTTCCTTTATTTTTCCTTGTTTCCCTACCTTTTACACCTGTCCGTGGCAAATGCACTAGTCGTGCAAAGATACCAAGAAGAAAAAAAAAAAAAAAAAAAAAAAAAAACAATTATTGCTGTTTAGGTTTCATGAGTGTCGAAAAGCGCTCGCTTCGCTAGAGCTTTTAAGTTTTATTATGTTCTTGGTTTAATGAGTGTCGAAATCAGATTTGTAGATGTGATAAACATGTTCTTTGTTTGTTAAAATCGTTTTAAATTTCACTTTTGTCTCATCGTCGTATTTTGCTAAAATCCCTATCATTGAAAAACCATTGCGTGCCCACAACCTTTTTGGAGAGCTGGATCCGCGCCTGGGCGGATCGCTAGCAATTGTAAATGAAACTCGCCAATATTGTAAATGTCAACATATGTTTATTTAATCTTACTATATTTACATGACCGCGGTGACTTACAATTTTTTCAGTCTATCTGTACCATAAAACGCACGTATCCGCGAGAAATTATAAAACATCATATTTGGATATAAAATAAAAAAAACAAACGTGAAATCAAGATATGCTACAAATAGAGACGTGACAAAGTTATTGAATAACACTTTTACACAATATTTTGCTAGTTGTTAATAAAATTATTATTTATAATATCGTTGGATGTTGATAAAATAATTACGATTAGAGTAAATTGTATAGTATTTCATTATATCTACAGAAATTAAATGATATGTATAAAATAAAATTATTTTAAATGGGATAAAAACTGCCATTGTGTCATATTTGAACAACACTTAAAATTAAGAACTTGTTTTGTTGACTGACAACATATTTAATGCTATTTTTTACTGGTTGTTTGTTGGTATTCAAATTTAACCAAAGTAAAAAAAAAGTGGTAGGATCTCACTGCCTGATTAGTCTGATTCTAAGAACTAAGAACAAAAGTATGACTATTTCTCAATTCAAAGTGATGTTCAAATATTTGACGGTTTAAGTTTATATTTTAAGTTGCAGTAAAAATAACATATTATTGACAACATAAGAGTCCGGGAGGTCTACTACGAAAAACGAAATCCGTCAATACGATTATCGTTTTTCGTATCCGAAAGCCCCCCAGATATTATATCATATTGATTTGTTGTTTATAAAAAAGCGTGACTAGGTGTAACATGGCTCTATGCGGGAGTATTACAATTATTTGAATAGTAGTTGTCAAAAAAAAAATGAGGTTCGTTTTCATTTGCTTGGCGAATATTGCATGTATTTTAACTAGAATTTATTAAATGAAATAAAATTTATGAAATTAATTAACTATTCCATTTAAAAAGATCTCAGTGTTCAATGATTAATCACTTAAATAGGTTTTAAGTTTTGTGTTTGTTTCATTGCGAAAAGAATTAGAATTAGTTAGATAAAAAAAAGGAATGTAATTATTGTTTACAATATGCGCCAAACACAGAAAAACTGACTTACACAGTATTTTATAATTATATGAAAGTAAAGTGATTAGTTTTAAAGGTATAGGGCCCACTTGTTTAATCCAGAGTTAACTTATTGACTCGAATATAAAGGTATATTCCCACTGCACCGTACCATACCATGACCGTGCTAGTAACGTGTCAGGCACAAAAAGCAACACGATACGCTCTACCTTTCCCACTGAACGGATTGACAGCGTTCTGTCTCACCGTTATATGGAGCAAAGGCGAGCGATAACGTATTTCCCCGGTGCTGACACGCTCCGTGCATGACACTAGACGGTGTTGGTCGGTGACGGAACGGTCTAGTATCTAGTTTTCAATACAAAAAATATTTTTTTGACACGTTTCTAGCAGGCTCATGGTTTGCTACGGTTTAGTGGGCGTAATCGACATTTCGTCTCCTGTCAACATAAAAAACTGACATCCGCATTAATCCCAATTTTAAACGAACCCTGGACCGTGCAACTGAACCTAAGTAGGCTATCTATTTTTTTCGACAACATTTTACAGAATAGGTTTTACTGTTTATCTATCAGTTATGTTTGCGTGTACTATTTTTTAATTAACAATCTATTACATATTCAGGGACACTATTGAGTTGGGTGTTTATATTAGAACTTTATTTTTATATATTTCGTTTAACATCAATAGAAAAGGGTTATATCTATTGTTACACTATGCATATGAAAATGTTTATCTAAGTATAACTATCAGCATCGGACGATCTAAAACCGGTTTAATTTGGTCTTAAACCTTTTGAAAAATAAACCCTACGAGTATCTGTCAATATTAGCTCAAGTTATGAAACCAATACCTTTAATAAAATCAAAAACTGGTTTATGTTCGTAAAAATAAGAAAATAATCTGTGTTATACTTTTTACTTTCATATCGGATGTTGATAATTTCAATTTACAAGACCAGTATAAAAACACGCACACAAAAACAAACTTCAATATTATCTTACAGTTTTGAACAATTTAATTCTACAAGGTGGTCAAAGCTAACCGTTATGAATGCCTTCTACGAAAATCGAAATCCGTTAAAAACGATAATCGTTTTGAGGATCCGAAGCATTTCGTAGTAAGGATTCCATACTAAAAATGTTTCGGATCCGATAAACGATAATCGTATTGACGGGATTTAGTTTTTCGTAGTAGACCTACAGTCATTAATCAACTTTCTCCTATAAACATAGGTGGCAAAAATATTTTTTTTTACTTCGTAAACTAAATCGGCCACGGCACCCCCCTGATTTCTATAAAGATTCGAATTTCTTTTGGCCTATTTCGGCCTATGTTTCTAGGAGCACGTTGTTAAGTTACAGTTTTGAATCACTCGCGTCAATATTACGAGTGATTTTCGTTCGAAATCGAGTTATTTTCATTGGCTTTTAATTCGTATTCGAACGAAAATCACTCGCCATCTTGAAGCGAGTGATTCAAAAATAGAGCCCCTGATACTGAGTAGCCCCCTTCGTTGCTAACGGGTAGTTTTGAAACGTCTTGTATTCTAAATACTAACTAATGAACCACTAGGAATTTTAAATAGGAAATTATAGTAAATTATTGTTCCCGAATTAAATGATAATACTAAAGATTTATGGCATGTCTTACCTATTACGTATATACAACCACATGGCGTTTTTATTCGTATCTTTGCAATCTCTTTCTGAAATAACCAGAGGCCTTACTCTAGACACAAAAGCCATCCCTCTCACACGCATACACGGCCTGGTATGAGTGACAGGGATGGCTATAAACATTGGATCGGGTTTTGTGTCCAAAGTAAGGCCACAGATCTCTCTCTTTCCCTTTTTTGGTTTTAGTTTTGGTACAACTTAGTTTAATTATCTAACTATCATAAGTATAGACCTGTCATGCATGTCACGCCCCTCCCGCCCCGCTCACCCACCCGCGTTCGTCCGTTTCGTGTCAGTACAGTTCATTTTTGCACACTTTCCTTGCGTCAGTCACCGCGCAGACAGGTCCATTCTTACTATAACCGGGTTAAAGAAAGTGAGTTTTACCTTTATATAGTGTGATTCTTTATAAAATGCACATAATATAATATTATATCCACATAATAAAATATAAAATTATTAAAATATGGCATTCTATGCTTAATTTTATCGACAAAAACATATAAAAAAGTATATAAATAATATTTCTGTACTGTGTGCAGTTTTTTCATGGATTAAAATTAAAAAAAAAATACTTACTTATTTTTTTTAAAATTTTATGTCTGTACTGTGTGAAGTTTTTTTCATTGATTATAATTTAATGAGAATGCCTGATCACCTACGATCACAATTAAGCTTTATTCATTGTTATAAATTAATTGGTACACGAAGGTGACAGGAGGGAACAAAAACTTTAAAAAATCCGCTAAAAAAGTGTTTTTATTTTTTTATGAGTTTTCCGTTAATAAAATTGAGCATAGAATACCATATTTTAATATGTGCACTTTGTAAATAATATTTTGTCGATGGATACAATTTTTAAGGTTTGGTGTCTTCGAATCGATTATATCTACTGTCTCTTTTCATTTCTGACTTGAGAGAAAGAGAGAGATTTTTAAAAGTTATTTAAGATAGTGATTGAATGATCGAACAGAAATTGTGATGATACAAATTATAAAAATGTCTTTTTTCCATTGAACTAGGGAATAAAAGCAGTCTATGATAATATCACTTAGGGATATGGCGTCACTACGATTATTAAAGCTAAAATTAATTATATTATATTTTAGTCAGACCGGGAAATATTGTAATATCTCTAAATGTAATTTCAACATTTAATTTCGAATATAAAATATATAATTTATCGTTTATTAAATTGATTTATTGATGAACATAGATACAATAGGCGGACATGATAAAAATAACATTAAAATTTCACAAATTCCAAAAGGATTAAAAAAATTTATAAATAATCACTTTGGTATTTTACGTGAATACGTAAATAAATAATTTACCACAATATTTCCTCGGCAGACTTATATTTATATAAAACTCACATTTAGAGGTCGATTGAGGTGTGAACTATGATTTGGACTATATTTGCCAAAGATTTCTGTCAAAATGTATACATTTTCAAAACAACATTAGTATATACATGTATAATACAGGGTGATATTGCAAGGGGGTTCCAAATTTTTGGAGGTGATTGAGACCATCAATATGAATAACATTTACTATGGGGTTATGGTCAAAATCTTAAATAAAATTTCAGATGCCCATACATACAAAATCAGACAGTTATATTGACGATTATGTATAAAGAGGCAGAAAAAAATGTTTTTGTAAAAGTTGCGAGTATTGATTGTCTCATTCACCTTCAAAGATTTGGAACCCCCTTGCAATGTCACCCTGTATATGTATCATCGTCAAAGCTCATTTGAGTCCCGACTCTGTAAGTCAACATTTATAATCGCGAACACACTTTTGTCACCTGTTTATTTTTATTTGTAATACAAAATCCACAGTTCTCAATATGTATATGTAGGTAGTACAAAGTATGACGCTTTAACCGCCCTCGCAAATCTTTGGCAAAAGGTCGCAACCACTGCCCCCAATTACGACCAAAATTTTTTTTGTCACTATTCGGAATTTATACATAACAGTCCAAACGATATGCTATCTATTGCAAACTTATCACTTAAAAAGTTCATTGTGAAGAAATAATTGTATACAAAATAATGTGTCTACACATTGTATATTAGCTAGTGTAATTCCAAAAAAAATACACTACTAAGACTTGCAGGAACTCATATATATTTTTAAATTAGATTAGATAGCCAGACATTAGGGCCACGATTGCCACCTGATGTTAAGTGACAACGCAGCCTAAAAGGTCTGCCTAGTAACAGCCTATTCTCTGTTTTCTTGAAAATGTCCAAATTTTAGTTGAAAGGGGAACACTTCTGCCGGCAGCGAGTTCCACTCCCTAGCGGAACGAAAAAGAAATATGGACTTTCAAAAACGGTGACATAGGCGGTTGATACTTAATTAACAATGAGATTTAGACCAACCCCATAAGATGATAACTTTGCAGCAGCTAGCTATACCGTATGGATACAACCGTTTGCGTTCGCTCTAAGATATGTTCAGCCTTTGCATTCATTACTACATTACGGTAATAAACCGCTATTGCAATTGGAAATACTAGCTTTGTCCATAGTTGGCGTAGTACAAGAAACTGTATACAAAATCAAAAGAGTATATGGCCGCTATTACATTGAGGATACGTTTGTATTTCGTTGTCTCTATGAAGTTTACTTTATTCGTAAATAATACAAATATTTCATCTCTAATAGAAGACCAGTCTACTATTGAAACTATAATAAAAATATAATATTAAAATTGACATGACACATTACTATGGCACTTGTATACAAATGACTAGAAATGTATACAAAATGTAAATAAAAAGATGAGTACATTAAACGATATTTCATGTTGAGTGCAGTTTCTCATACTTCCAAGTCATTTCGGTTTGATTCCTCGAAAGGAATAGTCTAGTCCGAGTATCTTTTGTAAATATTTTTTTTATCAACACATACATTTGATATCACGTTTTAGAAACAAAATTACACATCAGGATTTTAGCAAAATATACAAATGGATAAAATACAAAAAAATAAGATGTTACGAATTAAACTAAAAACGAATTAAATAAAAAAAAGATTCCTTTTAAATTAATAATAACTTGAACACAAATTTAATGACAGCCAATATTTTGTTAACATGTATTACTTTATACACAAATTTCATATTCCGAAATAATTATACATTATAAATCCTAAATGATTAAAATATACTCTTTCTTTCTTTTAAAAATCTAATCAACGCAAGGTTTTTAAAAAAATAATGTCATATTATAATAAATTATTGTTTCTCAAAACAATTGAATTATTGCTCGTCGTTTTTGTTAGTATCGTTAGTATTCGATCAGTCATTTGATATGTTAAACTTTTGTTATTTGAAGTTAACAAAAATATACAGATATAGTCAACTCTGTCCCCACCTCGGCCACCTCATTATTACAAAACCATAGAATCAGAAAGCCTACTACGAAAAACGAAATCCGTCAATACGATAATCGATTTGCGGATCCGATGCATCTCGTAGTGAGGATTCCATACTAAAAATGTTTCGGATCCGAAAAACGATAATCGGATTGACGGATTTCGTTTTTCGCAGTAGACCTCCTGGACTAAAATATTAACCGATCAATTTAAAAATAATGTTACACTGACAGCATTCAATATGGAGGTATGCTAAAATTAATTATATTATATTTTAGTCAGACCGGGAAATATTGTAATATCTCTAAATGTAATTTCAACATTTAATTTCGAATATAAAATATATAATTTATCGTTTATTAAATTGATTTATTGATGAACATAGATACAATAGGCGGACATGATAAAAATAACATTAAAATTTCACAAATTCCAAAAGGATTAAAAAAATTTATAAATAATCACTTTGGTATTTTACGTGAATACGTAAATAAATAATTTACCACAATATTTCCTCGGCAGACTTATATTTATATAAAACTCACATTTAGAGGTCGATTGAGGTGTGAACTATGATTTGGACTATATTTGCCAAAGATTTCTGTCAAAATGTATACATTTTCAAAACAACATTAGTATATACATGTATAATACAGGGTGATATTGCAAGGGGGTTCCAAATTTTTGGAGGTGATTGAGACCATCAATATGAATAACATTTACTATGGGGTTATGGTCAAAATCTTAAATAAAATTTCAGATGCCCATACATACAAAATCAGACAGTTATATTGACGATTATGTATAAAGAGGCAGAAAAAAATGTTTTTGTAAAAGTTGCGAGTATTGATTGTCTCATTCACCTTCAAAGATTTGGAACCCCCTTGCAATGTCACCCTGTATATGTATCATCGTCAAAGCTCATTTGAGTCCCGACTCTGTAAGTCAACATTTATAATCGCGAACACACTTTTGTCACCTGTTTATTTTTATTTGTAATACAAAATCCACAGTTCTCAATATGTATATGTAGGTAGTACAAAGTATGACGCTTTAACCGCCCTCGCAAATCTTTGGCAAAAGGTCGCAACCACTGCCCCCAATTACGACCAAAATTTTTTTTGTCACTATTCGGAATTTATACATAACAGTCCAAACGATATGCTATCTATTGCAAACTTATCACTTAAAAAGTTCATTGTGAAGAAATAATTGTATACAAAATAATGTGTCTACACATTGTATATTAGCTAGTGTAATTCCAAAAAAAATACACTACTAAGACTTGCAGGAACTCATATATATTTTTAAATTAGATTAGATAGCCAGACATTAGGGCCACGATTGCCACCTGATGTTAAGTGACAACGCAGCCTAAAAGGTCTGCCTAGTAACAGCCTATTCTCTGTTTTCTTGAAAATGTCCAAATTTTAGTTGAAAGGGGAACACTTCTGCCGGCAGCGAGTTCCACTCCCTAGCGGAACGAAAAAGAAATATGGACTTTCAAAAACGGTGACATAGGCGGTTGATACTTAATTAACAATGAGATTTAGACCAACCCCATAAGATGATAACTTTGCAGCAGCTAGCTATACCGTATGGATACAACCGTTTGCGTTCGCTCTAAGATATGTTCAGCCTTTGCATTCATTACTACATTACGGTAATAAACCGCTATTGCAATTGGAAATACTAGCTTTGTCCATAGTTGGCGTAGTACAAGAAACTGTATACAAAATCAAAAGAGTATATGGCCGCTATTACATTGAGGATACGTTTGTATTTCGTTGTCTCTATGAAGTTTACTTTATTCGTAAATAATACAAATATTTCATCTCTAATAGAAGACCAGTCTACTATTGAAACTATAATAAAAATATAATATTAAAATTGACATGACACATTACTATGGCACTTGTATACAAATGACTAGAAATGTATACAAAATGTAAATAAAAAGATGAGTACATTAAACGATATTTCATGTTGAGTGCAGTTTCTCATACTTCCAAGTCATTTCGGTTTGATTCCTCGAAAGGAATAGTCTAGTCCGAGTATCTTTTGTAAATATTTTTTTTATCAACACATACATTTGATATCACGTTTTAGAAACAAAATTACACATCAGGATTTTAGCAAAATATACAAATGGATAAAATACAAAAAAATAAGATGTTACGAATTAAACTAAAAACGAATTAAATAAAAAAAAGATTCCTTTTAAATTAATAATAACTTGAACACAAATTTAATGACAGCCAATATTTTGTTAACATGTATTACTTTATACACAAATTTCATATTCCGAAATAATTATACATTATAAATCCTAAATGATTAAAATATACTCTTTCTTTCTTTTAAAAATCTAATCAACGCAAGGTTTTTAAAAAAATAATGTCATATTATAATAAATTATTGTTTCTCAAAACAATTGAATTATTGCTCGTCGTTTTTGTTAGTATCGTTAGTATTCGATCAGTCATTTGATATGTTAAACTTTTGTTATTTGAAGTTAACAAAAATATACAGATATAGTCAACTCTGTCCCCACCTCGGCCACCTCATTATTACAAAACCATAGAATCAGAAAGCCTACTACGAAAAACGAAATCCGTCAATACGATAATCGATTTGCGGATCCGATGCATCTCGTAGTGAGGATTCCATACTAAAAATGTTTCGGATCCGAAAAACGATAATCGGATTGACGGATTTCGTTTTTCGCAGTAGACCTCCTGGACTAAAATATTAACCGATCAATTTAAAAATAATGTTACACTGACAGCATTCAATATGGAGGTATGCTTTCCCAATTGGTCGGGTAATCTATTCCTGGTTAAGCTTTTTTTAAGCTTGGTTAATTAGCCACCAGAGACTCAATGATAAACCTGTTTCAGAAAGTGTTAACAAATATTTTTTCAATATAAATTATTTTAGTATATTTTAGTTTACTTCAAATGACCATTATTTAGATAAAGTATTGAATATGGATACGTTATGTTTTTGTTTACAGCCACTTCTATATGACAAAATAGGTTTTCTTACAAGAATCCTAAAATATATAAGTCAGTTGATTAAAATGAATCCTTTCTACTAATATTATAAACGTTAATGTTTGTGGTGATGTATGGACGTTTGTTACGCCTTCACATAAAAACTACTGAAACAATTTCACAATAATATAGTTTATTAATTGGAATAGCACATAGGCTATATAATTTAACACGTTCCGGGACAGTGAACACACACAACATCTATTGTGAAATAGTGTCCCGGATCGTGTTAAAATAATTTAAGTGAGAACCGGCATTTAAGCGGATGAAGCCACGGGGTTCCGCTTGTATAACTATTTTTTGTATAGAAATGATAGTGAAATAAATTGGGCATGGTATTCGTAAATTGAAGATTTTATGGAGAGTTTTTTTTTACATCCAAAACATATTTAATACTTAATCCATAACATCGTCAGTCACAAATTGCATGAACATCAGTCAAGACGCTTTGGTATCGTTCCTCATCATCTGGCAAGTCGATAATTAATAATAATTACGTCAGAATACTTATTGCTGTTCTACAAACTACTCACGTCCCGTTGGCGGCAGACACCTAGAAAGAGACAAAAAATATATTTAGCTGAAAATATACAGGGTGTAAAAAAAGTACGGGCCGAATTCAAGTGGGTGGTTGTCGATCGAGAATAGAATACAGGAAAAATAAAAAAAATATATAAAAATTAAAATTCAGGTTTTTTTTGTTTTCTAGGCTGACTCTTACTACTTTGATCTAGAAAAATAAAAAAATACTCACTTCTCATTAAAATTGGCCATTATTAGCAATTAATTGTAAGAGTTTAGGTTTTTTATAACAAGTATTAAAAAAAATAGTGCAACTTCGTCCACGACAACCATGGCTCAAATGGTTCTAAATGGTTTATACTATTATCGCCTCCAAGCTTTGCACCCATCTTCAAGTCACCCTGTATTATAAGTACTATTATATAGATAGTGCCATCCACGAAGGCGCGCCCAACTCTTTTTTTGATTGAGGAAGGTGCGGGGCGCAGGGGGTGACGCGCGTCAGTTGCGAGCCGGTCGTCATTCAAAATTTCTGACACGTCACGAAAGTGGCTCTACTTAATTTATTTTAAAAATGACATGGAAAACCCAGTGTGTTGTACTAAAAATCAAACCTGGTATAATCTACTGTCATTATATTAACTTAAAGAATTATAATGGTTCTTTAAACACTATAAACAAATTTAAATCAAAAATACCATATGGTACTTAATACTTATAATATTACCGGGATATACTTTATCGGGGAAGGCTTAAGGCTATAAAACATCACGCGAAGACCTACGTGTACGAAAAATATCAATTTACATATAATGAAGTACCGCGGTGGACCGGTAGTTCTCTTATAGTTTTTTTAAATGTTATTTATAAAACGTTCTTACGAATTTCGTATACGTGAATAGTAAAAATGTTACTGGTGCATTTTTATTTTATTTAATTATTCGTCTAGTAGCTAACCATACCTACTTGAAATCATATTACGACGACGCGTTTGGTGTAGTGGTTAGCGCTCCTGACTACTGTGCCGGCGTCGCGGGTTCGAATCCCGCAAGGTGCAAATGTTTGTGTGATGAGCACGAACATTTGTACCTAAGTCATGGATGTTTATATGTATTTAAGTATTTATAGGAGACGCCCCCGTAATATTGTTGTCTGGTATTCGTAGCACAAGGAAGAAAATTCCTTAGTTCGAAACCAAGACAATTGGTGTGTTGTCTGGCGCATATTTATTTATTTATATTTAAGTAGAGCATCTTTCCCTTTGAGTGTATTTTTTGAAGTGTGCTTGTCATTCATAAGTCATTAGGATGTTCTAAATTCAATTCAAATGTTGGAAAAATCCTGCACACATGTACTATAAACGATTTGGACGAGTGGTGGGGCGCGCCGTCGTGGATGGCACTATCTATAACGTCTGCGACATACCTGTATTTAGCGGCGGCGACCGTGGCTGCAGCGCTCAGCGTGGCGACTAGAGCGCAGCTGGCGGGCGCGGCGAAGGGCCCCGCGCCGCGCACCAGCGCCCCGCCCATGTACGCCGCCGATAACATCAGCCCGTGGGCGGTACACCTGTTATAATTACATTCAAACCTAAATAAGTAAAAAAAACGTCGCTAATTCATAAGATTTTCATGAAATATGTCTGAGAGCAATTGGTATTTAAAAAAATATATTTTTAGGTTGATTTTTGTTTTTATAGTGTTTTGTCACTGTACAAACTTAATAATATAAATTGCACTTGTAAAAAGCAACCGTGACTCTGTGACAGACGAGGCATCGAACCCCGTGTCTTACGTTATCCGGGCGTATGCCTATACCACTCGGCCACCGTCACATTAACAAGTCTGTTGAATTTTGCAAGCGCTTTCGTTAACGCGTAGGCTGCGTGACCCATCACTGTTGTGAAATTGCTCTTACAATATCCGAAGGAAAATATTTGGTTGGGCGTGATGTTTCCTAACACCCCAGCTTCACTTTATATATTTCTTTAATTTCCTTCCTAATAACATCTTGCTATTATAGCATATTTATCTATCTATTTCAAATAATTCCTTATAATTTTAACTGGAAATTGCTTGGATCCTACTCCTCGACGATTTGTGAAGGTTTCGTCTGATCCAGCAAGCCCAGCAGAATGTCACCTCCTTAGGCGGCCTACATAGACAAGTTCAATAAATGACATGTCTTGTCAGTATAGAAAACATTAATTTTGCAATTGCTGCTATTATTCTTCTTTCTTATTCTAATATCTTTGCGGAGAGTGAATTTGTGTCTCAAACATAGTACATAGTGATAAACTTGATACTTGGGACATTCGCCGAGACCATCAGTGGTTCCGCCTAGCAATTGTTGCTGAGGCGAGGAGACGACGACTCTGGAAACTGATTTTAGAGGTAAGTGGGCCATTCAGTTTCCAGTTGTAGTATAAGGAATTATTCCTTGCTATCTTGTACTGTTGTCTTCTTTAATTTTCTCGTTCTCAACAAATCTCTTTCTTTTCCCTACTTCCCTACATAATTAAGTTCCCTGCATGTGGACGGCTATTTACAAGCCGCTGCATTTCTCCATTGGTCCTTCGAGCCGGATGCCACCAGCATCATATCCTAATTTTAATTTAATTGATTCCCAAATTTCTATTTCGAATACAAATATTGGATTTTCGCAGAACAACGTAAAAACGAAATAAAGTCATTGCGCCATTTTGGCAGTTGTCAATATTTTTTACTGAAATTAATATTTTCTCACGAAAATAATATTTTTTCGTATTTTCAACATTTTAACTTAAATATTATTTTAAAATGTCTAAAACTAGTGAAATTGATTCACTCAAAGACGCAGAGGATACAATTGACTGTAAATTTATTCTTCTGTCGGCAAGAAAGGAACGCATATTTTCGCGTATGAATGAATTGTTCAAGCTTTCCGCGAATATCTCTAGTTTTGATTCTAGAAATAATGAATTTTTCATGGCAAGATCCGAACTGATTGATCAGATGCGCACTCAGTTCGAAACTATTATAGATGAGTTGAATGAATACCAGTTATCTCAAGATTCGTCATTTAAACCTGATTATCAACCTTTGGATGCCTTTGATGATCTGTATCTCATAGTGAAACACACCCGAAATAATATTATTCAGGCTTCGCGTACAGATAGGTCATCTGAAAATGAATTGTTGAATCGTAACGCGTCTACTAGAATCCATTTGCCCCCGATTGAATTGCCAAGTTTTGACGGGAAGACAGAGAATTGGCCTAAGTTTTATGAAAGTTTCAAATCGAACATTCATCATAACAATGATCTGACTGACTCGCAGCGCGTACAGTATCTAGTAGGCAAACTAACACACGACGCTCTTAAGGTCACGGCAGGTATTGTACCCACCGGCGACACATATAATGTCATCTGGGATAGCTTGGTGAAGCGATTCCAAGATAAGCGGGCATTGGGCACGCATTATTTGAATAATATTTTAGAATCCAAAGCTAGTACAAACTCAGCTAACAGTCTCGATGCGTTCATATGTATGTTTTCTTCATCTGTTGCTGCATTGAAGCAGTTAGGCATTGAGGATTTGTCCGATTTTATATTGTTTCATTGCGCATTTCGGAAAATTGATTTCCAAACAAGTCAAGCTTTTGAATTAACTGTTCGTGACAAAGAAATCCCGTCCTATCAAGATTTAGTGTCGTTCGTACAGGATCGTGTTAAAATCTTACACCGTTGTTGGGACAGTAGCTTCACGCGGACATCGAGCAGTGGCGCGAGCGTGATTGCAAGTAAGCAGTCCGCTGCACCACAGTTGTCTCGTCCTCAGACATCTAAATCTTTCATCGCGAGTAATGCATCTATCGCATTAACGACGAAATCGTGTGATTTCTGCAATAAGTCTGACCATGCCATTACGTCTTGCTCTCAGTTCAAAAATTTGTCATCTCCACACGAACGTTTTGATTTCATTAAATCCAAACACGGTTGTGTCAATTGCTTGAGTTCGTCACACACGGTTACGTCTTGCAAGTCGACGCATCTCTGCAACGTGTGCCAGAGAAAACACCACACTTTTTTACATTTTGATGAAGATCGTAAAGTTGTTGGATCTAATAATTACACAAACAATATGTCACATGTACCGACCAGTGAGGCGTCAGAGACCCCGCAGACCGAACAGCCGTCGACGTGCATTACGCCCGGACAGTCTGATATAAATACGAATGCTTACATTTCTAAAGCTTGTACGGCTGATAAGAGTCCGTACATTGATATGTCACACAACGATGTCACTAACTCGGTTGATGCTTCGTATACATTGAGTGCCGAAGTAAAACCTATTTCCTCCATCTTATTATCAACTGCGCAAGTTTATGCAAAGTGCCAAGATGGTAATAGGAAAATAATACGATGCCTTATTGATAACGGCTCGCAAAATAATTTAATAACTGTTGATTGTTGCAAGGCTCTTAACTTAATGATCATTCCTTTGAGTAATTCTTTTGTCAAGGGAATTGGTTCCGCGTCTAGGCCGATATTAGGCTACGTGAATTTGGACATTGAGTCCCGTGTTTATTCTCACAATAAATACTCTATACATGCACTTGTCGTTGAATGTATTACAGATCAGTTACCTACGCATTATATAACCAAGGGTGACGTAGGCTATTTAGATGGATTGCCGTTGGCCGATTTAAATTGGAATATTCCTGGAAATATAGATGTTGTACTAGGTGCACAACTTTTCCCCTATATTTATTTTGGTAACAAGGTCGAATCGGGTAGTAATGCACCTCCCGCTGTATCGACTGCGTTTGGGTTTGTTCTAATAGGTGGTTACCCTAACAATAAAGTTCCGAATATGTCTAGTTCTTCGTTTTCGGCACTGGCTGTAAATGATTTCTCTCCAAAATGTTGGCAACTAGGTGAAATACCGAAACTGCAATACTTGAGTCCAAAAGTGACTGAATGCGAGAACTTATTCGCGTCAACTGTGTCTCGAAAAGATGAAGACAGGTATTTCGTACCCTTCTCGGATGACCTCTGCGAGCTAAGTTATTCTCGCTCTTCTGCACAACAGCGTTCCAATATGGATCTAGAGCCCAAATTCGAGAAATCATCTGTATTTCAGGAGAAATCTAATACCGTGTTTTGCAAGAATATCGATACAGGGTGTCTATCTGAAATAACCGAGTCTGATACTACTGATGACGAATACGAATACTACATTCCTCCTCGCACCGTTGCTCATTTAGACAAGCCTATGCCGCGAATCGAGCTAGACGCCAGTGCTGCCACTCATACAGGGTTGTTACTAAATGACGTCTTACTTCATGGCCCAAATTTACAGGCCGATTTGTTTCTACTTCTATTTAATTTTCCGTTAACTGTTCTTTTGAATTGTAGCTTGGAACTCCCAGAACTTGAGGCACATATTTTGAAAGTGACCTCAAGCATTGAGTCGTCCTTCTTACGTAATTTTACTCCTCGTATCTCTTCTTGGGGGAATATTTTAAGCATTATAGTGCTTGTTCTTCGTTTCACACATTGTAAAGGTGACGCGAAGCTAAAATCCATTGAGGGTTTAACAGTAGTCGAACGTTGTATGGTTCGTGCTGTGCATTTTCTGAAGTCGATCCCGTTGCAGTACCTATCTGCCGCGGTCTTGTCAGACGTGCCTATTAATCCAATTGAACATAAAGGATTATTTGATAGCATGGTCCAGTCGTTTTGGCAGAAATGGCTACTGAAACTCCTGCATACGCTGCAAGTCAGGCAGAAATTGACCGCGTTTGGTCGTCCATTAGAGGTCGGAACTGTCGTACTTATTGGACAGAACAACTGTATTTTATTTTAATGTCCATTACTTGTGATTATCAAACGCATCCCGGGTCTGATAATGTTATAAGCGTCGTTATTAAACCATAATATATTATTAACGCTTTATTAAAGTTTTAAAGGCATAGCTACTTTTAAAACAAACATAACTTTGAAATTATCTAGTTTAATGAAAATTGGAAATTCAAAGATATTTTTTTTTCTCTGTTTTACTTATCAGTTTATACATTTTATCTGCAACCTTTTGTAAGTTCTGCGAACTTCCAAGGCGGGGAGTATGGTTGGGCGTGATGTTTCCTAACACCCCAACTTCACTTTATATATTTCTTTAATTTCCTTCCTAATAACATCTTGCTATTATAGCATATTTATCTATCTATTTCAAATAATTCCTTATAATTTTAACTGGAAATTGCTGGGATCCTACTCCTCGACGATTTGTGAAGGTTTCGTCTGATCCAGCAAGCCCAGCAGAATGTCACCTCCTTAGGCGGCCTACATAGACAAGTTCAATAAATGACATGTCTTGTCAGTATAGAAAACATTAATTTTGCAATTGCTGCTATTATTCTTCTTTCTTATTCTAATATCTTTGCGGAGAGTGAATTTGTGTCTCAAACATAGTACATAGTGATAAACTTGATACTTGGGACATTCGCCGAGACCATCAGTGGTTCCGCCTAGCAATTGTTGCTGAGGCGAGGAGACGACGACTCTGGAAACTGATTTTAGAGGTAAGTGGGCCATTCAGTTTCCAGTTGTAGTATAAGGAATTATTCCTTGCTATCTTGTACTGTTGTCTTCTTTAATTTTCTCGTTCTCAACAAATCTCTTTCTTTTCCCTACTTCCCTACATAATTAAGTTCCCTGCATGTGGACGGCTATTTACAAGCCGCTGCATTTCTCCAATATTTTTACAAATATTTTAACAGAAAGCAAGCAAAAAAGTAGGAGCCAAATTCAAAGGGGTGGTTGTCATTCGGGAATAAATTAAGATTAAAATTTTATATTTTTCCTGTATTTTAAACTGACACCCCCGTGAATATGACTCGATTTTTTTACACCCTGTATACATGACTGACCTCAAGTGCGCGGGGTATTTGTTCACTGGGGCCGCGCAGGCGGCATACAGCACCAGCGTCAGCAGTAGCCTGTAGAATAGAAAAGAGGAAAATAATAAATAAACAGTCTGGTTTCGTGGTAAGGAATTTCCTTCCTTGTGTTACTAAGTACCAGACAACGACTATGACGGGAGCGTCTCCCATAAATACTTAAATACATATAACATCCAAGACTTAGGTACAAATGTTCGGGCTCAATCACACAAACATTTGCCCTTTGCGGGATTCGAACCCTCAACGGCCGGCGTAATAGTTAGGAGCGCTAGCCAATACACCAAACGCGTCGTCAAACAAATTGCACTGGTAATACAAAGGCATCTACTTTCCGTTTGGATGGGGAAAATGCCAACACCTTGTACATGACACTAAAAACAGCTTATATAAAGATTTATCGTTTTTACAATGTTTTTTGTGTGTAAAATAAATTTTTAAGTAATATGAATAGGCATGGAACATTTCACGAATAGCAGATGAAATATAATATGAAATTAATTTTTCACCACCAGCTACTTTTTTTCATATAGACTGCTACAAATCACACTGCGAAATCTGTGAAATCATAGCATCATACGCATTTCATTTCTTTGACGAATAAAATGTAGCGGGCGAAATCCTTGAGTGCGAGTGAGCGAGAAGGAATGATTATGCTCTACTATCTACGCGCTCGTATGTGACTTACCGACGCTAAGCAGTTAAAACTGAATTTTAATTTCATAGTCGTTAAGTTGAGATCATTTCATAATGAGTTTGTAGCGTTTCGGTACGAAAATCGCATTATTTTCGAATAATGAAATTCATATGAAATTCATTAGTCGCGTACTCGCGTTGCAATTCACACTGCGTAAAAAATCATTGGCAATGAAATTTCGCATGTGATTTCACGTGAAAAAAAAACATCATTTCACGAAATGAAAATGAATAAAAAGTTATTTCCATGCCTAAATATGAAACATAAACTCTAGGGTTCTGTAAATGGTAAACCATTAACATTTGGATAC